>CM070097.1:2350974-2355974 GCA_036178185.1 Liparis tanakae
CTGTGTTGACGAACAGCTGATCAGTGACCTGTTGTTGTTGTTGTTGTTGTTGTTGTGATGTCACCAACTGCAGCTGCGTCTCACCTGCAGGAAACTCTTCATCCATGAAATCTTCATCTGATCCACACAAAGAAACACAGCAGTGAAGCTTTACGAACTGTCGTCGTCGTTGTTAGTTTGATCTTTCCGACGGTCCTTGAACGCATCACGGAGCCTAAAATGTTGTGTTTTATTCTCATAAGAAAATCTCTCCGCTGATAATCAGATGATTAAAATCAGACTGCTTTACCCCCGTCTTCCTGTTCTGATGGTGGACGACATGGAAGGGCGAGGTCACTAGTTAGTTAGTTAGTCGTCAATTCGTTAACTTGTTAATAAGAGAGTGAACTTGTTAGTTAGAGAGTGAACTAGTTAGTTAGAGAGTGAACTAGTTAGTTAGCGAGTTAACTCGTTAATAAGAGAGTGAACTTGTTAGTTAGAGAGTGAACTAGTTAGTTAGCGAGTTAACTCGTTAATAAGAGAGTGAACTCGTTAGTTATGGAGTGAACTAGTTAGTTAGAGAGTTAACTCGTTAATAAGAGAGTGAACTCGTTAGTTAGAGAGTGAACTAGTTAATTAGAGAGTTAACTTATTAATAAGAGAGTTAACTAGTTAGTTAGAGAGTGAACTAGTTAGTTAGCGAGTTAACTCGTTAGTTAGAGAGTTAACTCGTTAGTTAGAGTCGTTAATTAGTTAGTTAGAGAGGAAGACACACACATTATCCAATACGCATTGATGTTTCATGGTCAGATATTAACTGAGGTTGATTGGTGTGTGATTGGAGGAGGAAGCATCACACCTGGGCTCACACACACACACACACACACACACACACACACACACACACACACACACACGCACACGTATGCCAACACAGAAACTGTCACGCACATTAAGGACCAGCTGGTTTGCTGTTTAAATCTTCTGTAAAGTAGATTGAGACGACGTGTGATCTGTTGCTCCTCCTGTAGCGGTTTGTGTGTCTCTGTGTGTGTGTGTGTCTCGATGTGTGTCTCTGTGGTTATATGTGTGTGTGTCTCTGTGTCTGTGTGTGTGTGTGTGAGTGTTTCCAGATGTGTCAGTTTACAACAGATGTGGGATCAGCTCCTGTGATTCTGCTGCTGTGCAAACCGACCGTATATAATTATGATATAACTTCTGTCATTAGAATCTTTCCACTCGTAGTTTTGTTTGAATAGAATTCAGAAAATCCAGTTTCCATCAAATGAGTCACAACCGACATGTAGAGCTGTAACCTAACTAGTAGTTTAGTTATCTAAAGCTAGTAGTTTAGTTGTTAGCTAACGTAACAGCAGCTAAGGTAACAGCTGGTGTTGATGGAACATATATAGTCATGTATATTAAAGTCCCCGTGACTCGGAACTGTGGGGGGGGGGGGGGAGGGGGTATTCATCTTGAGAAATGACTTCATCTCTCTTTGTCTCTCTCCGTATTGACCGTGTTTTACAGCGAAGACAATAAAGTTTGTCCCAAAGGACACGTTTCAGCAGGACGACACACACACTCACACACACACACACACACACACACACACACACTCACGCACACACACACTCACACACTAGTAAAACTGTGTGTGGTCTAAATGAAAAGTGAGCGAGTGTGTCTGCTTCCTCTCTTTTATGGATCGTCTACAAAATATTCTATAAAGTGTGTGTGTGAGTGTGTGTATAAGAGTGTGTGTGTTTGTGTGTGTAAGAGTGTGTGTGTGGACTGTGGACACACCCAGTCTAAATCTGAATATGGTTAGACTTCTGAAAAACAACATTTGTACTGTAAGTGATATTTTTATTTCCCATGATGGTGAAGTCCCCTCTCTTCAGAGGAGGGAGGGAGGGAGAGGAAGAGAAATGGAGGGAGGGAGGGAGGAGAAGAGGGATAATGGGGGAGAACATGTTGATGCTATAATCCACTGAGCACCTACAAGTGTGTGTGTGTGTGTGTGTGTGTGTGTGTGTGTGTGTGTGTGTGTGTGTGTGTGTGTGTGTGTGTGTGTGTGTGTGTGTGTGTGTGTGTGTGTGTGTGTGTGTGTGTGCGTCTCACCTGGTTCGGTCCTCACAAGCTCAGAATCCGATCTTCTCTGAAAAAGGGAAATCAATAATTGAACGTCGGCTAATAAAGTTAATTAGCGCTCTGATGAAGTCACAGAGGCGTTAAGGAACTCTTCCTCTTCACTCACTGGTGACAGTCAATCTGATCACAGATCAGTCTGAACATCGCAGATCAATTACTGCAAACGACTGTGTGTTCTCCACTGTCACAGTTTGAGCTGATCACAGATCAGTCTGAACTAGAACGTCTTATAAATATGTGTTATACTTTTGACTTAATGCAGTAACTAATTATATCTCTTTAAACTTGATGTTCTAATCGATCTTCCTATAAAACCAGTTTGAAAATGTCGTTACGCAACGTTTCCCCCCAACGACACACGGAGACAGTTTCGAGTCACGGGGACTTTAATATACATGACGATATATGTTCCATCAACACCAGTTAGCTTCTGTTACGTTAGCTTCTGTTACGTTAGCTTCTGTTGCGTTAGCTGCAGTTCCGTTAGTCACTGTTACGTTAGCCACGCTGTTGACTGCGGTTCCGTTAGCTTCTGTTCCGTTAGCTTCTGTTACGTTAGCTTCTGTTACGTTAGCTGCTGGTGCCAATAGTTTAAGATTCTTTCTCAGGGTGTTTTCCTTTTCTGATAGAACTGAAGTAAACTGAACTGAAGTGGACAGCTCACACACACACACACACACACACACACACACACATGGTCAGGCTGTGTGCAGCAGCAAACACTTTGTCCATGTGAGCAAGCAGACGATTACTGCTGAGCAAATACAGACTGTCAGCTGGCTCAGACTACACCCCCCCCTCACACACACACACACACACACACACCCATGCAAGCACACATGCACATACGCACACACACACACACACACACACACATGCAAGCACACACGCACACACACACAAACATGCAAGCACACATGCACTTACGCACACACACACACACACACACACACACATGCAAGCACACATGCATATACGCACACACATGCACACACACACACACACATGCAAGCACACATGCACACGCACACACACATGCACACACACACACATGCAAGCACACATGCACACACACACATGCACACGCACACACACGTGCAAGCACACATGCACACACACATGCACACGCACACACACACATGCACACACACACACACACACATGCAAGCAAACATGCACACACACACATGCACAGAACACACACATGCAAGCACACATGCACATAACACACAGTACTCCTCCCTTTTCCCCCCTATATTCCTCTTCCTTCTCTTCCTCCTTCTCTTCCTCCTCCCTCTCTTCCCCCTCTTCCCTTTCTTCTTCCTCCCTCTCTTCCTCTTCCTTCTCTTCTTTCTTCATTCCCTTCCTCCCTTCTCTTCCTCTTCCTTATCTTCCTCTTCTTCCTCTCTAACAGCTGCCCTACATATTGAAGGATGGATTCTGTTGCATCACCACACACTGCAGAAAACATGATTCACACGTACACACATACACACACACACACACACACACACACACACACACACACACTGACACGGATTAATTATTATTCGGTTGCCAAGGAGATGATGGAAGAACGAGCAAATCTGTCATCCCCCAAAGAGAATACGAGTCTTCACACCATCCTCTCTCGCTCTCTGTCTCGCTCTCTGTCTCTCTCTATCTCTCTCTGTCTCTCTCTCTCTCTCCTTCGCTCCCTCGCTCTCTTATTATTACAAGCCTTATCTTATTCATGTTCGGGGGTGCTGGAGCCGATCAGCAGGCTTCACCTGGCCAGGTGTCCAGTTTAATATTTCTCTTAATAATAATGATGTATATTATTGTTATGCATTATTACGTAAATGTAATTGTTATATTGTTATTATAATTATCAATAGAGCTGTAACCTGAGTACAAAGGTCAAAGGTCAGCTCGGTGAGCAGCTCTTATTTTAACGGGATTCTTTGTTGTGAAGCTGCAACAGGAAGGACGGATTACCAAAATAAAAGCTTGCTGTAAAGAACACGTAATTTTATTAGGTTGTTAAATTGAAAGAATGTATGTATGTGTGTGTGTGTGTGTGTGTGTGTGTGTGTGTGTGTGTGTGTGTGTGTGTGTGTGTGTGTGAGAGAGAGAGAGCGCGAGTATGTGTGTGTGTGTGTGTGTATGTATTGGGGGATGGGAAGGAACTAATAAGCTTAACTACCCCCCCTGCCTTTTTCACCCCTCGCTGCCCTTCCTCTTTCTCCTCTTCTTCCTCTTTCCTGAGGCTCTGATGGCTGACTGAACAATGTTTAGAGTCTGGAGGATGAAGAGAAGAGGGGGAAGAAGAGGGGGAGGAGAAGAAGAGGGGGAGGAGGAGTAGAGGGGTAAGGAGAAGAGGAGGAGGAGGAGTAGAAGAAGGGGGAAGAGATGAGGAGAAGAGGGGGAAGAGAGGAGGAGAGGAGGCGTTAATCTGTGTGCTTCAGTCGTTAATAGTCTGTGACAGTTAGTGGAGCTGCAGTTAACAGAATAATAATAGTACTTAGCAGCTGTGTGTGTGTGTGTGTGTGTGTGTGTGTGTGTGTGTGTGTGTGTGTGTGTGTGTGTGTGTGTGTGTGTGTGTGTGTGTGTGACACTAATCGGATCAGTTACCACAGTCATTGGTCATATAGCCGTCTGTTTGTGTGTGTAGGCTGATAATACCCTTATAACACACACGCATAGACACACACACAGAAACACACACAGACACACACAGAAACACACACAGAAACACACACAGACACACACACAGACACACACACAGAAACACACACAGACACACACACAGACACACACACAGACACACACACACACAGGCCTGCAGCCAGCTGCATGAAATTCCACTGTAATGCAATACCTCCGTG
>CM070097.1:2363474-2380974 GCA_036178185.1 Liparis tanakae
TCAGGGCTGTCCTCAGATCCTCCCCACCTCTGACATCCTGGTCCCGGCCGGGATGGTTCGTCCAATCACGTTGCGCGCCCGTAACCTGCCGCAGCCCCAGTCGGGCCAGAAGAACTACGAGTGTGTGTTCCGCATCCAGGGGGCGCTGCAGCGCGTCCCGGCCGTCCGCTTCAACTCGTCCTGCATCCAGTGCCAGAACACCTCGGTGAGCCACTACCCAGCATGCACTGCAGTACTTCATCTTCATGATGTTAACAGACACACACAGACACACACACACTCACACACACACTGCTGCTGTTGCCAGGCACCTCTGAGCCCATGGCGACATGCCTAGCGATATATATATATATATATATATATATATATATATATATATATATATATATACATATCACATGTGAGTTCAGCTCTCTGGACTCAGCTGGCTGATTTTTAATGGAAAATCAGAGCATTAGACACACTCTCTCGATTGGTTGAGGCAATCCACATATTTCAACTGTGTGGTCATCGTTCTGACACACACACACACACTCAGACACACACACACGCACACACACACACACATTAAAGCGTTGATATTTTCTGCAGAGCTGCGAGAATGACCATGTGCGTGGGAGTGTGTGTGTGTGTGTGTGTGTGTGTGTGTGTGTGTGTGTGTGGTAATAAGCAGTTAAACTGGATGTTGAAGTACTTTTTTGCTGATGAGTGAATATTGAACTGAAGCTGCTGTGACTAAATGTAACCTCTTAATTTGTCATGTGAGCGTACGCGTATTCATATTTTAAATTATTTTGCTGAGGTAAGGTTATAAATCTGACACCTCTTAATAAGCGTGGGTGTAGATGTGTGTGTGTGTGTGGCCGTGTGTGTGTCAGTTGAGTTGAGTTTGAGATTCAGGTCTTTACAACAGTATTTGGAGACGAGTCGTATTGTTTATTCCACACACACGCACACACACACACACACACACACAGGTACATTACCCCCCCCCCACACACACACACACACACACACTGGTTATCTAAGATGAGATCAGGTTCCCATCAGCTCTAAATCCATTATGTTGTTTCTCTGCTTTTTGTTGGTCATGTTGTCATGGAAACCAGCAGAGCGAGAGTGCTTGTGTGTGCGTGTGTTTTCACTTAAGCGGTGTATTAGTACACAGTTTATATTGGCTTCAGTGTGGTTTATTGTTTTTATATTATAAATATAAGTATGACTTGTATTGTTCTCATAACGTTAGCTCAATCCTAGCATTACATTAGCTTTCTAACATTGTAGCTTTTCTAATGATGTAGTGGTTGTTCCAGGTGTTAGTCACACCCTCTCATGTCTTCCAGCATTAGATGCAGTAGTTGTTCCAGGTTTTAGTCACACCCTCTCATGTCTTCCAGCATTAGATGTAGTGGTTGCTCCAGGTGTTAGTCACACCCTCTCATGTCTTCCAGCATTAGATGTAGTAGTTGTTCCAGGTTTTAGTCACACCCTCTCATGTCTTCCAGCATTAGATGTAGTGGTTGTTCCAGGTTTTAGTCACACCCTCTCATGTCTTCCAAAATTAGATGTATTGTAGTAGTTGTTCCAGGTGTTAGTCACACCCTCTCATGTCTTCCAGTACTGGTACGACGGGGACGAGGCCGGCGACCTCTCAGTGGACTTCTCCATCGTCTGGGACGGAGACTTCTTCATCGACAAGCCTGCGTCCATGAAAGGTCAATAAATAACATGTTTACACGTTCTGTGAAGTCAAATTACTCAAATATTAAAATTATAATTGTCTTTATTACTTATTTCTAACTTTGTTCACTTTTCACACTATAATGTTAATATATTAGAAATGTTCTTTTTTGTGATGTCATAAAAACTAATGAAGAAACTTTGTAGTTCTTCAGGCCAGGATGGTTTGAGTTGTTTATGTTTTGAAATTAACGTGTTATAGGTTTCACGTTTTTAAGTTTATGTTTTTAAGTTGATGTAGTTTACATTCTTAAGTTTATGTTTTTAAGTTGATGTAGTTTACATTCTTAAGTTAACACTTTTAAGTTTACGCTTTTAAGTTTACGCTTTTAAGTTTCCTTTTTTTAATTTTTCCTCAGAGTGGCAAAACATTTATTTTGAAAATACAGAGAGAAAAATAAACCAAAAAGAGACATTAAATAAACATTAAATAAAGTGTATGCGTGTGTGTGTGTGTGTGTGTGTGTGTGTGTGTGTGTGTGTGTGTGTGTGTGTGTGTGTGCAGCCCTGCTCTACAAGTGTGAGGCCCAGCGCTCCAGCTGTGGCCAGTGCCTCAAAGCTCCCACGGTCTTTGAATGCGGCTGGTGCTCAGAGAGCCGGCGGTGCCTCCTGAGGCAGCACTGCCCCTCGGAGAGCTGGATGAACCACGGGAGACACAACCTGCGCTGCAGCCACCCGCGCATCACCAGGGTGGGAATCCAACCCGCAACCCCCTCCTCCTCGTCCTCCTCCTCGTCCTCGTCCTCCTCCTCCTCCAGCAAACAAAACATCATTGATTTAATCTTTGAGTGTATCTGAAATATGACTTCAGTTTGTATATATACATACACACATATATATATATATATATATATATATATATATATATATATATATATATATATATATATTCACATATATATATACATATATACATATATATATATATATATATATATATATATATATATATATATACATATATGAATATGTATTGGTTTTAAGTTATTGATCAATGTATTTGTTATAAATGAATCATATATTTACTTTGTATCAAACATAAAAACAGAAGCAGATTAATTCATAATAATAATATAATAACTATTTATATGTAACGTTCTGTGTATCCATGTGATCAAGTATTATTGATAACTAACCCCCCCCCACAGATCGACCCCCTGACCGGCCCCCGTGAGGGGGGGACCCGGGTGACCATCGAGGGGGAGAACCTGGGTCTGCAGGTGAAGGAGATCTCTCACGTCCAGGTGGCCGGAGTCCGCTGCAACCCGGTGGCCTCCATGTACATCAGTGCAGAGAGGTCAGTCTGCCTGTCTGCCTGTCTGCCTGTCTGCCTGCCTGCCTGTCTGTCTGTCTGTCTGTCTGTCTGTCGGCCTCCCTCCCCGTCTCACTCCCGTCTCCCTCAGGATCGTGTGTGACATGGCCGAGGCGCTCCTGCCTCACTCCCCTGGCGGTACGGTGGAGCTCTGCATCGGCGTCTGCAGCTCCGAGTACCGAACGCTGTCCACACAGACGTACTCCTTCGTGGTGAGTCCATGGGAAGAGATATGTATTATATATAAATATATATATAGATATATATTATATTATATATTATATATATTATATATTATATATATATATTATATTATATATAACATATAACATATATTATATTATATGTTATACAATATATATATATATTATATAACATATAATATATATCATATATAATTAATATATATATATATTATATGTTATATAATTTATATATTATATGTTGTATATATTATGTTTTACAATATATATATATATTAGATCTTATATATTTTAGATGTTATATAATATATATATTATATGTTGTATATATTATATGTTATATATGCTGACCCCAATTATCAATATGTTCTCCTACCTTCCTCATCCTCCTCTTCCTCCTCATCATCCTCTTCCTCTTCCTCTTCCATATCCCCTCCTCCTCCTCCTCCTCCTCCTCTTCCTCAGACCCCTATCTTCTTCCGGGTCTCCCCAGAGCGCGGGCCCGTCTCCGGGGGAACCCGGCTGACGGTGACGGGCCGTAACCTGGCGGCCGGCAGCTCGGTGGAGGTGCTCCTGGAGAAGGAGGCGTGTCTGTTCGTCAAGTCAGTGTCCGGCAGCTGGCCCCGCCCCCCGGTTCTGACCCGCGCCGCCGCTCACCAATCCTCTCTCTGCCGCCCCCCAGGAGAACCAATCGGGAGATCATCTGCATAACCCCCGCCTCCCCGTCGGGCCCCGGCCCCGCCTCCATCAGCCTGATGATCGACAAGGCCGAGGTCACGAGCTCCGAGGTCCGATACGTGTTCACCGAGGACCCCACGGTGTCCGGCATCGAGCCCAGCTGGACCATCCTCAAGTACGGACCCCCCCCCTCCCCGAGGGCCAACGCACCTCCAGCTAGAGAGCGGACCCGCTGACTGTGTGTGTGTGTGTGTGTGTGCAGTGGCAGCACGGTGATAACGGTGACGGGGACCAACCTGCTGACCATCCAGGAGCCCAAAGTCAGAGCCAAGTACGGCGGAGTGGAGACCAACAATGTGAGGGCCGCCGCAGGGGTCGGGGGTCACGGCGGAGGGGTCGGGGGTCACGGGTTATGTTCTGAAGGCGCCGCCGTCTTCGTTTTTTTGCCATCTTCGTTTTTCGTGGAACCGGACGCGACCATATTTGGGCGAGGCGGTGGAGCCTGAGCAGCTAATGCTAAAGCTAGCCGTGAGAAGAGGGCGGAGCTAAAAGAAACAAAAGGTTTTACAATGAACTTTGAAGGGAAATACAGGCGCCGCCTAGTGGTCACTGGAGAGAATGCAGTGTGAACGCATTTTATTTTTATTAACGTATGAAGACAAATGATAACAAGGAGTGTGTGTGTTTATGTGTGTGTGTGTGTGTCTGTGTGTGTGTGTGTCCTCTAGTTCTGCTCTCCAGTCAACGACACCACCATGACCTGCCTGGCTCCTGGTCTGGTCTACGGGAGACCTGACCCCCCAGAGGGGGCGCTGAGACCGGATGAGTTTGGCTTCATCTTTGACCAGGTAGCACACACACACACACACATGTTACACACACGCACACACACACACACATATGCACACTCACCAGAATGTCCCTGCGCTCTGGTCCAGGTCTCCTCTCTGCTGGTCCTGAACTCCACCCCCTTCACACACTACCCCAACCCGACCTTTGACCCCTTGGGTACCTCTGGGATCCTGGAGGTCAAACCGGGGTCACCCATCATCCTCAAGGTGAGTAAAACTAGCGTGGCTATAGTTGTGATCCTCCACCTCTTCCACCTATCCCCCTTCTTCCTCTTCTTGTTCCAGGGTAAGAACCTGATCACTCCTCCTCCTCCTCCTCCTCCTCCTCCTCCTCCTCCTCCTCCTCCTCCTCCTCCTCCTCCTAACTCCTCCTTGTGTCTCCAGGGTAAGAACCTGATCCCTCCGGCTCCGGGGAACAGCCGTCTGAACTACACGGTTCTGATTGGAGGAGCTCCCTGTCTGCTCACCGTGTCAGAGAACCAGCTGCTCTGTGATTCGCCGGATCTCACCGGAGAGCAGCGAGTCCTGGTGAGTGAAGGAGCTTAGCCCCGCCCCCTCTCTGCCTCTCAAACCTGATTGGTTAACGGTTCAGACGACTACTCACTAAAACTGTAGGCGAGGATATGAGGAAGAGGAGACAGAGAAAGGAGGGCAAAAGAAAGAAGAGGAGGTGAGGAAGAGAGGAGAAGAGGAAAGAAGAAGAGGTGAGGAAGGGAGGAGATGAGGAAAGAAGAGGAGATGAAGAAGGGAGGAGGTGAGGAAGAGAGGAAAGAAGAAGAGGTGAGGAAGGAAGGAGCTGAGGAGGGATGTTTATAAAGGTGAAAGTCATTAAATGCAGCCGCAGGGGATCATGGGTAATTGGTCTGAAGTCACAGATCAGAGGCTGATGCACACAACTACACAACTACACACACACACCTACACGCAACTACACACACACACACCTACACACACACCCCTAAACGCACATTATTAAGTGAAGCATAGACTTCTATACAACCAGAGGAGTCTCCCCCTGGTGGTCAGGAGAGAGAATGCAGCTCTAGCACATGAAGCAGATACTTCTATACAACCAGAGGAGTCGCCCCTGGTGGTCAGGAGAGAGAATGCAGCTCTAACTCATGAAGCTTAGACTTCTATACAACCAGAGGAGTCGCCCCCTGGTGGTCAGGAGAGAGAATGCAGCTCTAACTGATGAAGCTTAGACTTCTATACAACCACAGGAGTCTCCCCCTGGTGGTCAGGAGAGAGAATGCAGCTCTAACTCATGAAGCAGAGACCTCTATACAACCAGAGGGAGCGTTTGATACTGACTCCAGCGTCTCCCTGCAGATCCTGGTGGGCGGTCTGGAGTACTTCCCCGGGACGCTCCACATCTACTCCGACAGCGCCCTGACGCTGCCCGCCATCATCGGCATCGGGGCGGGCGGCGGCGTGCTGCTCATCGCCATCATCGCCGTGCTCATCGCCTACAAGAGGAAGACGCGCGACGCCGACCGCACGCTGAAGCGCCTCCAGCTGCAGATGGACAACCTGGAGAGCCGCGTGGCGCTGGAGTGCAAGGAGGGTGAGTGAGCCGGACCCGGACCTGGACCTGGACCTGGATCTGGACCTGGACCCAGACCTGGACCTGGACCAAGACCTGGATTTGGACCCAGACCTGGAGCCGGACCTGGACCTGGACCCAGACTCAGACCTGTACCCGGACCTGTACCTGGACCCAGACCTGTACTCGGACCTGGACCTGGACCTGGACTCAGACCTGTACCCGGACCTGGATTCGGACCCAGACCTGGACATGGACCCAGACCTGGACCCGGACCTGCACCAAGACCTGGATCAAGACCTGGACCCAGACCTGGACCCAGACCTGTACCAAGACTTGGACCCAGACCTGGACCCTGTGTGGTCCTGGTCCTGTTTTTCTGGGTCTCTGACCTCAGAGCAGTTTATGGAAGTTTTTTGTTTTTCAAGAGGATCAACTCTTCCTCTCTCCCTCCTCCCCCCCCCCCTCCTCTTCCTCCTCTCTCCCTCCTCTCTCTCTCTCCCCCCTACTTCCCCCCCCCAGCCTTTGCCGAGCTGCAGACTGACATCCAGGAGCTGACCAATGACATGGACGGGGTGAAGATCCCTCTGCTGGAGTACCGGACCTACACCATGCGCGTGATGTTCCCCGGCATCGAGGAGCACCCGGTGCTGAAGGAGCTGGACGTAGGTCCGGGTGACGGAGGTACTTCCTGTGAGGGTCGGCCCGCGCTCACGCTCTGTTTCCCTCAGTCTCCGGCCAACGTGGAGAAAGCTCTGCGCCTCTTCAGCCAGCTGCTGAACAACAAGATGTTCCTGCTGACCTTCATCCACACGCTGGAGGCCCAGAGGTCGTTCTCCATGAGGGACCGCGGGAACGTGGCCTCGCTGCTCATGGCGGCGCTGCAGGTGAGGATCTGTGTGGCGAGTGTTATTAACATGTAATAGATGTTTACAGGTGGTTATAAGTGTTAATAACATGTAATAGATGTTTACAGGTGGTTATTAGTGTTAATAACATGTAATAGATGTTTACAGGTGGTTATAAGTGTTATTAACATGTAATAGATGTTTACGGGTGGTTATTAGTGTTAATAACATGTAATAGATGTTTACAGGTGGTTATTAGTGTTAATAACATGTAATACATTTTTTACAGGCGGTTATAAGTGTTATTAACATGTAATAGATGTTTATGGGTGGTTATTAGTGTTAATAACATGTAATAGATGTTTACAGGTGGTTATAAGTGTTATTAACATGTAATAGATGTTTAAGGGTGGTTATTAGTGTTAATAACATGTAATAGATGTTTACAGGTGTTATAAGTGTTATTGACATGTAATAGATGTTTACAGGTGGTTATTAGTGTTAATAACATGTAATAGATGGTTACAGGTGGTTATTAGTGTTAATAACATGTAATAGATGTGTACAGGTGGTTATTAGTGTTAATAACATGTAATATATGTTTATAACTGTTATTAACATGTAATAGATGTTTTATAGGTGTTATTAGTGTTAATAACATGTAATAGATGTTTACAGGTGTTATAAGTGTTATTGACATGTAATAGATGTTTACAGGTGGTTATTAGTGTTAATAACATGTAATAGATGGTTACAGGTGGTTATTAGTGTTAATAACATGTAATAGATGTGTACAGGTGGTTATTAGTGTTAATAACATGTAATATATGTTTATAACTGTTATTAACATGTAATAGATGTTTTAAAGGTGGTTATTAGTGTTAATAACATGTAATAGATGTTTATGACTGTTATTAACATGTGATAGATGTTCATATGTTTACATGTGGTAATATATATTTTATAGGTGGTTATAAGTGTTATTAACATGTAATAGAAGTTTTGCAAGCGTTATAAATGTTAGTTACACCTATAACCAGCAACCAAACATATATAACGTGTTATTAACAGTTATTACATAACCTTTATTACATGCCCTTTATAACGACCTGTATTGCCTCTCAGGGTCGTATGGAATACGCCACCATGGTCCTGAAGCAGCTGCTGGCCGACCTGATCGAGAAGAACCTGGAGAACAGGAACCATCCCAAGCTGCTGCTGAGGAGGTCGGTACACGTTGACCTTTGAGAGATGTTTGTACTGTGTTTATATTTATGTATTTACTGATGTATGTATTACCTTTTGAGAACGTGTGTTGCCCTGTGGGTGACCTTTGACCTGTGTGTGTTCAGGACGGAGTCTGTTGCTGAGAAGATGCTGACCAACTGGTTCACCTTCCTGCTGCATCGCTTCCTCAAGGTAACGTCTTCCTCGTTAAGCTCCTCCCCCTCAGTCTGACCGCGACCAATGGGATCAGAGCTAGTTGATTGATGCGTGGAACGTGATTGGCTAGATCCTGCTCTTTCTCCTCCTCCCCCCCCACAGGAGTGTGCCGGGGAGCCTCTCTTCATGTTGTATTGTGCCATAAAGCAACAGATGGAAAAAGGTCCAATCGATGCGATTACAGGAGAAGCTCGTTACTCACTGAGCGAAGACAAACTCATCAGACAGCAGATCGACTACAAGCAGCTGGTACACACACACACACATATACACACACACACACACACAGATACACACACAGAGAGATACACACAGGCATATATATACACACACACACACAGATACACACAGAGAGAGATACACACAGGCATATATATACACACACACACACACACACACACACACAGATACACACAGAGAGAGATACACACAGGCATATATATATATATATATATATCTGCACACACACACAGATACACACGCATATATATATATACACACACACACACAGGCATATATATATATATATATATATATATATATATATATATATATATATATACACAGACACATATAAATATACGCATAATATACACATATATATATATATATATATATATATATATATATATATGCGTGTAAAGATGTTTCACTTGGAGAAAGAGTGTAATCGAGTTGAAGTAAAGACAGTTTTTTCTCTCTCTCTCTCTCTCTCTCTCTCTCTCTCCCTCTCCCCCCCCTCCCTCCCCCTCCCCCAGACCCTGATGTGCATCCCCCCAGAGGGGGAGGTGGGTACCGAGGTCCCGGTCAAGGTGCTGAACTGTGACACGGTGACGCAGGTGAAGGACAAGCTGCTGGACTCCGTGTACAAAGGCATCCCGTTCTCCCAGAGGCCTCAGGCCGACGACATGGACCTGGGTACGCTCCACTTCCTGTCGCTTCCTGTCCCCTCGTGGGTCACTTCCTGTCCGTCGTGACGTCATGTGACCCTCTGTGTGTTTGTGACGTCAGAGTGGCGCCAGGGGCGACTGACCAGGATCATCCTGCAGGACGAAGACGTGACGACCAAGATAGAGAGCGACTGGAAGAGGCTGAACACACTGGCCCACTACCAGGTACACACACACACACACTACCATGCACACGCACACACTGACTGATAGCCATCTGATCTGATTGACCGATGTGTTTGTGTGTTGCTAGGTAACGGACGGCTCCCTCGTGGCGCTGGTCCAGAAGCAGGTTTCTGCCTACAACATCGCCAACTCCTTCACCTTCACCAGATCGCTGAGCAGATACGGTACTCACACACACATACATACACACACATAAACACACACACACACACACACACGCTCACCCTCCCCTCCTCTCCTCAGAGTCGTTGCTGCGTACCTCCTCCAGTCCTGACAGTCTGAGGTCCAGAGCTCCGATGATCACACCGGACCAGGAGACAGGTACTGCAGTAGTACTAGTGGTACTAGTAGTAGTAGTAGTAGTATTAAGCAGTACAGCAGTACTGTAGACCATGTACTGTATGAACTACCATGTACTGTGTATACTATAGACCTGTTATTTGTGTACTGTGTGTACTCTAGACCTGTTGTGTGCTTCTTTCAGGAACTAAACTGTGGCACCTGGTGAAGAACCACGAGCACAGCGACCAGCGAGAAGGAGACCGAGGCAGCAAGATGGTGTCGGAGATCTACCTCACCCGCCTGCTGGCCACCAAGGTAGTGAGACACGTAGTGAGACACGTGGTGAGACACGTGGTGAGACGTGGTGAGACACGTGGTGAGACGTAGTGAGACACGTGGTGAGACGTGGTGAGACACGTGGTGAGACGTAGTGAGACACGTGGTGAGACGTGGTGAGACGTGGTGAGACGTAGTGAGACACGTGGTGAGACGTAGTGAGACACGTGGTGAGACGTAGTGAGACACGTAGTGAGACACGTGGTGAGACGTAGTGAGACACGTGGTGAGACACGTGGTGAGACACGTGGTGAGACAGGTAGTGAGACAGGTAGTGAGACACGTGGTGAGACAGGTATTGAGACACGTGGTGAGACAGGTAGTGAGACAGGTATTGAGACACGTGGTGAGACAGGTAGTGAGACATGTAGTGAGACAGGTAGTGAGACACGTAGTGAGACACGTGGTGAGACAGGTAGTGAGACACGTAGTGAGACACGTAGTGAGACAGGTAGTGAGACACGTGGTGGGACAGGTGGTGAGACAGGTGGTGAGACACGTGGTGAGACACGTAGTGAGACAGGTAGTGAGACACGTGGTGAGACACGTAGTGAGACAGGTAGTGAGACACGTGGTGAGACACGTAGTGAGACAGGTAGTGAGACACGTGGTGAGACAGGTAGAGACACGTGGTGAGACAGGTGGTGAGACATGTAGCAGAGAGACATGTAGCAGTATATAAAACTGTAAACATGCTAACCAGCTAATATCTGGTAATAAACACTGTAAGAGCTGATAGAGAGGTAGCTAACATGCTAATGTGTAGCCCACATGCTAACATCGAGCTAACGTGTAGCCCACATGCTAACATCGAGCTAACGTGTAGCCCACATGCTAACATCGAGCTAACGTGTAGCTCACATGCTAACATCAAGCTACTAATATGCTAACCCCGAGGTGTTGGGATCGTCAACATATTGACCTGATTGTGATGTTCATAAATAAATAAACATCCAATAGTTGTTGACATCAGGTCTTTGTTTTCCCTGCTGTAATCCATTTATTTATCAATCATTTAGTAGTTTGTCTGCGATATTGAAGCTGGTGCTTTGGTCCTCCCACCACCAGGGGACGCTGCAGAAGTTCGTGGACGACCTGTTCGAGACCGTGTTCAGCACCGCCCACCGGGGCTCGGCTCTCCCACTGGCCATCAAGTACATGTTCGACTTCCTGGACGAGCAGGCGGACAAGCGGCAGATCAGCGACCCGGACGTCCGGCACACCTGGAAGAGCAACTGGTGAGAGGCGTTCCCACGCGGCGGCCCGGAAACGGAGTTACGCCTTTGTGCGCATCGTAACTCTTGTGCTCTTCTTCTGCGTGTGCAGCCTTCCGCTCAGGTTCTGGGTGAACGTCATCAAGAACCCGCAGTTTGTGTTCGACATCCACAAGAGCAGCATCACGGACGCCTGTCTGTCCGTGGTGGCTCAGACCTTCATGGACTCCTGCTCCACCTCCGAGCACCGGCTCGGCAAAGACTCGCCGTCCAACAAGCTGCTCTACGCGAAAGACATCCCCAACTACAAGAGCTGGGTGGAGAGGTAGCCACATGCTCACACGTAGCCCACATGCTAACACGGAAACAACATGCTAACATGTAGCCAATATGTTGATAACATGTAGCCATCATGTAACTGACATGTAGCTAACATTTAGCCAGCATGTAGCTAACATGTAGCCACCATGTAGCTAACATGTAGCCACCATGTAGCTAACATCAGGGTTCGTACGGTCATGGAAAACCTGGAAAAGTCATGGAATTTTGAAATGCTGTTTTCCAGGCCTGGAAAAGTCCTGGAAAAAAATAAAATCCCAAAAGTTTTGTAAAAGTCATGGAATTTTGTTATACTAGTATATTCATGTCGTTCATCTGCTCTGAGTTTGAAATAATGAATATGCTTTAAATGTTCTCATACTCTTAGTACCAATTATCCGTGCATTCATTTGGGTCATTTAAAGTATACTTTATGCTTTGGAATTCTCATTGTTAGTTTAAATACGACATTTTCTCACTTTTTCATGTTTATATCAAGATTTCACAAAATGCTTGGTCATGGAAAATTGGTTAAAGTCATGGAAAAGTCATGGAAAAGTCATGGAAATCCATTGGTAAAAATGTGTAAGAACCTTGTAACATGTAGCTAACATTTAGCCAGCATGTAGCTAACATGTATCCAACCTGTAGCTAACATTTAGCCAGCATGTAGCTAACATGTATCCAACCTGTAGCTAACATTTAGCCAGCATGTAGCTAACATGTATCCAACCTGTAGCTAACATTTAGCCAGCATGTAGCTAACATGTATCCAACCTGTAGCTAACATTTAGCCAGCATGTAGCTAACATGTATCCAACCTGTAACTAACATGTTGCCAGCATGTAGCTAACATGTATCCAACCTGTAGCTAATATTTAGCCATTTAGCAATAAAGCTGAATCACTCGAAAAACTAGAATGGGTGTTACAAATAGTCCCCATCAACAAGAGTGTGTGTTTCTGTGTGTGTGTGTGTGTGTGTGTGTGTGTGTGTGTGTGTGTGCAGGTACTACAGGGACATCGCCAAGATGCCCAGCATCAGCGATCAGGACATGGACGCCTACCTGGTGGAGCAGTCCCGTCTCCACGGCACAGAGTTCAACACACTGAGCGCGCTCAGTGAGCTCTACTTCTACATCAACAAGTACAAAGAAGAGGTGAGTGTCTGTGTGTGTGTGTGTGTGTGTGTGTGTGTGTGTGGGGGGGGGGTTCAACTTTTAAACAAACTTTTTAGGCGATCCATTCATCTGTTAGTGTGAGGGCGTTAGGGGTCCACTGCTCTGAGTGATCCGACCCCTAAAGGTTCCAATCCAACATCTGGATTTGGTGCGGTCCCCGGTTCTGTCGGGGCTGGTTTCATCCGGCTTGTCTTTCCTCTGCAGATCCTGACGGCGTTGGACCGGGACGGGTACTGTCGCAAACACAAGCTGAGGCACAAACTGGAGCAAGCCATCAACCTGATGTCTGGGAGCAGCTGAGAGGAGGGGGGCGGACGGACTGATAGGGGTGTAGGGGGAGGGGTCAAGAAGACGAAGAAAGGGGGAGGGGGGAAGTGAAGAACTTGTTTCTCTGAACTGTTCAAGCAGTCAGCCGAACTGTTCCGCCTTGGAGCCGTCGGCCTTTTATGCGATACGATCCAGCAGCCATTTTATCTGCCGGCTGATGGATGTGACGACCGGTTACCCAAACTACCTCCGACCGGTTGGGTTTGCGGCAGAGAATCGGTTTCCGAAGAGGTTTTGGGTCCAACGTGGACCGAAGCCAAACATCAAACCTTCAGGAGGCATCTGTCGGTTTGGATTCTGATGTAAATCCCCTGCAGGTAGAAGCAGGGACCAGAGGGGGGGGGGGCAAGGAAAGACCTGCAGACGAGGCTCAAGACTGAGTCGGGTTTCACCGACCGATGGACGGGAAGATGAATCGATCCCGACTTCAGGGCGACCAGCTCGGTTGGGATCTTTTTCGGAAGAACTTGAGGCTCCCAGGGTCCAAGGAAGGACCCATGAGGGACCTTGAGGGTCCAAGGAATGACTTCAAGGGTCCCAGGGTCCAAGAAGGACCTCGAGGGTCCCAGGGTCCAAGAAGGACCTCGAGGGTCCCAGGGTCCATTCGAAGTCGAGACAAATACCAAAAGGCCAAGTCAAAGCTGACCAGCAAGACTTTGTCACCTTGAATCCTCCGATAGACGCATCCGGATTCACTGCAAGGAAGGAAGGAAGTCAGCCAAGGATTTGAGAGGTTGTTTTCAAGCTTTAGTAAACAGAGAAGGAAGCGAAGGAAGCGATGAGTTCCCCTTGAGGTCCCTGCTTCCTCTGAGGCGCCTGAGGCCTCTTCAGGATCTAGAAGTTTCTAAGTTGCTGTAGAACCGTTCGACGTTTCGTCTCTGGACAATCACTCCGCCACAGCACACTGAGCCCGATGCCTACCGACCAGTACCTGTGTCCATAGAACCCTCCTCCTTTCCTTTCCTTCCATCCTCAACTTCACCTCCTACTTTGCTTCACCTCTATCGTCTCCATTCCATTCGTACCCATTCCCCCTCTTCCCCTCCCCCACTCGAGACCGCTCATTGGTCAGTCCCGCTGGCCTCCTGTTGGCCAGGGAGACTCTTGAGCATCGTACTGCCGACCAATCAAGACTGTGGGATTCTTCAGAATCGTGAATAATTTAACAGAAATTAATCCAGAATTACGTTTTGAATACATTCCAGCACAGGCGGCGTTCTGTGAGCAGGTGGACTCGCTAACGCTAACGCTAACGCGGACCCGCCGACATTTTTCAGGACCAGAACGACCCGGGAAACATTTTGGGCTCTGGATTTCTTTGCCGCCGGTTGGCTGAGGTCATTGCACAGCCACCGCACGGCGCCGAGCCCGCCGCGCTCGCCGCGCCCAGGGGACGCACGCCCAGTGCCGTGGAAAGACCGGACCGGATCGCGTCAGACCTGGACCGGACTCGGACCAAAACCGGACCCAAAAACAACCTGGAATGGAGTTTTTTGACCGGAATCAAGAGACTTGTGGCCATTATTGTAAACAACAACAAAATGAAATAATAATAACAAAATAATAATAATAATAATGTTGATAAAGTATAAAGGTAAAAAAGAGAAAGGAGAAGAAAAAAAAGAAATACCGAAATGTTAACGTGTCGTAAGAACTTTGGATTTTAAGGAGCTGAACGTGTATAAAACCGATTGTTCTGCTGCACCTGGAGAGAGCCAGGACCGAGGCCCGGACCGTCAGATGGGCCGGACCCCACCGGACCGGACCGGACCCCACCGGACCGAACCGAACCGGACCAGACCGGACTCCACCGGGCCTCAACACCGGCTCAACGGGGAGACCAAACGGCACTTTTTGGTATCTTTTACATTTTTTGCCAAACTGGATGTTTGTTTGAGAGCAGTGGGCGGGGCCAGTGGAGGGGGCGTGGCAGGGGGCGCGGCCAACGTGTTGCATGTGGAGCCTCCGTTAATTGTTTTGTACCCCCTGAAGAACAACGAGCCCCCCCCCCCCCCCCCCCTTGGTACCCTCGGTTCTGTGGTGGAACATCTTTCTTCACACTACCGGATCTTATTTATTGCTCAGAGGTTCTTTTGCTCCAAATCAAAGTTCAGCGACGAAACTCGACCTCCAAGTCCCGTCAACATGTTTCACTTCACGAGCATTCAGGACATCGTCGACTCAGGAAGCGAAAGACCTTCAGACTTCTTCTGGAGGAACATGTGCAACATCTGTCCTCACCACGTTATCAGTGTTTCACCTCCGCTGGGAGCCAGGAACTAGGAGACAGGAACTAGGAGACAAGAGCTAGGAGCCAGGAACTAGGAGTTTGAGGGGAACGTTCCACCACAGAAGAAGAAGAAGAAGAAGAAGAAGAAGAAAAAGAAGAAGAAGAAGAAGAAGAAGAAGAAGAAGAAGAAGAAGAAGCGTCTCTCTTTTGGCCATAAAGCTGCAAAGCACCTTTTAATTTTCTTGCTGTTGTTTCACTGTGTTTGAATCTGTGGGGCCAAAAGGACCAGGAGGAGGAGGAGGAGGAGGAGGAGGAGGAGGAGGAGGAGGAGGAGGAGGAGGAGGAGGAGGAGGAGGAGGAGGAGGAGGAGGAGGGTCCTGATAAAAAGACTGCCTTTTAGATGATTAATTGTAGAACAGGGAGGGAAGCCACTTGTGTGTGTGTCTGTTTGAATGTGTGTGTGTGTGTGTGTGTGTGTGTGTATGACCTGCAGCTCAATTAAAAATCTTTTAATCTTTGAAGCTTATGAATCGCTGTCATCAGGACTTTAAGTCTTTAATTATGATCTTGTCGCCATTTTGATCAGAATTCACCTTTTGAGGAGGAGGAGGAGGAGGAGGAGGAGGAGGAGGAGGAGCAGCAGCATTAGTGAGAATCCCAAGAAGAGATCGTCTTGAAAGAGAGGATGCATAGGCAATATAGAGGAAGAGGAAACACTCGCTGCATGCTGAAAAGTGAAGAAGAGGAGGATACATTTCTATTGAATTGCAGTAAGGGAGTGTAGAGGAGGAGGAGGAGGGGGGGGAAGTCGAAAGGTTAAAAAGAGGAAGAAATAACCTGATGAAATGCAGAGAGGAGAACTAAATGTTCGAAAACAAGGGAGGAGGAGCAGGACAACAAGAGGAGGTCAGAGTTCCCTTTTGCATGCTCAATGAGAGGGAGGAGGAGGAGGAGGAGGAGGAGGAGGAGGAGATGGAGGAGGAGATGGAGATGGGGGATGGGGGATAGAAGGAGACGCCTTTGGAATACTGAGAGCAGGAGGAGGAGAGAATACTGATCAGGGAGGAGGAAGACGAGGCAACGTCATCCATCAACCCGGCCCAGGAGGAGGAAACGCACCTCCTCCTCCTCCTGGTGGACATCCAGCAGCAGGAGGAGGAGGAGGAGGAGGTCTGTTTCTTCCTCCTCCTGTTGGACGACCACCAGAAGCATTAAATCCATTACGGTGTTCATTTGTTTACCTCTTTAGCTGCCAACCAAAACGTTTGTTTACATTTCGCTGCAGGGGAAGAATGATGTCATAGAAACAGCTGTAGACTTAATATAGTGTGTGTGTGTGTGTGTGTGTGTGTGTGTGTGTGTGTGTGTGTGTGTTGTGCGTGATTGAAAGAGTGTGTGTTGTCTCACACACACATTTGACGCCGCTGGGAGGAGGTAACCGAGACTGAATAGGCCGAGGGCCGAGTCTAATTCCTGGAATAGTAAAGAAAACAATGTATTGATACGTCCATCTGTCTACACACACACAAACACACACACACACACACACACGGCTCAGAGTTTAACGTTCTCCGGCGGTGAGATATTTATTTACTTTCTTTTTAACTTTTAATTTATTTTTTACAATGAGTTATATTTATTGTCGGAGGATGAAAACGGTTTAATTAGTTTGTATCATACTTTTACTGCACACACACACACACAGACACACACACACACACGTGAGAATACAACCACGTGCATTCTGGGAAACGACCACCAACTCAAAGAGGAGGGAGGGGGGGTGGGGGGTCATACCAATAATTGATCAAAAGACCTATTCGTAGATTATCATTAATAATCAGATTTATATCTGG
>CM070097.1:2388474-2498474 GCA_036178185.1 Liparis tanakae
GAAGAAGAAGAAGAAGAAGAAGAAGAAGAAGAAGAAGAAGAAGAAGAAGAAGAAGAAGAAGAAGAAGAAGAAGAAGAAGAAGAAGAAGAAGAAGAAGAAGAAGGCATAACAAATAGAGACAAGGAGGGAGATAAAAAAGTATTTATAAGCATTGACGTTTTAATGAGTAATGAGAAAGACAGAAATAGTGTGTGAGTGTGACTGTGAGTGTGTGTGTACGTGTGTATGTTTGCATGTGTGACTGTGTATGAGTATGTGTGTGTGAGTGTGTGAGTGTGTGTGTGTATGTGTATGTGTGTGTGTGAGTATGTGTGTGTGATGTCATCATCTGTACATACTTTATAATTTACTGTGGAAACCAGTCCGACCGGTTACAGAGAAGGAGCGGGCTATTAGTTCGTGGAAAAAACCATCAGAGTGAGATCTCTTTACTCTCCTCCTCCTCTCTGCGCCTCACTCACAGTTCAGCTGAGGCCCAGAGATCGTTTACTCGAGACGAGGTCTCCCTCTGCTGGCGAGCCACCGGAACTGCACCCCTCACATATGTTTCTGCGTAGCCAATCACGTGACGGGACGTGCGTTTAAAAAACGTAAACCGGAAGTGTTTTATATCCGGAAGCCCAGCTGACTGACGGGCTAACTTTGCCGACGTGTTTAACGCGCAACAGCAGCGAGCAAAAGAAGTTTGGCGGAGTTTGTGTCTCCGGCATTTTCTCAGGTGAGTTTCACCTGCCGAGTGATGACGGCATATCGTAGTTCAGCAGCGACTAGTGGAGCTAACACCGCTAACTAGTTCACCCTGCTAACTGTCACTAAATTGACGTTTAACACGTGACATAACTAGAGACATACAGCTCGCCAGACAGTAGATGGGTCCCACAGGCCGACCAGCCAGTAGACGGGTCCCACAGGCCGACCAGCCAGTAGACGTGTTACGTCATGACTTAAATACCAGAAATTAGACGCCCCCTCTCGCGGGTTCTGATCTTCCATGTAAATGAATTAGCTTCCAGGAATTAGTCGGTATTCTGGGATCAGTTAACAAGTTTTTATGGACAAAAGGATACTTATGCAGTGTTTTTTCACTGTGACGTCATTCTCGTCGCAGCTCCGATCGATTAGCTTCTGTTCTCGAATTGGAAACTATCTATAAAAACCCAAAACGCCTTCAGATATAGTCTCTGATCGGCTTGTTATTGATCTGATATTAGCTCATGGTTCTGGCTCTTCTATTGAGAGCTTTGTTTGTTTGTTTCTGGTCAACAAGGTAAACAAGCTGTCTGTTGTTTCAGGACACGATGAGTCTCCAGTGGACGGCCGTCGCCACCTTCCTCTACGTCGAGGTCTTCTTCGTGCTGCTGCTCTGCATCCCCTTCATCTCCCCCAAGAGGTACTGGGTCCCGAGTCCGCCGGGCCTGCCAGACTTGGGTCCCGAGTCGACTGGTCTAGACCAGGAACCTGAGCAGATTAAATGTATATATATTTAACTTAGGTTGTGTAAAACCGACTGGACTGAAACACAACATCATTTTGGTGCCTGAGCCGATTGAAAAGGTCCCGGTCCTCAATGGTATCCAGCGTTTCCCCTACCATTATAACAGGGGGGCGGCCCGCCACCCTGACATCTCCGCCCGCCACCCTGTAATTCAATCCCGCCGCCTTGAAGCTGTAAACCTAGGGGAAACGCTGGTATCTGAAAAACCCAAACGGCACCGGCCCTAGTTCTGGCTCGGACTGCAACGTGGAGACGAGTTGGAAACAATTGAAGTTCTTTAAAGAACAAGCGGCTTAAACAAAGGACTGGAGAGAGCAGCCAATCAGAAAGCTCTGTGTGCAGCTAGTGCCTCCAGGCTCGGGTGTGGCTCATCAGCCTGGAAGACGAAGCGCAGAGCAAACAGAACCCTTATATATAACAAATATTTCTTTTAATATATTTCAAGGGTACAAAATAATCCGAAGAGCTTCTTGTTTGATATAAACTTCCCAAATAAGACATTTGCATTAATCACTTGAAATAAGAGATGGAGATGAACGAGGCGACCCGGTGCACCTCGTTGACTACCTCCGCACTAGATGGTGCCAGAGCTCCACCTTCTCGTGTCTCTGCCTCCAGATGGAGTAAGATCTTCAAGTCCCGGATCATTCAGACCATCGCTCTCTA
Source organism: Liparis tanakae (assembly GCA_036178185.1). NCBI lineage: Eukaryota > Metazoa > Chordata > Actinopteri > Perciformes > Liparidae > Liparis > Liparis tanakae. The sequence goes on from CM070097.1 coordinate 2,390,636, forward strand.
TGGGAACACGTCCTTCATGGTGGCCATCGCCATCCTCGTCTTCCTGCTCATCGGTACGTGTGGAAACGATAATCTTATCCTACTGGTAAAATGCTTCTGTGTGTTTTTATGTTTCTTTAATGCTTAAAGCTGCATTCTCTGTCCTGACCACCAGGGGGCGACTCCTCTGGTTGTATAGAAGTGTACGGTTCATGTGTTAAAGCTGCATTCTCGCTCCTGGCCACCAGGGGCTACTCCTGGTTGTATAGAAGTCTAGCTCTGTGTCTGTGTGTGTGTGTAGATGCGTTCCGTGAGGTGAGGAAGTACAGCGTTCCAGAGAAGGTGGACCTGACCAACAACCCGACGGCCATCGAGCACATTCACATGAAGCTGTTCAGGGCTCAGAGGAACGAGTACATCGCCGGCTTCGCCCTGCTGCTCTGCCTGTGAGACACGCATACGCACACGCACGCGCGCGCGCACGCACACACACACACACACACGCGCGCCCACACAGTGCGAAAGGCAGATGGTTCTAAATGCAGAGGAATTTTACAGTAAGATGGAAAGAATGAGCAGCTGAGTGTGTGTGAGTGTGTGTGAGTGTGTGTGAGTGTGTGTGTGTGTGTGTGTGTGTGTGTGTAAAAAGAAGGAAGGTCTTGATAAATGACAAACGCTCGTCACGTGACTAATGCAATTCATCTCACGGATGTTTATTGATCGTGCGGCCTGCAGGGGGCGACGGCGCTCGGCGTCATGCGACCAGCAGCAGCTGCTGGGTGGAGCGTTCCAGCGTTTAGACCGAGCCCGTTGCACACCCCGCTGGAGCAAAAAGTGAAACCGCAGCACAAGTTTGAGGAAACGCTGAAGCGCAGCTGGTCGATTATTTCAGGCGTGAAGCAGCGACGCCATGTTGGGCTTCAGCGTTGAACTGAACTCCACAAAACACACTTTTAAAAGTAGCGAGACACATTAACAATTCAGACTCGTTAACCGTTTTGCTGTTGCAGGGTTAATGTTTATTTAAATCTGTTTATTGTTTTGCATCAGTTAGTCAACAACTTTAAAGTTCAACATGTTGGAACGGCTCACTCCCCCCCCCCCCCCTCACCGTGACATCATCACACACACACCTCAACTAGGAAATGTCAAGACCGTGTGTGTCTATATTGGGGGGTGGATAATGTGTTGAGACATTACCGTGTGACTGATGCCTTTATTTAACACACACACCAGGGTTACTTGACCCTCTGCAATTGTTTTTATTAGATGGATAATATAAAATTTGTATTTGATAATATAAATCGTTTTTTATTGAATGCATAATATAAATTGTTTTTATTAGATGCATCATATAAAATGTTTTTATTTGATAATATAAAATAGTTTTAGATTAATCATATAACAGTTGTATTAGATAAATAATACTATAACATGTTTTATTAGATAAAAAAAGATCTTTCCATCTTTCTGACGGTCCTTGAACACATCAAACATTTGCTTGTACTTGTCTCATTTAAAATCTTTATAAATATCCGTTAACTTTAATCAGATTGTGTTAAACGCATTAAATTCTGAGCTCCTCAGTGAAACTATGACGTCATCATTGACTCATTTATAAACGTTATAACATGATATTTAGCTAAAATGACATGGACTCTTAAATTGAAGATGGAACTTCTACCATTGATATTTCAGTGTGACCTCGCTGTGGAGCTCTGACTCCGCCCCTTTGTGTTGCAGCCTGCTGCGCCGCCTCGCCACGCTGCTCTCGCAGCAGGCCACGCTCATGGCCTCCAACGAGGCGTTCAAGAAGCAGGCGGAGGGCGCCAGCAACGCCGCCAAGAAGTACATGGAGGACAACGAGCTGCTGCAGGAGGTCGTTCACCTTATGGTTATATCTTTGTGGTTATATCTTTATGGTTATAGCTTTGTCTTTATGGTTATAGCTTTATGTCTTCATGATGCGGCGCTCGTTGGCCAAAGGCACAAGACTGCATTTACGACGTGTTGTGTTCATGAAATGAAACAAAATGGGAAACGGGTTAGTGTGAGATGTTGCAGTTCCCTCATCCCCCAGTGGGGGGCGGCACTGAGCTAGTGCCCCATAAACACTGCACGGATTCAAAGAGACTCACACACACACACTGTGGATGGCACACATTTATACAGAGGCACACACAATGTCAATAGCACACATTTATAAACACATACACAATGTAGTTAGCACAGATTTATACGCATGCATGCACGCACACAATGTGGATAGCACACTTATAAATGCGCACACACATACACAATGTGGATAGCGTGCATTTACACACACACATTCTCTCTCTCTCTCTCTCTCTCTCTCTCTCTCTCTCTCTCTCTCTCTCTCGTAATGTGAGCGTTGTTTTACGAGCCGAGGGATCACCAAGTCCTCTGCTGCTAAAAGGGGAGAGTGCTTCATCTGCATGTGACACACACACACACTGATTTACACACACGGTTGAACACATGCACACACTGATGTTTACACACACAGACTGACACAAACATCCCATAATTTACATCTTTAGTCTAACACCACAGAAGAAGTGAAGTTCATGATGTTAAACTCTGATTTATTTACTAAATGTTAAGAGTTGCAGTTAATCGATATATTTATAATATAAATATTTATTCTCGAGATGTTTTAATAAAATAAGAGCATGAAGTATTTTATGCTCTGAGTCATTGAATCGTAACTGAAGCTCATTGATTATCAGTTGATCGCCAATAGTTTAGATCCTAAAGCTGACGCCTAAACATCTTCACTTCGTAGAGATAGTTTGTGACGACAGAGGCGTCACTCTGAGGTTCTGTCGTCCCAACGGAGTGACGCGTCCGTCGCTCAGAGGATCTTTGAGGCCGGTTTTCAATCTTCTAGAAACGAATGAATAATTTAATCTGAACCACTTTGTAGTTTTTTACCTTTTTTATTTATTAATGGAGTGAAATCTGTTCCTAAAATACATAAAAGTGTGTATTTACAACAACTCCAACCACAACTGTGAAGTGACACTTCATGTCACCTATTTCCGCTTCCTGTACTACTACTTCCTCTACTTGTTATTCTACTTCCTGTTCTACTACTACTTCCTCTACTATTTCTACTTCCTGTTCTTCTACTTATTCTTAGCTATCTGTTCTACTACTACGTCCTCTAATAAGTCTACTTCCTGTGCTACTACTTATTCTTAGCTTCCTGTTCTACTACTACTTCTACTTCCTCTTCTACTTATTCTTAGCTTCATGTTCTACTACTTCCTCTAATTTGTCTACTTCCTGTGCTACTACTACTACTTCTTATTCACTTCCTGTTCTACTTATTCTCATTTTACTTCCCATTCTACTACTTCTACTTCCTGTACTACTTATTCTACTTCCTGTACTGCTTCTGTTCATATTTCGTCGACTCAAACAAACATCTTAAAATCTTCAGCTTCTTTACATTTATCTCCTTCTTAAAGGAAGCGTACGCCTTCAAAATAAGAGACTAAAGTCTTGTGTTGGGTGGGCCGACACATGGGAGTGAGACCGTCGGCCAATCAGAGAGCAGCGTGGCTCCCAGCAGCTGTTGCTATGAGCAGCTGCTCTTCTTCTTCTTCTTCTTCTTCTTCTTCTTCTTCTTCTTCTTCCTTCACGTGATGCGCTGTAGTTATTATTCTTTAGGGGACTTTGAGCTGTTGTTGTATATCTTACTATAAAAAAATCTTAATTAAGGTCTAAATAAAGATTTAGAAATGTAAAGCTCTTATTAAACATTTATTTTTCACAATAAAAGTCTTGTTGGGGAAACTAAGTCTGCAACGCTTTTGTTTTGAAGTGCTTGTTATTTTGATCTTTTAAAACGTTTTCATTTGAAACTTCTCGAGGAATTAAACGACGTTTAATGTAAAACACGCTTTTTCTTCTTTTCGTAAACAGAAACTCCGTGACTCGGGAGTCGAGCTGCCGGCGGCCGGAAAGAAAGGAGGCGCGCCGCAGGAGGAGACCAAGACCCTGAAGGAGGAGGTGAAGACCCTGAAGGAGGAGCTAGATGCCGCCAAGAAAGGTGAGGAGGAGGAGGAGGAGGAGGAGGAGAGCCCTAAGCTGTTGAGGAGCTCCTCCTCCTCGTTGAGGAGCACCACTGTGGGAAGGGGGGGGTGGAGAGCAGCTGCTTGTCTCGTGACGTGGAAGAGGTCAGCTGCCTAGGCCTTGAGCCCCGTCCAGCGATGCCTTCAGGGACACGCAGGTGTTCATGGGAGGGAGGGAGGGAGGGAGGAGTCTCTGGGTGGGGTTCTCGAGTTTGTAGTCCCTAGGCCAGAGGGGGTCCCGTGGGGGGGGGGGGGGGGGGGGCACTCGGCCATGCTGGTGTGGGGCGGCAGACATGTTTGTTAAGGGCATGAAGGTCCTTCCTTCATGGTTAGCTTAGCATTAGCATCCGGATGATTTGGCTGCAGTGTGAGCGACATGGGCAGAGGCCTGAGGAGGCCACGCCCCTTTATAGAAATGAGCTAGTCTTTATGCACTGTGGTACTAGTACTGCAGTAACACGGTACAGGTACACACTGTGGTACTAGTACTGATGGTTGCCGATGATCTCTCCAGCGCTGCAGACGTCTGACGGAGACGTTCGTGCGATGAAGAAACAGTCGGAGAATCTGACGGTGGAGTACGACCGTCTGCTGGAGGAGCACAGCAAGCTGCTGGTAACACACACACACACACACACACACACACACACACACACACACACACACACACACACACACACACACACACACACACACACACACACACACACACACACACACACACACACTCGCTGAAGGCAACCAATCGGAGCCTCCCGCCTCGGTGTTTTACCGCCCTGTTCTGTCTGCAGGCGACCAGCGACAAGAAGTCCGACTGAGGAAGAGGAGGGCGGCGCCGTGGAGGTTCCACGTTGAGACGGACGAACGTTTATCGGAGCGTCTCGCTAAGATCTCGCCTCTCGTTTGTGAAACTTTTACTTTTAGTTCTAAACTTTGATGATTTATGACGACCGCGACGTCTGATCCTTTGATTCCACGATCGGTGACGAGGCGCCATCGCCGTAACAACGGGGAGAACATCATGTTGGGTCTGTCGGTTCTATTGTTTACGGTTCCATGTTTTGAGGTCGGTTGTTTGGTTTTGAGCTGTGATGCGTTCAAGTGTTGTAAAATCCTGTTGATCGGACCGTTTAAGAGCTGGAGGGAGATTCAGAGAAGAGCCCTGAAGATGATTCTGGGCTAAAATCCCAAAAATATTCTATTTTTTCTTCTCAAGACTTTGCTCTTTCTCAATCTTCTTCTGGTATATTAATAATAATGAAGATGTCCATTAAACTCTTTCTGTCGTCCATCTGAACCAAACGCCCAGACAGGAAGTCAAAGGACTTGACTTCCTGTTTGAAGTCGCACGACGCGTGTTCTGATTCTGTTCGTGCAGACATTTGAATCATTCGCAACAACCTTTTATTTTGAAAATCCTCTGTCAGCCGACGGGTTTGCGTTGCATCTTGCATTGTCGAGGCTAACGGCTGGTTGAGTCCTTAAGGTTCTCACTTCGTCCGTTTGACTTTTTGTTTGGTTTGTTTAGTTTATTTCTCCTGTTTGAAACTATGAATGTACGCTTATTATTATTATTATTATTACAGTTTTATTTACAGACTTTGATGCTTTTTTTCTGAAACATAAACTTGAGACCAAAACCTCATGCTAGTATTTGCATGGACGAACGGCTTTCTACTTTTCTTCTTCTGTGTTTCTATTTCCTCATGTTCAGGTGCATCATGGGAAGTCTGAGGTGTTAAAAATAAAGAGTCAACGGTGTCTTCTTCTTGTCTTCATGAGCGTGAAATAAAACACCAGAAGAAGAACTTCCACGTATTATGTACTTTATTTACCACACAGTACATATTATAACATCTGCATGTACTTCTATTACATGTACACACTGGTACTAGTACTAGAGACAGTACTTCTCCCGTATCTAAACTTAGAGCTGCAGCTGTCGGTCGGCTTCTGAACCGGTTTGAGCCACTTCGCGTCACCGGATCGTCTTTCACTTCCTATTCCTGTCTTCTGTTTCCTGGAAGTTCAGTTTGAAGACGTTGAGGACGTCTCCGAGCCATTCAACAGTCTACTTCCTGTCCTCTACTTCCTGTCCGTGTTAGTCCTGTCCTCGTATATTCATGTCATGTTTGTCCTGTCCTTTTCTACTTCCTCCCCTTGTCCACGTCCTGTCCTCATATTAGTCCTGTCCTTGTCTACTTCCTGTCCATGTCCTGTTGTCTACTTCCTGTCCTCGTATATTCCTGTTCTTCTCTACTTCCTGTCCTTGTCCTTGTCTACTATTTCTGTCCTTGTCTACTATTTCTGTCCTTTGACCTTTCCTTGTCTACTTGTCCCTGTTTGTCTACTTCCTGTCCTTGTCTACTAAATATATAAAATAATTGTTAAAGTTCTATAATGTTTAATGATAAATATATTTATATTAAGTATAATAATTCAGCAAGATAATAATGTAAACTCGCCCAGTAACCACGGAGACGGCTCAGCTGTCATGAATTAGTTTTATTGCGTTGTTGACGAGCACAGTGATGACAGCATGGAGACCCTCGCAGGGGCCAAAGGTCATGAAACACAGTGACATCATCAGGGCTCAGAGTTAACTCTGACATCATCGACTACGTCGGAGAGTTTGTATTTCCTTGTTTTGGCCGGCGGCTCGTTAACCTGGAGCCCCGAGTGTCGTTAGTACACAGCTACTAATGGATCAATCTACCGATCGGCTCTAATCGATCGTCTAGTCTACGGCTCTGGATGGAAGACAGGAAGTCACAGGAAGTCACAGGAAGTCACACATCACAACACCAACGGCGTCACCGAGTTTCAGACAAATAAATCCCTAATCTCTCTCTGAGGACTTTATCTCCCATGATGCTTTGCTGGAGGTAGTGAACAACTACAGCTCCCATGATGCTTTGCTGGAGGTAGCAAACAACTACAGCTCCCATGATGCTTTGCTGGAGGTAAATGGTGAGTACAACATGAGTGAGTGACGGTTTACTTCTTCCGTGACTTCTGTGTTTTTAGTTTCAGTGAAACGAGACCTTCAGGGACTCGTTTCCTGACGTGGAGTTTCCAACTCAAACACGGATGGAGTTCCGGCCAGGAGGAGAGCGCCCCCTGCTGGGTCCACTGGTCCGACCTCAAGGTCAGAAACGTTTTTTTTTTTCTGGAGCACCAGCGACATCGCTAAAAAAACAACTGCCCGTTGAGTCGTGAAAACAAATAAACTCTTCCGTATTTGTTTATTTTTACTTTTGGAGGTTTAAAAACACTTTGGCGATGTTTTTGGCTATAAAATCAGTGGCACTATTTTTTAAAAAGTATCTAAAAACAACAATAATAAACAACGCTGAAATAAAAGTTGAAGTGCGGATGCAGAGGTTTCAAGAAAACTAGTTGAGGAAAGGTTTGACGTCACCAAAGTTCAATTTTAAATTTTTGTATGTCTTAATAAATGATTGTGTCTTTAATGCTGTTGGAGAGAAACACTCAATCCTTTTATCATTTATATGTTTGTATTTATTTATGTAACCTAAAGACACAAAATCTTTCTTTACAAATAAATATAACATTTTTGTAGTTTATAATTTGTTATTGGCTGATTATTGGGCAATTAAACAAGATATGTCTATATATTATATGCATACATAATATATATATATATATATATATATATATATATATATATATAATGTATATATATAATATATACACAGTATATATTATATAAGTATTTATCTATATAATATATATAATATATATATATAGATATATAGATATATTTATATAATACATATATATTGGTGGATGTATTACCTATATAATATGTATCAGTCTCTAGTAAGAAGAACATTTTTATTTATGTATTTTATTTAATTAATTAAAAGTGACTTCCTGTCAATTTTCCGGTTTTAAGATTCTATCGCAACCACATTTTTTTATTTTTTTGGCAGAAGAGCACAAAGACAAAATGACACGAAATATCACATTTTATTTTTTAAATATATGTAAATATAAATACATATATTTAAATATAAATACATATATTTATATTTACACATATATTTTCTTTTGTCTTATTTATTTTAAAATATTTTCCGTTTCTGACCCACCAGGCTCCAGAGATGAGACCTTTCAAAATAAAAGGCTCAAATCAGTTAGAGTTAACGTTTCTATAAAATTCTGCCTGTTAGTTTGATTAGTGAAATATTAATAAATTAATCATCAGTGGAACTTGACTATAATCAATAATCATATTAGTTTTATGATCTGTCACTTTAAATCCTCTCAGCTGTAGAGCTGCAATAGTTTCATTAGTTTAATGTTTAAACGCTTAATTCACATTTTAAATTGATTACATTTTTCTCTTCTGATATTTTCAGTCGACCAACAGAAAAGTCATATTTTATACATTTTGTTCAGATTTAAAAGATGATATCTGTGAAGCTCCCAGTGACTTCTGGGATATGTAGTTTTACTGAGCAGCTGGATTATTATTATTATTATTGTTGTTTTGTCCGAATAAACAACTTATTTATTATTAAACCTTTTGATTTCACCAGCTGACGTGACGTGAAGTTTAATTCTATGAAATGAGCTGATTAAATGTTTTGTTCTGCTCTGAAAAAAAAAAAAAATAATGTGATGGGGGAAACAGATAAAAATAAATCCTTCAAAACTAAAACTCTTTAAACTCTTGAGCACTTTGAACATTTTAAATAAAAAAAAGTGAAGAAAAATGAAAGATTCCCTTTCGTGGTGTGTTCAGGGACACACACAAAGCCCAACATTACTGCATCAAAACAAAACCCGCCAAAATAAAAGCCCCGCTCCCCGCCGCTTGTTCACGTGAGCCGGTCGGACGGCGTTTAAAGGCCTCGCAGCACCGACACGATGTAAACACGTCAAATATAATACTTTTAATTAATTACACATGTTTGAGTTTTTTTGTTACTGGAGTGAAACTTTATAAATGTTCACGTGTCACATTTTGAGAATCTAAAAGTTGTCGGTGTTGCAGAACGAGAAGTAGGCAAGGAGGGTAATGCTTCCAGAAAAACTTCCCAGAATCCTCTCCTGCCGCCTCGCCGCCGAAACGTTTGCATAAAAAGCTGAAGGAAGTTTATTTTGAAAGTCTGAAGTGAGGTAGCCTGAAGCTGGAGCCGCTCGGCCGGCTGAGACGTGAACACTCGGCCAGAAATCATCACAATCACATACGGCATCAAATATAGATAATCAATATATATATAGATCTGTTCATACTCAACAAAATAAAAGCCTCCACAAAATAAATCTCTGATTCATTTTACAATATGTAAAACAAAACACAACTTTTTTGTCTTTTTTTTTTTAAAGCAACGCTGTCGTACACTATCGAGCAATGTGCAAATATATGTTGTTCTTTCCCTTCTGCCCCCCCCCTGTGACAGGTGGATGGTTGCTAGGAGACAGAGTTGTAGACAGGCCCCACAGACTGCTGATTGGTTGATTGTAAACCAGGACGTTAAGACAACGATGTTAACGACGTTAAGAAAACAACATTGAGACAACGGCGTTAAGACAACAACGTTAAGAAAACGACGTTAACGACGTTAAGAAAACGACGTTGAGAAAACGACGTTAACGACGTTGAGAAAACGACGTTGAGAAAACGGCGGCGTTAACGACGATAGTACAACGACGTTGAGACAACGACGTTAACAACGTTAAGGACATTAACAACATTAAGACAACAACACTAAGGACGTTAAAACAACGACGTTAACAACAACGTTAAAACAATGATGTTAAGACAACGACGTTAACAACATTGAGACAACAACTTTGAGACAACAATGTTAAAACAACGTTATTAAAACAACAACGTTAACACAACCACATTAACTTCGTTAAGACAACGATATCAACTTCGTTAAGACAACGATGTTAACGTCGTAAGGCAATGCTCGGCTGAGTCCTCCGGCTCTCATTTCTTCCCACCACGGCATTTATACATTGGTTATAATAATTTGTAATATATTTAATTATATTATTATATAATAATAATTAGTATTATTATTATATTTAATTGGAGTATTATTATTAGTATTACTTATATTATACAATAATATAGTATCTGTGTAGTTTTTATATTAAGACTTATTATAATACAGGTAGATGAAATCAAGCATTCTGATTGGCTGAGAGTGAGATAACGTCCGACAGCTCTTTACATTTATCTGAGCGTTCGACATCAGTGAAACTCAAAATAAGAATACTTTGATTTTGCGCGACCGTTAGTCATCTCAGCTCCACAGTCACAAACATGTTTCTGTGAACTTTGATATATTTTGGGGGACTTTAGAAGAGTGTTTAGCCGAGAGGATCCTCCAGGTGGACGTCGTGCTACCCGAGAGAAGAAAGTGAGACTTGTGAAATGTTGCGCATCGAAAAAAATAAAGTGGGCAATGAACTGCTTCACTAACTAGTGAAGAGAAACCAGTAGACCTGAAGACCAGGACCAGTAGACCTGAAGACCAGAACCAGTAGACCCGAAGACCAGAACCAGAGACGCTATGAATGAAATACTGCGGTAGGATGATTTCTATGGCACTGTGCGCAATGCAAAGGGTGACCACTAGGGGTCAGCAGTTGCAATATAAAGGGTGACCACTAGGGGTCAGCAGTTACGATGCAAAGGGTGACCACTAGGGGTCAGCAGTTACAATATAAAGGGTGACCACTAGGGGTCAGCAGTTACGATGTAAAGGGTGACCACTAGGGGTCAGCAGTTACAATATAAAGGGTGACCACTAGGGGTCAGCAGTTACGATGTAAAGGGTGACCACTAGGGGTCAGCATTTACGATGTAACGGGTGACCACTAGGGGTCAGTAGTTACGATGTAACGGGTGACCACTAGGGGTCAGTAGTTACGATGTAACGGGTGACCACTAGGGGTCAGTAGTTACGATGTAACGGGTGACCACCATCTATGCAACAGACAAACACACAGGGACTATTTTCTCTCGACTACTGAAATGCGATGCACAATGTTTGCTGGCGACAACTATGTTATAATGACTATTTACTATTTATAATGTTGCACACAACCATATTATAAAAGCATCAATGTGCTGGAGGCAGGACGTAGGGTCCATGACGTCCTGTTGCCCGAACAGTCCCGCCTCCAGCACATTGGTGCTTAAATAAACATCTCCAATCAGGATCGAATGAATTCCTTTAAATAATATGAATTCCATTTTTTTATTAATTCTATTTAAATATCTGACATTGATCGTCTTTGTCCTGTTTGAGTCAAACAAACCTGCAATTGAACTTTTATTATTTTACAATGATCGACGTTCGGTGGGAGGAGCTAAGCGCTGAAGCAGAAGAGGAGGAAGAAGCAGAAGAAGGAACGGGTCACCAGCCGCCCGAGGAGCGGGACCCGTGGACACGAGAGGTCAAAGGTCAGAGGTCAGAGGTCAGAGCCAGCGGGGATCAGAGCAGCAGCTGTTTGCGCGAATACTAATGTTTCATCCAGAATTTTTTATGACCAGCAGCTATTCATCGATCAATAGAAATGATCAGTAAAACAGGGACCGGGTCTCTGGACTTAACCTGGACCGGGTCTCTGGACTTAACCCGGACCGGGTCTCTGGACTTAACCTGGACCGGGTCTCTGGACTTAACCTGGACCGGGTCTCTGGACTTAACCCGGACCGGGTCTCTGGACTTAGCCTGGACCGGGTCTCTGGACTTAACCTGGACCGGGTCTCTGTAGAAAAACAACATGGCGGCATGTGACGGAAGAACTGAAACAGAGAGAACTCTGGGAGTTTTCTGGGGTCAGACAGTCTGTCTGTCTACAACTGAGTCTGAATAGAGCCATCGCACACGCACGCGCACACACGCACACACGCACACACACACACACACACACACACACACATTTCAATGCACCGATTCATTGTGGTTTGATGTTTAATAGTGTGTGTGTGTGTGTGTGTGTGTGTGTGTGTGTGTGACACAAAGACTAGATTGCATTGATTCTCTTCATCCAACATGGAGGAAGCTCAACGTTCAGCAGTGTTTTTTCTTTGTTTTAAGCTCCTCCTCTTTTAGCTCCTCCTTCTTTAGCTCCTCCTTCTTTAGCTCCTCCAGCGTTCCACATTTTGTGGGGGGGGGGGGGAAATGAAGTATTTGATCCTTAAAATCTTCAAAGAGAATAATAGTGGCATGAGTCTGGAACCTTCACAGGAGAGAAAAGCTCCCGGAGGAGCGGCAGCGTCTCTTCTTCTCTGGGTCTGAAACACGGCGGCGTTCCCGGGGAGGACCGGAAGCGGCCAATCGCAGGGCTCGGTGCCGGGCGGAGGCCCCGCCTACATGACGCTCTCGAAGATGATGACCTTGCTGTCGTCGTTGGCCGTGGACAGAGAGCTCAGGGACTTGATGTCGGGGGACATGTACTCCAAGTGGTGGGCCCCCCACACCGGGGTGGTCAGGTGGGCCCAGCGCTGAGGAGGAGGAGGAGGAGGAGGAGGAGGAGGAGGAGGAGGAGGAGGAGGAGGAGGAGGAGGACAGACAGGAGGAGGACAGGAGGTGCACAGACAGGTGGAGGAGGATAGACAGGTTAGCCAGAACATTAAAGAGACAGTAACCAACCAATCGGTGCAGTGTTGACAAAAGATAATATACTGTAGGTACAAGATTGTATCAGAACTGTAACCCCCCAGTGTCTCCCAGTCCCCCCCAGTCCCCCCCAGTCCCTCCCAGTGTCCCCCGGCCCCACCTCCTTGAAGGAGCCCTTGGCCCTGACCAGCTTGTAGAGGAGGCTGACGGGGATGCAGAGCATGGAGGACAGCGCCATGCACCAGCCGATGACCTCGCCCCACCAGGGGTACACGTACACGTTGTTGTAGGTCAGCGGCTTGTAGTTCACCAGGTGGAACAGGAAGATGCCCTGGGGGGGAGGGTACTTCTGAGTACTTGTACACATCTCTGTGTACTTTTACGCATCTCTGTGTACTTGTACACATCTCTGTATACTTGTACGCATCTCTTTGTACTTGTACACACATCTATGTGTACTTGTACGCATCTTTGTGTACTTGTACACACATCTCTGTGTACTTGTATGTATCTCTGTGTACTTTTATGCATCTCTGTGTACTTGTACGCATCTCTGTATACTTATATATGCATCTCTGTGTACTTTTCCGTGCCTCTCTGAGTACTTGTACATGTCTCAGTGTACTTGTACGCATCTCTGTGTACTTGTATACACATATCTGTGTACTTTTACGCATCTCTGTGTACTTATACACACATCTGTGTACTTTTACACATCTCTGTGTACTTGTACACGCATCTCTGTGTACTTTTACACATCTCTGTGTACTTATACACGCATCTGTGTACTTTTCCGTGCCTCTCTGTGTACTTGTACTTGTGTCTGTGTACTTTAACATGTGTCTCTGAGTACTTGTACGCGTCTCTGTGTACTTGTACGCGTCTCACCATGCAGACGCACGGCGTGATGAAGGACCAGCACCACTTCATCCAGGGGAACGGCCGGTAGCCGATCATACGAGCCACGTCGTCCATGAAGCGGTCGGCACCTGCAGCCAGACGCAGGGTAAGAGGACCGCAGCATGTACACAAACGTGTACAAGTATACAAATACATATGTATGTGTATGTGTGTGTGTACTTACCGTAGACCCAGGCCACTACGATACACTCCCAGAAGGCTTGCCACAGCAGCGTCATCCCGCTGGCCGAGTAGTAGTCAAACAGCTGGAACACGTACATCCCACCCTGAGACAGACAGACAGGCAGACAGACAGACAGACGTTCACTCACTTCCTGTTCTCTGTAGTGATGAAGATGATGGTGATGGTGCAGCCCTGACCTGCGTGACCATGGAGAGGTCGATGATGAAGCACAGCGAGCAGCAGATGGCCACAGAGACCTCCCTCCTGTAGCGGTAGTGCTGCTTCCCAGGAAACACGTCCAGGATCCCGGTGACGAAGCCCTCCACCCCCACAAACTGCACACACACACACACACACACACACACACACACACACACACACACACACACACACACACACACTTAGCATACTAATATACATACATGTTTACATCCTAATATATATACATATCTATTAATATAGATACATATGGTTATTGGTTTGTTTCCATGAAAGTCAGCTGAGGTCTCTGATGTCGGAGCTTCCCTGAATGCACCGTCATGGCGGCTCACCTGGCTGTCCAGGCCCAGCAGCAGCAGCATGAAGAAGAAGAGCGCGGCCCACAGAGGAGCCACCGGCATCAGGCTGACGGCCTTCGGGTACGCGATGAAGGCCAGACCGGGACCTGGAGGGTCAAGACCACAATATGTTATAACTTTTATTACCTTTCATCATTCATTTTTTCATGAATTAATTTGATTGCAATTTAAAAAAAAGTTTGGACCTTAAAACTTTGATTTTCTTTCTCTAATTGTTTAGGATTTTTCTCAGAAGAAACAATTTTCCAGTATTTCAAGTTTAGAAAATAATAATTTTGCAACTTGACTGTAATGAATTGTTAAAAATAAATCCCTCTTTAAATCCACAATCTGTAAACTTTAGTTTTTTATCAATACAAAATGAACTATTCTGTTAAATACATGTGAGGTTAAAAATCCATACACACTGGCCCTTTAAGAGGAGTTTGTTTACTGTCTGGATTGACAGGTTGACCAGCCAATCAGCTAATAGCAGTTAGCCCCACCTCCTGATCACACACACACACAAACACACACAGACACACACACACACACACACACACACACACACACTCGTATGGTGGTCCTCTCTGTAGCGTCTGTTCGGCCATCTTTATCATCCCTACCCGACTCGGCGACCTGCGAAATGTGGACTCCCTGCTCGGCCGCCATGAAGCCCAGGATGGAGAACACCACGAAGCCCGCGAAGAAACTGGTGCCGCTGTTGATCAGAGCCAAGACGAAGGCGTCTCTGAGGGAGAGAGGCGGATCAATCGGATCAATACACTGCGGCGAGGAGGCTACGGTACATATTATGACCACACACACATCCTATCAGCTTAAATACTCGTTCTTCTATGTCCGTGGGGTCCTAGTTTCTAACCAGCGTTGTTAGGACATCTCAGTCTCAGAGGTACGTGTAGTACTTTGTACTGTACTACAGCAGAGGTACATTTCATACTTTATACTGTACTGCACCAGAGGAACATGTCATACTTTATAATGTACTACAGCAGAGGTACAAGTCATACTTTATACTGTACTACAGCAGAGGTACAAGTAGTACTTTATACTGTACTACCTCTCAGAGGTACATGTCATATTTTATACTGTACGACCTCAGAGGTGCATGTCATACTTTATACTGTACTACACATCAGAGGTACATGTGGTACTTTATACTGTACTGCACCAGAGGTACATGTCATACTTTATAATGTACTACAGAAGAGGTACAAGTAGTACTTTATACTGTACTACATCTCAGAGGTACATGTCATACTTTATACTGTACGACCTCAGAGGTACAAGTAGTACTTTATACTGTACTACCTCTCAGAGGTACATGTCATACTTTACTGTACTACCTCAGAGGTGCATGTCATACTTTATACTGTACTACACATCAGAGGTACATGTGGTACTTTATACTGTACTACATCTCAGAGGTACATGTCATACTTTATACTGTACGACCTCAGAGGTACAAGTAGTACTTTATATTGTACTACCTCTTAGAGGTACATGTCATACTTTACTGTACGACCTCAGAGGTGCATGTCATACTTTATACTGTACTACACATCAGAGGTACATGTGGTACTTTATACTGTACTGCCTCTCAGAGGTACGTGTAGTACTTTGTACTGTACTGCCTCTCAGAGGTACTTGCTGCTGGAGAAGTACTTAACGCGTACTTGTAGCAGTCGTTGTTGAAGCGGTTGTAGCTGCCCAGAGCCGTCAGCGCTCCGAGCCCGATGGCGTACGAGAAGAAGATCTGAGTGCCGGCATCGATCCACACCTGGAGGTCAGAGGTCGAAGGTCAGAGGTCAGAGGTCAGAGGGGAGGGGTGATGCCTTCACTGCTCAGCTGGGCCACTTTTTTGTTTCACATCATTGCGGTTTCTATTGTGAGGTTCTGGTTCCGGTAAGAGGAACCGGTTCTACGGGGAACCGACCTGAGCCTCGCCCAGTTTGGACCAGTCGGGTTTGATGAAGTACATGATGCCATCGTAGGCCCCGGGGAGCGTGACCCCTCTGACCAGCAGGATGACCAGGACCACGTAGGGGAAGGTGGCCGTGAAGTACACAATCTGAAACACACACACACACACACACACGTTAACATGAAGTGTAAAACACCCCCAGAACTCTGAAAACACAAAGTTCTCGTGAGAATATTTCAGTTATGGACGAGAAATAAAAACACGAGAAGCTGATTTAATCATAAAGAGACGAGTTCCAACTGTGAGGACGGAGAATACAGGAACCTGATCTGACCTGCTGAGACACACACACACACACACACACACACACACACACACACACACACACACACACACACACACACACACACTGACAAACACAGACGCCCACAGACAGGTTCAGCACCATGGAGAGCGTTTGGTCTCAGGTGTCGAATTTCAGTTAAAACAAAGAACAATTTTCCACAAGGTTCCAACACACACACAAGGAAACACACACACACACTTGCATACAGAGAAACACTCACATACACACACACACACACACACTTAGATTCAGAGAAACACTCACACACAGGTCTTTGAGTTCATACAGTCATAAAAAGCTCTATAAATGTCGCTGAATCAATGGATGTCCATCAAATTCTCTCTCTCTCTCTCTCTCTCTCTTGCTCTCGCTCTCTCACTCTCGCTGATTTAAAAACACACACACTTATATGTAAGTATATATATATATATATATATATATATATATATATATATATATATATATATATATATATATATATGTATGTATACATATATGTTGTAAATGTATATGCATAATGAGTATTACTACATGAACATTAAGTAAAGTATTTAAAGGTAAAGTGCTCTGTGGTATAAAGACAAGGCCTCTGTGTGTGTGTGTGTGTGTGTGTGACACACAGTAGTACTTCTCTCTCAGTCACGTCCCACTGCAGTCAAACTGTCCTCCCACATGACGACCAATCGCAGCCCGCCACCTCACAGCCCCTCCCCCTCCCTGTTGTAGTCACGGCAACGCTTAGGCCGGCCATGTGACAGCAGTGGGTACGAGTCACACACACACACACACACACACAGTGAATCACAGCGTCTTCTCTTTATGTTTGAAGGTTGAACTTTTAAAGGAACAGTAGCACATTTATAACAGCTGCCCCCTAAATAACCCCAAATAATGGCCTTCTCCTCCTCTTCTCCTCCTCTTCTCCTTCTCCTATATTAATGTGGAGCAGCTGGTGTAAACAAAATGGGGCGGTTCTCCCCTCTTATTGCCGTGAAGCGGCTCTCTGGAAGCTGATCAATTAGCTGTCAGGTGACCTCTGACCTTCAGCGGTGTTGCGTAATTGACTGCAGCTGTTAGCGCGCTTCACTCGCCGGCAGCCGGCACACTCGTCCTGGTCTATGTGACATTGTGGGGACCGGTTACCACACTGTCACCGTGGAGACCCAGCCCCCATCCGGTCCCTCACGAGGTATATTAATGTTAATGATACTGATAATAATAATAATAATAATAATAATAATAATAATACGGCGCCAAAGTGGCAACGAGTTGGACCCGGCAACAAGGTGAGAGATTGCACACTCAAACTTTGTAAATGATTGTTCAAACGCATATTGAGCGTGAACATGGTATCATGTAATTGTTCAAAGCAAACACGTTGTGTTATATCCTTTTTTTGTTTATTACAGAGGTTCTATTTTGAGGAACCTGAGGAATCTTGTTCCAGAAAGACCGTTGTTCATCAGCAGGTATGTCATGGTTCATATATTTACTGTAAAAAAAGATATATTTGAGTACTATTTGTATGGCTGGTGTTTGTGTAACACAATGTCAATGAAATTCTTTCTGCTTTATAATTACAGGCAATCAAGGAATGTTTCGTTCCACTGAAACGGCTGATGTTCAGCACCGAGGTCTTGGCTGCCATGAATGATGTGGTTCCATCTCGCCTCCCAAGTCCAAAGGAGACCCCGGTGGTTGCTTCTAAATGCACCAAGGTACACACATGTACATTTTATGGCAATGTCAGGGCTGTCTTTTCATATTAAATGATTAGTATAATGCCATACTGTTTCAAGTTGGACTTACAAATGTGTGTTGTGTATCTCAATTTAGCAACGGCGCATGGAAAAGCAGACGGTTCCACTGAGGAAGGCCGTATCCCGGAGGAAGCGGACAAAGCAGCAGGTGTGTTTTGTGTGCACACTATATATGTCTGTTGTGAAATATTATGCAGATTAAGTCTTGAAAGAATATTTCTGCATTAAAGTTATTTGCTTCATGTATATACATATAGTGCGTTACTTATTACATTATTGTTCATTATTGTATAATATATCTTTTTTTTAATGTTCTTTATTATTTCTTTTTTTATAGCCTGTCCTAAGTCCACAGGCTGTGGAAATATGTCCAGCCTTCCCTCCCCAGCCAGCAGATCTGAATGCAGAGGTTGGTGTATTTCATTATTTTCCAATGACGCTCAAGAATATTGTATGAGTCAAATCTGCTTTGAAAGTTTTGTGAGTCATTGTGGGTTCATTAATAAATACTTGACTTTAAATGTTCTTTGTCACTTTATGTTTAATTGAAGGTGCCCAGAACGAGCCCAGATGTGGACGTCCGACCCACCGTTCGTCCCATGGCTCAGTCGCCGGATGGGAATGCAGAAGTTGGTGTACTTCCATATTTCTAAATGACCTAACGGAATGTTTTTGAGTCAAATCTGTTTCAAATTGCTGAGTAATATGTGAAGTACATCTGTATCTTATTTCATCATTGTCAATGTTTACATACATGTTTTTAAATGTTCTTTGTTACTTTTTGTTTTAAAGGAGGTCCCACTCTCCCAGACTGTGGAAGCTTCTCCACCATCTCCTGCCAGGGCTCTGCCAGCGGATGAGAGAGACGTCCACAGCGCTCCGATCTTGCTCCGACCAAGGTGAGAGCGTTAAAGTTACTAATGCGTGCATCTGTGAAGAGAACCGGCAAGTCGCTGTGGTTGCTGGTACTGCTGTAAGGGCAGTACCACATTCCGGCCGAGGTCTTGCAAGTAGTGTTGTCGCTGCAATCAAACATGTGATTACTCCTGTATGCACATGGAATAGGGCAGATGTTGACAGCATACTTGTAGAAGCTCGCAATATGGCCTGGGATATAACTACAAAAGAATTAGCCGCGTTTCTCTCACAGAATGCTGTGTTTGGAAGGTACTGGGACGTTGCTCTGGGCGATACGGCGGTTTACACTTTGCAGGGTTTTGATGATGACACGAAAATGGTGATGGTGAAAAGAAAACTGGAGGAACTGCTGGATAGAGATGGGATGTGTCTCCTGGGTCTTAACGGCGCAGTGAGTGTCGTGGTTAAACATGACAAATACATTGTGCTGGTGGATTGTGGTGTACGCAGTGCGTCTGGGATGTCGGCAACAATTGGCGCTTCTGTGGCGGTCTTCAACTCATGCGTGGCGGATCTGATGTATCACATTAGACCGCTGCAGAAGTCCCTAAACGCAGACCAATGTGCTATCCGCAGCATTTCAGTGACAGAAAAAACGGGTGAAACAGTTGCAAACTCCATGTCAGTCAGCTGTGATGACATGGACGCTGAGGCAACCAGTGACGTCATTGACTACACACATGTCGTCAGCTCTGTCAGCGACGTCAGTGATGTCAGTGATGACATGGTTGTTGAGGTGTCCAGTGATGCAGTAGATGTGATGATTGTTACGGCTGTCAGTTCTGTCAGCAGCGATGACATCGTTGATGCACCTGGCTGGTCTGTCAGGCAACGTCCCAGTGTAAGGGGATCCTTTCACCAGGGGGCGCGCCGGTTTAAGTTTCCAGGTGTTCAGTGCATGGCCATAGCCCTGGTAAGTTTGGCAAAACACAATCAACGGAGTGTTTTGTCATGGCAGCAAAACAACCTGGACAGAGTGGTAATTTTGGGTGACAAGTTGTACAACGGTTTACGAACAGAGTGGGCGCCGGCGCGCACAAGAACAAGTCAGTGGTTGTGTGTTCCTGATTTGCCCAAGCAGAGTCGTATTGACGGAAAGCAGTTCACATTTCAATATTGGTCAGAATGGAGTCCATGGACCGGTCACATGTGTTCCAGCAAACATGGGGCAGACTAACAATTTGCTTCCACGTTCAAACATGGATGGATCGTTGGTGGCTGTAAAATTAAAGCCATTCGTGACGATGGCCAGTATGCAGTCATTGACTCGCATGCACGCAATGCTTGTGGCATGGTTGATGCAACAGGAAGGAGTGTTATTGTGTACCATTCTACCAGGGATGCTGTTTTCCAACACATTTGCACTTTGTCAGAAGGGTTTGGTGGTGAGGCAAAGACTTTTGAGATATGTGGCGTTTGGGTCAGTGGGACTGCTGCGAGTCCAGCAGAGCCACAAATAAGTGCTGTCATACCATCTACGCTTGTTTTGGGTTCTTCACAACATACACAACCTCAGGTTACAAAACAAACTGCGCTCACCCAACAAACTGCACCCGCAAAACAAACTGCACGCGCAAAAAAAACTGCACCCGCAAAACAAACTGCACACACAAATCCAACTGCACCCATAAAACAAACTGTACACACAAAACAAACTGTGCCGAATTTTGATGTGGAGATGCCACCCATACTCTCCAAAAGTACTAGGCATTCACGGGTGACAAGGAGTAGTTCAAAGTCTGATCGCAATGCGTCGGCACCAAATGTACTAACACTTCCCCAGGTTTCAATTCCAACACTGAGTAGTAATCCTATAACATTTGGAATTCTGGATTTTGATGCGGAGATCATTACCAGAAGTACTACACATTCACCATTGACACAGTGTTGTACCAAGTCGGATGGTAACGAGCCTGCACAAAATGTACAACACATGAGTGGTTCGACATCTGACGCCAATTCAGATGTTGAATTTGTCGATGAAACTGTACACAACAACTATGATTTTGCACCAATCTGTGAACGTGTGTCGCAAGCTCTGTGCAAAGAGTTAAAAATGAAATGCTCAATAACACACACGGTTGATCCTGCGTCTGTCGGTCCATTAGGAGTTCCATGCAAAAACGACTCTATAGTTGCTGATGGCAATTGTTTCTTTAGAGCTGTCTCTCAAGCTCTAAGTGGAAGGCAAAAAAACCAACGCCAAGTCCGACGAGCTATTGTTAGACAGCTGGAAACTAATGTTGACCGTTATGTGACTATTTTGAGGACTCGGTATTCTGCTGTACCTGATTACATCAAATCTTCTGATGTCTTCTGTTTTTTAAAGGCGGTACTCATGTCTCCATGTCACCCAATTGGTGAAATAAAGGACTACTTTTATAGGGTTGAGTTCCAGCAACGTGGTTCACCACATGTTCATTGCCTCTTTTGGATCGAGAATGCCCCGTTAATTGATAAAAACACAGATGAAGAGGTGATTTCATTTATTGATAACTATGTGACGTGTGAATTGCCTTCCCAAGATGAACCCTTGAAGGACATTGTGACGTCTGTGCAACAACATTCCAAGCGACATTCAAAAACATGTAAAAAGAACAAAACTGTTTGCCGTTTCAATTTTCCCAGGCCTGCATCTGCGCGAACATTTATATGCCGGGAAGATGATGGCAAGAAAACGTGCAGGTGTAAAGCAGATGAAACCTTTGATAAAACACAATGTGAATGCCAGAAGGAGGGCTGGAAACAAACTGAGAGGGAGGAAAAGGAGATGGCATCAAAGATTCTAACTGCAATAAAGGATGCTCTTTCTGATGAGAATGATAGTTTTGATACTGTGGAAGCATTGTTCACACACTTGGGCATAAATCAAACCATCTTCGAGGCGGCATACAAGCGGTTCGGTAAGAAAACACATGTTGTCTTAAAAAGACAAGCCAACGAGGTTTGGATCAATCAGTACACTAAACCACTGTTAAAATGTTGGAATGCTAATATGGACATACAATATGTTGTTGATGCATATGCATGTGTGGTGTACATCATTTCTTACATTTCCAAAGCTGAAAAAGAGATGGGGCTGTTGTTGGGGAATGCACAGAGAGAAGCAGCTAAAGAAGGTAATGCCAGTGCTCAAGAGGCATTACAAAAATTGGGGACTGTCTATTTGCACAACAGAGAAGTGTGTGCTCAAGAGGCTGTGTACAGGTTGACCAACATGCATCTGAAGGAATGTTCAAGGAAAGTAGTGTTTGTGCCGGTCGGGGATAATGTTGTCAAAATGAGTTTGCCTTTAAGTGTTTTAAAACAGAAGGCAGCATTACATGATCTTACCACAGAAGACATGTGGATGACGAGTTCTGTTGACCAATATGAAGGTAGGCCCAACGATGAAACCTTTAATGCCATGTGCATGGCAACGTTTGCATCAGAGTATCGTGTTCTGTCTAAAAGCGAGAGGTCGGTGAATCAAATAAAACTTAACAAAGATTTAGGTTTTGTTTTGAAAAGAACACGTACTCAACCTGCTGTGGTCCGTTATGTGCGCTTTTCTGAAACCAAAAAGCCCAAACTCTTTTATCAGAGCATTCTGCAATTGTTTCTGCCTTATCGGGAAGACAAGCAGCTGAAACCAGCAGGGTTTGAGACCTACGAGCAGTTCTACAGCAATGGGAGAGTGGGACTGGCTGATGGTTTGATTCATCCGGTGAAGGCGCTTGTTGATTTGAACAGAAGCACATTTGAAAAGAACGGCGACGAGTTGGACGAGATCCAAAATGCTGTTGATGCGGATGGTATCTTAGAAGATGCCTGGTGTAAGCTCTGCCCAGAGCAAGAGTTGGAGCGTTTGGAGTGCAAAGAACTTCGCAGAAATGAAAAACTTGTTGATGAGCACATCGAAAACATCCCTGATTTAGGAGCGAGTCGGGAACGAGTCGCACATTTAGAAAAGAAGAACAACATCTTGTGCAGAATTGATGGTCTGGCATTACTTCGATCTCTGAATGAAACCCAAATGTGCATCTTTTATCAGATCAGAAAGTGGTGTTTAGAGAAGGTAATGGGGAAAAAGCCAGACCCATTCCATGTTTTCATCACAGGTGGTGCAGGGACGGGGAAAAGCCATTTAATTAAGGCCATTCAGTACGAGGCTATGAGGTTATTGTCGACAGTGTCTCGTGATCCTGATGACGTTTGTGTTTTGTTAACTGCTCCTACGGGAATAGCTGCGTACAATTTACAAGCCGTTACCATTCACAGCACGTTTAGCATTGGCATATATGTACGTTTACCGTACACGCCACTGGGGGAAGAAAAAATGAATTCTTTACGTGCTAAATATAGCAGCTTGCAGATTGTGATAATTGATGAAATCTCCATGGTTGATCATAAACTGTTGTCTTATATCCACGGTAGGTTGAGATAGATCAAACAATCTGGCGATTCCCCGTTTGGCAATGTGTGTGTGATCGCTGTTGGAGATTTTTACCAGTTGTCTCCAGTGAAAGGTCGAGCCCTGTATGTCGATGACGTTGGAGCAGGTTTGTGGTCCAGCCTTTTTAAGGTTGTGGAACTCAAAAGTGTTGTTCGGCAACAAGATCATGCATTTGCTCAGTTGTTAAACCGCGTAAGAACATGCTCAAAAGAGACCCCAATGCTTGACGGAGACCTCGCTTTACTTAAACGTTGTGAAACGGGTGAAGTGAGCTCAGCTCATATTCTCTACAAATGCACAGGTGAACGAGCACAATGTTAAGCAGCTTCTCAAGACTTGCCCTGATCATGTAAAGATAATCGCACAAGATTTTGTAAATAGTAAAAGAACGGGTAGACTTGAGTTGACGAAAGAACATCACACTCAAACATACAATACATCTTTGGCTAAAACGCTACGTTTGGGGAAAGATGCTTGTGTAATGCTGTGTAAGAATGCCGATCTGATGGATGGTCTGGTGAATGGCGTGTGTGGCACTATAACAGATATAGTGTATGGCGAGAACGAGAAATTTCCTGATACTGTATATGTTAAATTTGACGACGATGCAATTGGTGCACAGAAGAGGAGGCGCTGTGGTAATGCTGCAGCAGTTGCAGCGGGCGCTACAGCTATTGAACCAGAAGAGGAGCGAGTCAAAGGTGGAATGCGCCGTCAATTTGCCCTGAAGCTGGCTTGGGCTTGTACAGTGCACAAAGTACAAGGCATGACTCTCGATCGCGCTGTCGTTTGTCTGGAGAGAATATTTTCACCAGGACAAGCGTATGTGGCATTGAGTCGTGTCAGAAGCTTGTCGGGGTTGGTAATTCAACATTTCGAAGAGACGGCCATATACTGCAAGGAAAACATCAAAGATGCACTGCAGAGTATGCCGCCATTTCTGCTGGTCAGTCCGACGAGGCATATGTCAAATACACATACTTTCACTGTGTTTTTGATGAACGTGCAGAGTTTGACCCGACATGTATCAGATTTGGCATTGTGTACTCAGCATTTGCATCTTGACTGTATTGCTGTAACAGAAACCTGGCTCCCTGCTTCTCTGTCATTAGACTCTGTAAGCCTCAACAGTTACACATTTGAAAGTTGTCCTCGAAGGTCATCGTACAGCAGCAACATTGGTTGTTTTGCGAGACCAAGAACACGGTGGGGTCGGGCTGTACAGTGAAGACAGTTTGACATACGACATTCTAAAAGTACCAGATGTAAATCTAGAATGTTTAGTGTACAACTGTCTGGCTTACAACATCGTTATAGCAGTCATTTACAGACCACCATCTTATCCCAAGCCTTTGTTTAAAGAACACCTAGGAAAGTTACTCGATTGGCTTGATGATGCAAAAAGTCAAACGATTGCTGTCATGGGAGATTTCAATGATGACATTTTGAAAACATCAGCCATCTGTAAGTTTCTTACTGACAAAGGCTATGTTCAGGTTGTCACACAACCCACAACAGAGAGAGGCACACTGATAGATCATGTGTATGTTAAAACAACACATTGTCATGTTGAAGCAACAGTGGTGCCAACATATTTCAGTGACCATGAGGGGATTGTCTGTTGTTTTAAAAGTACAGCTGATGATGACTTTGCAGAATAACATGAGAAGTGTAACCATATGAACAAGGCGTAAGCATCCCAACTGGGCACAATGCAGTCAGAAGATTGACACATATGGTTTAAATCAAGGGTGTGTGTGTGTCATTTCAAGAATGTTTGTAATGTATTGTTTGTATGTTTAATGTACATATTTGTAAGAGTTTGTTATTTATTGAGAAAATAAAAGTAATAGACTTAAAGAAAACAACATGGGTTTCGTTTCCTGCATTACAACAGCATTAAAGAAAACGTGTACGGTCCAAAAAAGTATGTATATAGAACTTCTTAAAAAGTGCACTAATATTCATCAGACTTTGAAAGAAAAATAAATTACTCTCATGTCCTCATTGAGAACTCCCACTCATATGCTGTTGCTAATGCAGGTTTTGCTTTAGCCTCAAAAAGCCAAGGCACTGGTAATGGTACTCCTGGTTTACTGGGATGGGGTTCGATTCCCTGCAGTGTCCTGCTACTTTTTTGGCATAAACGTGGAAGGCTATATTATAGTCACCGTTTCTGTAAAATAGTGTTTAATGCATGCAGCATTCACTAACCTATACATAGATTTTGTTTCAACAATAAATGAGATGGCCATACCATGTATGCGATGACATCTTCAGACTGCCCACATCTTTACAGATTAATTCCATGTTCTTTTTTATTAATGAAGCATAACTTTATGGTTGGACAACAAAACGGAGTGCGAGTGGGACAAGAGTAGGTTGACTTTCTATTTGTCTATGCTCAGTTGTCCACTATATGATATTGAGGGGTTGATTGAAGTGACTACTAATGTTCAAATATTCGGGAAAGATTCAGGTACACTTAGGGATGCAATGAGGACATAGGATACCAATTTGGTGAGGATAGGCCATGTGATCTGGAAGTAAAGTGTCTGCACATATTAGGCCACACCCATTAGATGACTCAAATTTAGAATTAGCATATATATGTCTTCAGGGTCAGTATGATATGACTTGCGAGGATTATGAAGCACATTGGATAATGTATGGCCGAGTTACATCAACTTACATTTTAGTGGCGAATGGTGTTTAATATTTTTTAAATCCTTCAAAGATTTTTCAAGACAAAGGTCTCAAGACCTTACTGGCCAAGTTTGTAATGAATCGGGTTTGAGCTCTAGGAGGAGTTAACAGTTAACATGGGCTACGAATTTCATGAAGATAGTCAAAGTGATTTGGAAGTTAGGTGTCTTTACATCTTAGAACACACCCCTTGGATGTTCAATGGTTCATATCTTCTGCAAACAATGACATATCAACAATCTTTCAAAGATTCCGGATGGCATTGAACCAATAATGAACCACGACAAGTTGTGTATGATTCAGAACAAGAGTTTAGGAGAAGTTGAAATAAATGTGTTTTTTACTAAATTCAAAATGGCGGAAAATCTAAGTGTTACGCACGAGTACTTTTTGTAGAGCAGGTCCAATGTATATTTGTAGGGGGGTGCTATGGAGCCATGTTGGTGTTTTAGAACATGGTTGCAAGAGACTTTTCTTTCCGTATACATGTGTTACATATGATTACCACGTTTCATACATGTAGGTCAAAGGTAGCACTGGGGCTGCGTAATTTAATATTTGTAGGTGGCGCTACAGAGCCAAATTACTATTTTGAAGCATTCAAATCATATGGAGTAACTACATATTTGACTTTAATTGTGTGTGCTGAATTTAGTTACGTTTCGAGCATGTTTAGTCCCTCCAAAGCCCCTTCGTTGTTTTAAGCGAAGAATGGGTTGCAACGGCAACAGTGTTAGACAAAACATAAAATGCTTCGTCTTCTGGCATCATGAAAGTCTAACTTTCATGTGTAGCACATTTGATGTTAATCTGATTTACCTTCCAAGAGAAGGAAGACAAAGAAAACAATGTTTTTGTTCCCGCTACCAGTAGGTGGCGCTACCAATAAAATAAAAAAATTAGACTGCAGATGTCTTCAGGCCTGGAGTGTCATCACACATGTGGAGTTTAGAACATATCTGATTTGGTGGAGTCGAGTTACATCGGTTTATTCATTTACGGCGAAGGATCAATGTTTGCCGATGGAGAGACTTCAACGTGTCGCTACGAGCTTCACAGGGAAGCATCAACAAGGTCTTGGGTTTATTCTGGTACATTTTGAGAGGGATCTGAAGAATCTGTGAGGAGAAGGGTATACAAGTAGAAAAAAGTAACTTCTTGTTGCTATTAGGTGGCGCTAAGACCATAATTAAAAATTAGCATATGGATATCTTCGGGGTCAGTATGTGATGACATACGAGGAATATGGAGCAGATTAGACAATGTATGGCCGATTTACATCAATTTACATGATAATGGCGAATGGCGTTAATTTGCCGGTCCGGAAAACGCCCAAACTTTAATATTTTTGAAATCTTTCAAAGATTTCTCAAGGTATCAAGACAATACTGGCCTAGTTTGGAAATAATCGAGTTTACGCTCTAGGAGGAGTTAACTGTTTTACGAACCCCCCAAAATGTGAGAAAATAATGTAAAAAAGTCATATATTGAGGGATTGATTGTAGCGCCCCCTAATGTTCAAATATTATGAAAAAAATAGGGTATCTTAAGGGAAGTCATGTGAACATAGTCAAGTATTTTGGTGAGGATTGGCCAAGTGATTTGGAAGTTAGGTGTCTTTAAATATCTGGCCACACCCCTTGGACGTTCATTGGTCCATATTCTCTGAACGCAATGAGATATCAACAATCTTTTAAAGATTTTTGATTGCATTGAAACACTAATTAACCACGACAAGTAGTTTAGAAATCGCAACTATCGTTTGGGAGAAGTTGAGAAGAATGTGTCTTGTACAAATTTTAAAATGGTGGACATTTTAAGTGGGCGGAGCTTATGGTCATAATGTAATTTATTTTAGAGCAGGTTTAAGCGGACATGGATGATGAACGTCAAGGTCATCAGTTATCGGGGGGAAATAACGTGGCCGTTTGAAAAACGAATATAGTCTAGGGGGCGTTATTGAGCCATATTGCCATTCCGAAGTATTCAATTCATATCAGGTAACTACATATTTGACTTTAAACACGTCCGCTAAGTTTAGTTACGTTTCAAGCATTTTAAGTCCCTCTAAAGCCCCTTCGTTGTTTGACGCGAAGAATGGGTTGCCACGGCAACAGTGTTGGACGAAACATAAAAAGCTTTGTCTTCTGGCATCATGAAAGTCTAACCTTCATGTGTAACAAATTTGATGTTGATCTGATTTACCTTCTCAGAGAAGGAAGCCTGCAAGTGTCTTCAGGCCTGGAGTGTCATCACACGTGGAGTTTGGAACGGATCTGATGACGTGGAGTTGAGTTACATCGGTTTATTCGATCACGGCGAAGGATCAATGTTTGCCGATGAAGATATTCGCCGCACTTCAACGTGTCGCTACGAGCTTCACAGGGAAGCATCATCAAGGTCTTAAGTCTATTCTGGTACATTTTGAGACGGATCGGATTAATCAGTGAGAAGGGTATAAAAGTAGAAAACATGTTACTTCCTAGTGCCAATAGTTGGCGCTAAGACCAGAATGAAAATTTAGCATATGGATCTCTTCAGGGTCAGTATGTCATGACATATGAGAAATATGGAGCAGATTAGACAATGTATGGCCGAGTTACAACAACGTACATGTTCATGGCGAATAGCGTTTCTTTGCCGGTCCGGCAAACGCACATAGTTTAATATTTTTTAAATCCTTCAAAGATTTTTCAAGACAAAGTTCTAAAGACCAGACTGGCCAAGTTTGGAAAGAATCGTGTTTACGCTCTAGGAGGAGTTAACTGTTTTACAACCCCTAAAAACATGAAAAAAGCCCAAAAAGGCATATTTTCAGGGATTGATTGTAGCGCCCCCTAACGTTCAAATATAAATATTATGTCCTTGTGAATATAGGCTGCAAATTTGGTGAAGATAATCCAAGTGATTTGGAAGTTAGGTGTCTTTATATATTAGGCCACATCCCTTGGATGTTCACTGGTCCATATCTTCTGAACGCAATAAGATATCGACAATTCCTTAATTCAAATTCCTTTAAATTGAACCAATAATGAACCTCAGAAAATTTGGTAGGTATCGGACTAAGCGTTTTGAAAAAAAGTGCACAAAAACAGTTTTTTACAAAATTCAAAATGGCGGAAAATCTAAGTAGGCGGAGCTTAGGGTTGTTAATGGAAATGTTGTAGAGCAGGTCCAAGCGGACGTGTACGCAACATTTCAAGTCAATCCCTCATCGTCGAAAACAACCATGGGAAAAAAACGATCTAGGGGGCGCTAGAGAGCCATTTTTGTATACACTTATACGAAAACTCAAGAATCTGAAAATTTTCGCCAGTCTGGTTGTGCATGTGAAATTTGAGTCTGCTGGGGCGTACGGCGTGCGGCCAGACAAGGTTTGTTTGGAGAGAATAATAAGAAAAAGAAAAATCACGTCAATAACAATAGGTTCCTCTACGACGAAGTCGTCACGAGGACCCTAATAATAAACATATGAATAACAATAGGTCCTCGTCGGACCGACTCCGTCGGTTGTCTCGGGCCCTAATAATATCGCTAATCATAAGTACAATTTTGGAATAACAAAGATGTGACAAAACAACATTAAGCATAAAACTAAATAAATATCATGTCAACGGCGTGTTTCATGAAAGCTGATAACGCACATGGTGATTTCAACAACAAAAAAAGCTTCATATGCTGGTTCTGAATTATATATTCTAAAGGTTTTAGGTTGTGTTGTATTGTTATTATTAGTTACCTTCCCGGTGGACTTGACTCCCTTCCAGACGCAGAAGTAAACCATCACCCAGACGGCGACCAGACACAACGCCATCTCCCAGTTGAAATCCCCCGTATCGCCCAGACCGGAGGAAATGTTCAGCACCTTCCTCCTGCACAGAGAACGCCATGACGCCGTCAACGGGAACAGCCCACAGGACCCGACCTGAGCTAACCAACACAACCTGAGCTAGCTAACCCAACCTGAGCTAAATGACCCAACTGACCCAACCTGAGTTAACTGACCCAACCTGAGCTAACTGACCCAACCTGAGCTAGCTAACCCAACCTGAGCTAACTGACCCAACCTGAGCTAAATGACCCAACTGACCCAACCTGAGCTAACTGACCCAACCTGAGCTAGCTAACCCAACCTGAGCTAACTGACCCAACCTGAGCTAAATGACCCAACTGACCCAACCTGAGCTAACTGACCCAACCTGAGCTAACTGACCCAACCTGAGTTAACTGACCATATCTGAGCTAAATGACCCAACCTGAGCTAGCTAACCCAACCTGAGCTAACTGACCATACCTGAGCTAAATTACCCAACTGACCCAACCTGAGCTAACTGACCATACCTGAGCTAAATGACCTAACTGACCCAACCTGAGCTAACTGACCCAACCTGAGCTAACTGACCATATCTGAGCTAAATGACCCAACCTGAGCTAACTGACCATATCTGAGCTAACTGACCCAACCTGAGCTAACTGACCCAACCTGAGCTAAATTACCCAACCTGAGCTAACTGACCATACCTAAGCTAACCAACCCAACCTGAGCTAACCAACCTAACCAAAGCTAACCGACCCAACCTGAGCTAACTGACCATATCTGAGCTAAATGACCCAACCTGAGCTAACTGACCATATCTGAGCTAAATGACCCAACCTGAGCTAAATGACCCAACCTGAGCTAAATGACCCAACTGACCCAACCTGAGCTAACTGACCCAACCTGAGATAACTGACCCAACCTGAGCTAAATGACCCAACCTGAGCTAACTGACCATACCTAAGCTAACCAACCCAACCTGAGCTAACCAACCTAACCCAAGCTAACCGA
Organism: Liparis tanakae; assembly: GCA_036178185.1. Lineage (NCBI taxonomy): Eukaryota > Metazoa > Chordata > Actinopteri > Perciformes > Liparidae > Liparis > Liparis tanakae. Next base: position 2,421,909 of record CM070097.1, read on the forward strand.
CCCAACCTGAGCTAACCGACCCAAACTGAGCTAACTGACCCAACCTGAGCTAACTGACCCAACCTGAGCTAACCGACCTAACCTAAGCTAACCGACCCAACCTGTGCTAACTGACCCAACCTGTGCTAACAGGTCCAACCTGAGATAACTAAGTAGTACTCACTCCCAGAACTCGATGATGGGCGACTGGGCGTCCGCCATCTCTGCGCAGGTCAAGTTGCCGCTGATGGTCATGTTGGCCAAGCTGCCGTTGATGCAGTCCTGGCGACGGAAGATCTCGATGCAGCTGGGCGTGTTCCATTCGTTGTCGCAGGTGGACCAGGGGAGGGTGGAGTTAAAGGACTTGATCAAGTAGTAGAAGCCCCAGGCCAACACCATGATGTAGTAAGTGTTGCAGAAAAACACAATCACCATGGAGGAATAACCCAGACCTGAGGAAGAACAATGCAACATGACAACGGGTGTTATTCATGTGAGCAGACAGGGGGATTTACATTGAGATCATTAAATAGAGAGCTGCAGGAATGAGTCCCACAACTTAAATGACTCAGCATTTTTCCACTTCCTGTTCCTCTAGAAGCCGATGAGTTGTTTAACTGTGTTTCACAGCATGTTAACATGTTAGCTTCTTACTTTATCGTAGAATCATAAACTTTAGTTTGACACACTGATTATTTTCAAAACGTCTCTTTTTTGTTTTCTCTTTATCAAGGAGTGAAATATATTTAAAACCCCAGTAAACGTACGATGACTCGTTGATACGAGGATGAACCAAGGGGCCCAGAACGGATCCCTGTGGAACTCCAGAAGATGTGTTGGCATGGTTCAATGGTGTTATTGTCTTCTACTACATGTCTAACTTGTGGGCGACTGTGGGTCAGTGGTTACTGGTTAGTAGGTCAATGTGTCTTTGAGCAAGGCACTTAACCCTGAATTCCTCCCTGTAGCAGTGTATGGTGTGTAAATGTAAGTCGCTTTGGATAATAGTATCAGCTAAATGTAAAATAATATAATGGACTGGATGTTTATATTGTCTTCATGTATTGTGAACATGTGGAAGTTATTGTAGTTTTAATTCCAGTTCCTGTTGTTTTGTGCAAAGTAAATGTTGATGTACTTTGATTGACTGATTCATCATTACATCAGAGACGATTGGCAGGAAACCGTTCCAGAATTTGTAAATGTGCAATTATTTTAGGAGCAGTAAAAACATATAATCGTGGTCAATGACCATAAAGTTTGTCTTTTCCAGATAAACATGACCGCGTGGTTCCAACTATAAAACCATTTGGTCAGCTGCTTGATGGACGGCTTTGTGTGATTTAATCTTTCATTTAGCACATAGGTCTACAGTTTAGACATCAGGGAGCCTTCTGATGACTCCCCGTCGCTGTCCGTGGTGCTGAAGTCACAGACGGGTTTATTATTGGGACTCTGAGGGGGAGGGGTTACACAAAATACAGTTTGCTCATTGAGGTTGACTAAACGTGTCTTTAGTGCGCTCACATTCACACAGTGAACACTTTTTATTCCACAAAAAAGAAGTCCTGTTTCTCTCTGGAAACAGAACCTGTCGGGAATAGAAGTAGAGCTGGAACGCGTTAGATAATAACTCAGTTATTATGACATTAATCAACTAGAACGGGCACTCGGTAGAGCGCATACCTTCGCCGCAGCCACTTTTTTGGTACCTTTTCATGACCTTGACCTTGACCTTTGACCCAATCGATCCCAAAATCAAATCAAATGGTCCCCGGATAATAACCAATCATCCCACCAAATGTCATGCGATTCGGTTTAATACTTTTTGAGTTATGCGAATAACACACATACAAATAAATAAATACACGCCGATAAAAACATAACCTTCCACCTTGTGCGAAGGTAATAACAAAAAGGATTTCTTTAATAATTGAATTTATCAAATTTGAAAACAATATAATGTTAAGTTTTAGTAATAAATGTGTTTTATATATATATATATATATATATTACTATCAACATATTTCCAGGCTCTCCTCGCTCTGATGTAATGACTGTGAGACTCCCAGGTGAGTCAATCATGACGTTATAGTTTCACTGAGGAGCTCAACATGTAATGTTTTTTACAGAATCTGATTAAAGTAAACAGTTTATTCGAGGAGAGATTTTTTACGAGACACGTAGAATAAAATGTTGACAAGGAAAGAAGCTTTTATCTCACATGATGCGTTCAAGGACTGTCAGAAATAAAAAAAATCGGACATAAATGACATTGTTTACAGCTTCTGGCTGATAAACCATGTTGTTTTTGCAATTGTTGTAAAAATGACCCTGAATGTCTTTTAATAAATAAGATGTTCATGAGTTTATCTCCATTCATCCAGGTGTGACTGTGAATGAAGGAGCTTTGTCAACACCCGGAGTTTAAAGGTCGCTGGAAGGTTGGCGTAGTAAAGCTTGTGAGTCACGAGTCATGTGTTACAGATCAGCTGATAATGTCTATGTGTCGAGCCAACAGATATAAAAGAATGACAGACTGTGTGTGTGCGTGTGTGTGTGTGTGTGTGTGTGTGTGTGTGTGCTGCGTGTGTGTGTGTGTACGTGTCTGAGGGCACATACAGCAGCAGGATCACAGATTATCGCCTGCAGATAAACCTCCACAGAAAGCTGAATGTGTGTTTGCAGACCTCACCTGAACCTATTAAAACATTTATACATTAAGTACCAGAGTCTTCCTCAGAGGAAGGAAACCAGTTCAAAGACGTAAACGTCTTTTATTCAAACTTTTAAAAGAATTTAATCTAAAGCTGATGTTTTTCAACATGTGCTCTTCTTGTTTTTAATATACTGAAAAACTATCAAGCAGAAAACCATCAAACTAAAAATCACAGAGACTGAAGTGAACGCCTCACAGCAGAGGCAACAAAGAGGCGTACTGTGCCTTTAAATAACGAGGAGATGGAAGTGAATTCCTCACAGTGGAGGCAGAGTACTGTACTTTTAAATAATGGGGCGATGTGGCATAATTTACCTTTAAATAATGGGGAGGTGTGGAGTACTTTACCTTTAAATAATGGGGAGGTTTGGAGTACTGTACCTTTAAATAATGGGGAGATGTGGATCACTGTACCTTTAAATAATGGGAAGGTGTGGAGTACTGTACCGTTAAATAATGGGGAGATGTGGAGTACTGTACCTTTAAATAATGGGGAGGTGTGGAGTACTGTACCTTTAAATAAGGGGGCGATGTTCCACACGTTGATGCTGCCGGCCTTCATGAACTGACCCAGAGCGATCTCCAGGAAGAAGATCGGGATCCCGCCCACAAACACGATCAGCAGGTACGGTATCAGGAAGACACCTGGAAGAGGACAAGAGGACAAGGTCAGAGGACATAAGGACAAGAGGACACGGGTCAGAGGATATAAGGACATGAGAATACGAGTACAAGGGTCAGAGGTAAAGAGGACACATGTCAGAGGACATGAGGATACAAGGGAACATGTCAGAGGACATGAGGATACAAGTATACAAGGACACAAGTACACAAGGACATGAGGATACAAGAACAAAAGTACACAAGGACACAAGGATATGAGGATAACTTCTGGAAAGACAGTGAAATAATAAATGTGTGAATGAATGAATGTATTGATAAATGAATATATTGATGCATTTATATATAGATACATGTATATATTGATGAATGAATGCTCAATGTCTCCTTTACTTTGAACAATTAGGAACGCTATCTTTCTGTTGGTATTTTAATTGGTGTGACACACAAACACACACACACACACACACACACACACACACACCAGGGGGTAACTGGGTCACAGTGACACCAGGAACTGGTATGAATGAAATCAAACTAAAAAAAGAGGGAGGAGGAGGAGGAAGAGAAGGTGGAGGAGGAGGAGGAGAGGAGGAAGAGGAGGAAGAGAAGGAGGAGAAGGTGGAGGAGGAGAAGAAGAAGGAGGAGGAGGAGCAGGAATGTGAGTCAGGAGTTACGTAAAAGCTGCTCCCACCACACACTGAGCTATTATACAAGAGGCTCTCAAAGGTCACATGATCGTAGAGGCTGTGACCCCATCGGTGAGGATGTAGGTGGTCTGTGATCAGTGTGTGTGTGTGTGTGTGTGTGTGTGTGTGTGTGTGTGTGTGTGTGTGTGTGTGTGTGTGTGTGGAGAAAAAATAATTTGTTAATTTGTGGGAAACTCATAAATTAGCATTAAAAGCAAAAGCTGCTGGAAACCTACCAGACACACACACACACACACACACACACACACACACACACACACACACACACAAATACATACAGGGCTAAGTGGTGTAATGCTGTTAGCGTGTCAGTAACTCAGTGTTGATGGGATTACAGAGCACTATGTCCTCATCACTAGCGTGCACACACACACACACACACACACGTGCACGAGCGCACACACTTTGAAAAGAAAAGAAACACTGTAACTTTATTCAAAATTCCACAGAGAAACCATGAATAAAGAAACAATGTTTTCTTCTTCAGTGTTTGAATCAATATGATGATGAAGAACAGGTGATGAAGAACAGGTGATGAACAACAGGTGATGAAGAATAGGTGATGAAGAGCAGGTGATGAAGAATAGGTGATGAAGAGCAGGTGAAGAAGAACAGGGGGAACAGGTGATGAAAAACAGGTGATGAAGAATAGGTGATGAAAAGCAGGTGATGAAGAACAGAGAGAACAGGTGATGAAGAACAGGGGGAACAGGGGATAAAAAAACAAGGGGAACAGGTGATGAAGAACAGGTAGAACATGTGATGAAGAACAGGGAGAACATGTGATGAAGAACAGGGAGAACATGTGATGAAGAACAGGGAGACCATGTGATGAAGAACAGGAAGACCATGTGATGAAGACCAGGGGGACCATGTGATGAAGAACAGGGGGACCATGTGATGAAGACCAGGGGACCATGTGATGAAGAACAGGGGGACCATGTGATGAAGAACAGGGGGAACATGAGGCTGCGTTAGCTCCCTAAGCTGCAGCGCTACAATGAGCTAGCTAAGCGGACTAATCCAGTAAATCACTGAGCTAAGAACTAAAGGCTGATGACAGGAGCTCTTCATCACTATCATCATCATCATCATCATCATCATCATCATCACCATCTTCATCATTATCACTATCACCACCTTCAACATCATCATCATCACTATCACCACCATCTTCATCATTATCACTATCACCATCTTCATCATCATCACTATCACCAGCTTCATCATCACCATCACCATCTCCATCATTATCACTATCACCACCTTCATCATCATCATCACTATCACCACCATCTTCATCATTATCACTATCACCATCTTCATCATTATCACTATCACCACTTTCATCATCATCATCATCATCACTGTCACCATCACCACCATCTCCATCATCATCATCATCATCATCATCATCATCATCACCATCTTCATCATTATCACTATCACCATCTTCATCATTATCACTATCACCATCTCCATCATCATCATCATCATCATCACCATCTTCATCATTATCACTATCATCACCATCCCCATCACCTTCATTACCTTCACCATCATCATCACCATCTTCATCCCCATCACCATCATCATCATTTTCACCATCACCATCTTCATCATCACTATCATCACAATCATCGTCATTTTCTTCATCATCACCATCTTCATATAGTAACATATAGTAATATATGGTAGCATTACTATATATTACTATATAGTAATATATTTTAACATAGAGTAATATATTGTATTATATAGTAATATATTGTAACGTAGAGTAATATATTGTAATATATAGTAATATATTTTAACATATAGTAATATATAGTAATATATTTTAACAAAGAGTAATATATTGTATTATATAGTAATATATTGTAACATATAGTACATTATTTGTCCGAGCTCTGTTGGGTCTTTTCTGAACTGGTTTCCTTTCCCAGAGAAACATGAAGCATGAAAGCAGTTAATATATTGACATGTTGATATATTGACATGTTGACATGTTGATATATTGACATGTTGACATATGAGGAGAAGCTGCATCATGTGATGAATCAGATCACTTCATGCTTCAGCTGACTCAGCAGGATCCAACCAGCTTTAATTAACGTGTAAAGATTTATCGGTCACATTCACAGTGAACACCACAAAGCTACTGTTTATTATATATATATATATACACACACACAAAGATGTATTTTTTAAATGTGCCGCCGGTTGTTCAAATAGAAGAGCAGCGGTTACGTAACCGACCGCGAAGAAGACGAAGGACAGGACGACCCGACTGACTCGAGTCAACAGAAACATTATTGATCACTGATCAGTTCACAGGCGGACTGATCTTTAGTAGAACCGAGAGACACGGTTAACAAGACCGTATCCGGGACTCTGGAAACATCTTCAAGGACTTGTGTAACATCAGGAGCCACTGGAGCTTCACAAAGAACACCAGGTCTTCTGGAACCTCCTCGGGGACCATGGAACGTATCCCATCCTCTCTAATGCCTCTTCAAGAACCCCAACAACTCTGAGTGACCCCGAGGAACTCTCCAAGAACCAGTCTAACCAAAAGGTTCTCTAGTCCTGGAAACCCCGTAAACACCAAGAACCACAAGGAACCTTCTGAAGGTCACAATGGAACTCTTTATGGACTCAAGGAACCTTATGAAGGTCACAGTGGACCTCTTTATGGACTCAAGGAACGTTCTGAAGGTCACAATGGACCTTTTTAAGGACTCAAGGAACCTTCTGAAGGTTACAATGGACCTCTTTATGGACTCAAGGAACCTTCTGAAGGTTACAATGGACCTCTTTATGGACTCAAGGAACCTTCTGAAGGTCACAATGGACCTCTTGATGGACTCAAGGAACCTTCTGAAAGTCACAATGGACCTCTTTAAGGACCCCTGGAACTTCCGAAGGTCACAATGAACCTCTTTGTGGACTCAAGGAACCTTCTGAAGAACACAATGGACCTCTTTAAGGACACCTGGAACCTCCTCAATGACAAAGGGAACCTCCTGAATGAAGCTCTTGGCCATATAGGACCTCCACAAAGATTACTGGGACCTTTTAAACATCTCCAGGACTGTATTAAGGACCACCAGATCTCCTCAATGACCCTTCAGATCTCCTCTCAGGAACCCTGAAACTTCTTCAAAGACCACACGGACCCCTTGAGTAGAGGAGGTAAGGAGATAAGAGAAGGAGAGGAGGAGCGGTGAGGGCTGCCAACAGGATTAAGAGATTACAGGTCACTCCAGTTAATCTGTCATCCACGTGGTGAGAGGGATGATGATGATGATGTCACACTTGGCAGCCTTCATCGTTCACACAGTGGGACCAATGAGAGTCAGCAACCTCCTCAAGAACCACTGGAACTCTACAGGGACCCCTTGGTTATAGTTAAGGACCCCTAGAACCTCCTGAAAGAACACCGGAACACCCTAAGGGACCTCTTGATCAGAGTTAAAAACATACTTCCTAAACCCTCCTATAACGTGATACATAGTCTGGAAGATCCTCGACGATCTCACATCTTCTCATCGACTCCCCAAACCGCCTCAAGGTCACCTAGAACACCTTGAACCCTTCTCCTGGACACAGGGAACCCCTTCAAGGACCACTGGGACCCTTCAATGGTCACTAGAAAAGACCTCAGCGAATGCGCACACACACACACACACACACACACACACACACACACACACACACACTGCGGCTGCCAGAGGACTCTGTTGATCTCTGAAAGATGAACACTGAGCTGCAGGTCATTTTATAACCATTGTAGCAGAAAATCACTGTGTGTGTGTGTGTGTGTGTGTGTGTGTGTGTGTGTGTGTGTGTGTGCATCTGCAGTCCCCCCATCAATGACACACACACACACTGCAGGATAATAAATCTGAGTGACTGTGGAGAGGAGGGAGGAAGAGAATGAAGGCCACGGAGGTTGAAATGACGAAAAGGGAAACAGGAAGACAGGAGTGTGTGAGTGTGTGTGTGTGAGTGTGTGTGCGTGTGTGTGTTTGTGTGTGTGGGTAGACCAGTATTACATATGACTTCCTGTCTGGGCCTTATCACTGAGGTCAGAGGTCAGAGGTCACGAGTCCTGACTTTTCTCTCAGCTAGTTAAAGAGAGTTGGAGCTGCTGGTGTGTTCAAGGACACTCTGGGATCGCTGAGTTTCTTTCTATTAATAGTATTGTTCCTGTGTACATTAAGTAGGGCAACTGCACTTTAAATGGAGCACTGTTTATTTACAAAAAACGTTAATGAAATAGATTAAAGTTCTTACATATGGATGAAGTCGGTAACGTTCAATGTCTCGTGAACCTTGTGTTCTCGAGGATCGATCAGCAGCTTCAGGAGGAGCGCCGGATGTTTACTGGAGGACTGAAGCCGCTGAACTCAGGGGACACTTAAAGGAGTGTTGCCCCACTTATGTTCTCACCTGGTCACCCTGTTCCCACCTGGTTAGCATGTTCTCATCTAGTTAACATGTTCTCATCTAGTTAGCATGTTCTCATCTAGTTAACATGTTCTCATCTAGTTAACATGTTCTCATCTAGTTAGCATGTTCTCATCTAGTTAGCTTGCTTTCATCGAGTTAGCTTGTTCTCATCCAGTTAGCATGTTCTCACCTGGTTAGCATGTTCTCACTTGATTAGCATGCTCTCACCTGGTTAGCATGTTCTCACCTAGTTAGCATGTTCTCATCTAGTTAGCATGTTCTCATCTAGTTAGCATGTTCTCATCTAGTTAGCATGTTCTCATCTAGTTAACATGTTCTCATCTAGTTAACATGTTCTCATCTAGTTAACATGTTCTCATCTAGTTAGCATGTTCTCATCTAGTTAGCTTGCTTTCATCGAGTTAGCTTGTTCTCATCCAGTTAGCATGTTCTCACCTGGTTAGCATGTTCTCACTTGATTAGCATGCTCTCACCTAGTTAGCATGTTCTCATCTAGTTAGCATGTTCTCATCTAGTTAGCATGTTCTCATCTAGTTAGCATGTTCTCACTTGATTAGCATGTTCTCACCTAGTTAACATGTTCTCATCTAGTTAGCATGTTCTCATCTAGTTAGCATGTTCTCACTTAATTAGCATGTTATCACCTCGTTCTAGTGGACTGAGGACAGACAGGAGGACGTTCTAGTGGACTGAGGACAGACAGGAGGACGTTCTAGTGGACTGAGGACAGACAGGAGGACGTTACCAGGAGCCCAGCAGCTCATTAAACCAGGAGCAGGAGGTCCATAAATCAGGTGTGAAGCAGAATGAAACCTGGAGTTACGATATCAGTGAGTCTGTAATGTGAGAACTGGACCTTCTTTTGATTCTCAGTGATTGAACACCAGTCTGACCTTCTTCCTCCTCCTCCTCCTCCTCCTCCTCCTCATGTGAAAGTGCAGACCTTTCTCGTCTCTGTCCAGCTCAAACTGTGTGAACGAGACCTTTTCAGGTGAAAATAAACAAAACCGTCTCAGTAGTTTGTCTCCGGCGGTGAAGTTGGGTTTGGATGGGAAACGTGAACCCTGCTGGGTTCTGTCCAGAACCTCATGAACCCTGCTGGGTTCTCCGTCTAGGGCCTCATGAACCCCACTGGGTTCTGTCCAGAACCGCATGAACCCCACTGGGTTCTCCTTCTAGGACCTCATGAACCCTGCTGGGTTCTCCACCCAGAACCTCCACCCAGAACTCAGATCCACTCCAATGGAATCAGAAGTACAAACCAAAGTTTGACGTCAGCTGAAAGTATTCTATCACGAAGGAGAGACTTGACAGAGTATTCTATCACGAGGTACTAGTACTGAAGGAGAGACCTAACAGAGTATTCTATCACAATGTACTAGTACTGAAGGAGAGACGTGACAGAGTATTCTATCACGAGGTACTAGTACTGAAGGAGAGACGTGACAGAGTATTCTATCACGAGGTACTAGTACTGAAGGAGAGACGTGACAGAGTATTCTATCACGAGGTACTAGAGGAGTCAATGATTCACTGGGACCTTGTGAAGACTCTCAGTAGGTTGGAGGTCAGATGATTGAATTCACTTTGGTATGAGAACGTTTTAATTAATATATTTCTTGTGTGTTTTGTGTTTTTTAACGTTTCTGTTCATGCCTGTCGTCATGAAGTCGAGATGTTACGCGTTCATTACACTAATGAAGTGAGCAGTACAACAAGGGAAGCTAACATTATTTTCTGTGAGATGAAAAATATTCCCTAAAATAAATGTGAGATTGAAGTGAAGTGATAAACTAAAGATTAAAATATGTTAGGGAAGGGAAGGAGAAGGCTGGAAGAAGAGTACTTTATATATTTAAACCAAACCAAGTAGTTTATATATTTAAACCAAAATGAGTAGTTTAGTTATTTAAACCTAACTGAGTAGTTTAGATATTCAAAACACAATGAGTAGTTTAGTTATTTAAACCTAACAGAGTAGTTTCCTGTGAAGACTTAACTTTATTTTGAAAATAGTTCATTTTTGTAAATGAGCGTGTTGATGGACTTTTGTATGAAAATAAAGTAACTTTTCCTTTGATCATAGGAACCATTTGCTCTAAACTTATATATTGTCTCTATATTAAATACATAATGTACATATAATAATAAGGACAAAGGAGATAAGAGAGAGGAGAAGAATGAACATGTGGAAGCGTTTAAGGATTTAGGATAGAGTTTAAATATATAAAGAGCGGAGCTGTTTATATAGAAAACACACCAGAGCGAGTAACAGTATCTCTGACCCCCCCCCCACACACACACACACACACACACACACACGCACGCACACGCACACGCACACAAACGCACACACAGCTGATCAGTCCAACCTGCTGCTGCCACTCTGATCAATAGCTTTCATCTCCAGCAGCTCGACCCTAAGCCCCGCCCACTTCCCGTCTCGGCTTCCGTCGCTCGCGCACTCACCTCCGCCGTTCTTGTAGCACAAGTACGGGAACCGCCACACATTCCCGAGGCCCACCGCGAAGCCCACGCAGGACATCATGAAGTCCATCTGTCGGGTCCACGTCTCCCGCTCCGGGTACCCGGGGCCCGGCGCCGGTACCGCTTTCCTGTCGGGTCCGCCGCAGGCTCCGGCCGCCCCCCCGGGCCCGGACCCCGGGGCCAGCGGGGCCAGGCTGCCGTTAGAGGCCGCGGGGGTGTAAGCCCCTCCCCCATTGGACAGGAGGAGGGGGTTCTTCTTCGTCTCCTCCAGGAGGACCAGAGAGCAGGAGGACGGCAGAGTCTGCTTCTCCATCACCGGCTAGAAACCGGTTCAGAACCAGTTCCCTTCCGGTCCGGACGGGTTCTCGTTGGACACCTGTCTCCACCAGTCAGTTGTTCTAATCTGGTCTCTGAGGTTCCCTCTCCACCCTGTAGGGGGTTCTCCCCAGTCCACCTAGCAGTAGAGGACCAGCAGAGGACCAGTAGAACCAGCAGAGGACCAGTAGACGACCAGTAGAACCAGTCCGCGCCGGTTCACAGCGAGTTCCCGTTAACTGCTCTGTTTGGACCTTTTTTTAAGGTGCTTTCTGCTCCCAGTCGGTCCGCTCTGGTCCTACTGGTCTGCCCCCACGAACAAAGGATCCGGTCCCGGGTCTGGTCCCAGGTCTGGATCCTGGGTCTGGGTCCTCGCGCTGCTTCTGTTGCAATACAAATAATATAGATATCGATCTAAATGAGACTCCTCTGGGTCAACGCGCACTAACTGAATGTCTAGTAGTAGTCAGGAGACATTCCTGTCCTCCAGCCCAGTGAGAGACACGGTGCGTTCGAAGACGAAATTAAAAAAAGGTCGAGAATATTAAAAAAAGGAGAGTTGAAACCAGCGCGCGAGCGGCGACCTTCAAAAACAGTCCACGAAACACTTGAATGTGAGTCTGAAGAATCGCATGAGAACGACGAGGCACGAGGACACCGGAACCACCGGAACCACCGGGACCACCGGGACCACCGGGACCACCGGAGGACACCGAGCGGCGCGGCGCTCAGTCCCGGAGGAGCGGCAGTCTGCGGGGGAGCGCGAGCTCCATCGGAGGGGAGAGCGAGAGAGAGAGGGGGCAGATGTCCAGAGGAGCGTGAACGCGTCTCAGGGCTCTCAGCTGTCAAATGTCCCGTTAGAGGCGCTGCGAGGTATTTAAGGGGCTGCCTGTCTGTCTCTCCGCCTGTCTGTCCCTCCGTCTGTCCGACCGGCGGCTTTAAAAGGAGAAGCTGCTGCTCCGCCTGACGTCACGTACGCAGCCCCGCCCCGTTCCGTCTCTCTGTCTCTCTCTCTCTTTGTCTCTCTCCCTCTCTCCCCCTCTCTCTCTCACTCTATGGCTGTGTGTGTTTACGTCATCAGGTTAACTCCTCCCACTCCACGATCACGAGACCCCCCCCTCCATTTTTAATCTACAATTCTGACGTCACAGAAGGATCCCCCCCCCCACCCTTCCATCCAGCCTCTGCGCGCGCACACACTGCAGTTCTCTACTCTGTGTGGTGCGTCAATGGACTAAGTGGAGGATTTTTTTTTATACGACACAATATATCACTATATTAATTGTTTTATATATGTAAACATACATATTTGTTTATGTCGTCATTGTCATTCTCATATTAAACAGTTACATGTGGTTTACTAACCGTTGGTCTTCAAGACATAAAGACATTACACATGCATGACCTGCAACTTCCTGATGTAAAAAGTTATTTCTCTGTGAACCGCTCCGAGATCAATGATCTGGTGATGTGGTTCTGGAGGTGGCGCCGCTCTGTGAAGAGCCTCTGTTCCCTTTGATCAGGACTTGTCGTTTACCTCCCACGTGAAGAACATCTCAAGGACGGCATTGTTTCATTTACGTAATATTTAAACAATCAGACACATCTTGTCCCAAAAAGATGCAGAGAAAAATGTTTCATGAATAAGATACAAATACTGTTATTATGTCTTCCGTCTGGGAGCAAAATCTTGAGTTTCATGGAAACACATGAGTCAAGTGAGCCACTGACACTCTGTCGTCTCATCAGAACTACGCCTTGTTGTCACAGACATTGGCGTGTTTCTTCAGTTCTGAAGGTGTACTTAGAAAAAAAACTTTTTCATGAACCACAGCGTGTTCGCTTCACGGGGCGTCGCAAGAGTTCCATATTTCACACCGTCGCCTCGACACTTTGTTTATTACTAATATAGAAATTAACCATAATAACTGTTAACTGTAATTATGAGTTAAGTCTAGTGAGCTGGTTGGTCTCCTCTGGTTTGATCCATTGATATAATTGAGTTTCCTGGTGATATTGACTAAAGGAAGCAGGTATAAGGTAAATAAAAGTGGTCCGAGCACAGAACCTTGTGGAACTCCGTGACTAACGTTGGCGGTCATCGAGGCTACTAAGGTCTAACGAGACCAGGACAGAGATGAGTTCTCTGTCAGCACTAAGGTCTAACAAGACCAGTACAGAGATGAGTCCTTTATCTGCACTAAGGTCTAACAAGACCAGTACAGAGATGAGTCCTTTATCTGCACTAAGGTCTAACAAGACCAGGACAGAGATGAGTCCTCTATCAGCACTAAGGTAGACGGGGTCCAAGACACAGGTAGGCAGTTCAGAAGTAGAAACCGTTGAAGACAGTTGGTCTAGGTTGATGGAGAAAAGCCATCCAAATATCTTCAATATTGCCTCTAATAGTTATTTTTATCGAACAAGTTCATAAAGTCATTACTACTGAGGTACTACTACTACTACTACTACTGAGGTCTATAGGAGTACACGGCTCAACAGAGCTGCTACTTCTAGTCCCCTCATGTAGACTGAAAACTTTCCTCTTGATGGTCTTATAGTCAGGGCTGAGTCAGGTTCACCTGATCCAGACCTAGAGATGCTGCTAGAGGCTGAGAGGCTGCTGGGGACGCTTAGGATACACTGAGCTCGTCTCTCCTCTTCTCTCTCTCCCTCCATCTGCCTGATGGATCATGGAGGTCTGGATGGTGGTCCATGCCTACTGCCATCTATTGTTCATCTGGTCACATGACATCTATTGTTCATCTGGTCACATGACGTCTATTGTACAAAATAAACTGAATATCTGATGAAATACCGTCAGAAGATGTGTGTTTTCACAGGTGGATGTTTGTTTCGTTCACCTGCTGCTCTTCTTCTAGTTCTTCAGAATTAACCCAGAGAGTCTCTGTTTCCCCCTGGTGGCTCCTTCTCTAAACTACAACATTTAGTCTTTAGCACTATACAGTGCATCCAGAAAGTATTCACAGCGTTTCACTTTTTCCACATTTTGTTATGTTACAGCCTTATTCCAAAATGGATTAAATTCATTATTTTCCTCAACATTCTACACACAACAACCCATAATGACAAAGTGAAAACTGTTTTTTGAAATGTTTTGCAAATCTGTTCAAAATAAAGAACGAAAACACAATATGTACATAAGTATTCACAGCCTTTCCCATGACACTCAAAATTGAGCTCAGGGGCATCCCATTTCCACTGATCATCCTTGAGATGTTTAATTGGAGCCAGCTGTGCTAAATGTAGTTGCTTGGACATGATTGAGAAAGGCACACACCGGTCTAAATAAGGTATCACAGTTGACAGTGCATAGCAGAGCATAAACCATGCCATGAAGTTCAAGGAATTATCCATAGACCTCCGAGACAGAACTGTATGGAGGCTCAGATCTGACAAAGGGTCCAGAAAGAGTTCTGCAGCATTGAAAGTCCCAATGAGCACAGTGGCCTCCAGCATCCGGAGATGGAAGAAGTTTGGAACCACCAGGACTCTTCCTAGAGTCGGCCGCCCAGCCGGACTGAGCGATGGAGGAGAAGGGCCTTAGTCAGGGAGGTGACCAGGAGCCCGATGGTCGCTCTGACAGAGCTCCATCATTGTTCTATGAAGAGAGGAGAACCTTCCAGAAGGACAACCATCTCTGCAGCACTCCACAAATCAGGCCTGTTTGGTAGAGTGGCCAGACGGAAGCCACTCCTCAGTAAAAAGCACAGGACAGCCCGACTAGAGTTTGCAAAAAAAGCGCCTGAGGGACTCTCACACCTTGAGAAACAATATTCTCTGGTCTCTTTGGCCTGAATGCCAAGCGTCATGTCTGAAGGAAACCAGGCGCTGCTCATCACCTGGCCAATACCATCCCTACAGTGAAGCACGGTGGTGGCAGCATCATGCTGTGGGGATGTTCTTCAGCGGGAGGAACTGGGACACTAGTCAGGATTGAGGGAAAGATGAATGCAGAATGTACAGACATCCTCGATGAAAACATGCTCCAAAGCGCTCTGGACCTCAGACTGGGGCGACGGTTCATCTTCCAACAGGACGACGACCCGAAGCACACAGCCGAGATAACAAAGGAGTGGCTTGGGGACGACTCTGTGGAGGTCCTGGAGGCCCAGCCAGAGCCCTGACCTGAACCCCACTGGACATCTCTGGAGAGATCTGAAAATGGCTGTGCACCGACGCTCCCCATCCAACCTGATGGAACCTGAGAGGTTCTGCAAAGAAGAACGGGAGAAACTGCCCAGAAATAGGTGTGCCACCCTTGTGGAATCATACCCAAGAAGACTTGAGGCGGTAATTGCTGCCAAAGGTGCTTCAACAAAGTATTGAGCAAAGGCTGTGAATACTTACGTACATGTTATGTTTTCGTTCTTTTTTTTTTTAATAAATGTGCAAAAATTTCCCCAAAAAAGCTTTCACTTTGTCATTGTGGGTTGTTGTGTGTAGAATGTTGAGGAAAATAATGAATTTAATCCATTTTGGAATAAGGCTGTAACATAACAAAATGTGGAAAAAATGAAGCGCTGTGAATACTTTCCGGATGCACTGTAAACACTGAGCTCTTCAAGAATGAAGAGGATGAAAGAGTCTTTATATTATTGTTGCTATGAAGATATCATTATGTGTTATTTTTATTTCTCACCATCGTCACAATGACCTTAAGTCTCTCCTCTTCCTCCTGACACATTCCTCTGATTGGTCACTATTAAATCTGATAATTGAGCATTAATTGATCCAGATGTGAAGTTAAACCAACACAATCCAATCAAATCAAATCCTCAGCTGAAAACAAATTATTTTACATTCATGAATAAAACCTTATTTTGCTTCATGTGATTCATTAATCGAGTGAAAATAAAAGATTTAAATGATGACATCATGAATCCCTCGAGTCTGACCTCAGAACAGTTTAATCACAACAAAATGATAAACTTCAGATTCATTAAAGTTTCAGAATAAAACTGATTTTTTTACACAAACTGAAATAATTTCACAATAATTGGTTTTGAAGAGTTTAAGAAACTTTAATCTTTAACCAAGGTAAAAACCAAACGTAAATATTTCTTATGAGAACAAATTCCATTTAAATAAAAGTACAAAAACATCTTGAAGGAAGCGAGGGGACGAAAAATAGTTGTGTCCAAAATGAAAAACGTCTTTAAAAATAAATTTAAATATAAAAACTAAAAGCTTCAGGCACTTGAGAAGAAATATCCAGAAGATAGTATTCATATTTAATTTATTTCAAAATGTGTTAAAAAATTAGAAAAGATACAAATCTGATTATTTTTATAAAATTACTCATTTTGACTTTAACATTTTCCAATTTTCACCATCGATTACAATTTATATTTAGTATTTTTTTGATTTCACAATTTTCAAAATGTTCATAATTTATTCAAAATATTACATAATTTTTTAATACGATATATAATGATATGTAGTCTAAAATTGAAAGTTCAATGAATTCTGAAACAACCGGAACTAAATATTTATATGGAAACTGAAAGCGGCGACAGTATAACACATGAATGTTATTATTTCATATAATATTATTAAACCCGTTAAGATTATTTAAATATCTTGAAACTAAAAACCGTATCTGACGTTTGGAAAGATTTTTATCTTTTAAGAATTCTGGAAAATGAACCGCAGTACAAAATACTGCAGTAGTACTGTAATAAAATGCAGTATTACTGTAATAATACTGCATTAGTACCCTAATACTACAGCAGTATTACCATAATAATACTGCAGTAGTACCCTAATAATACTGCAGTATTACTGTAATAATACTGAAGTAGTACCCTAATAATAGTGCAGTATTACCGTAAAAATACTGTAATACTCTAATAATACTGCAATAGTAGCCTAGTAATACTGCAGTAGTACAGTTAGTACAGTAGGAATACTGCAGTAGTACCAGCAGGGAGGATGAAGGCTGCCGTCTATCACTCAGGATCCTTTCTGTTTAGATGAACACCTGGAGGAGGAGGAGGAGGAGGAGAAAGAAGAAGAGAAGGAGGCGTTAGACTTCCTGTTGTGTAAAAGTACTGCTCTACGGAGTAGAATATACTACATATACAGGATATAGTACTATAAGTAGTATCATCTTATAGTTTCCTGCTTTTTGAAATTTTCATTTCAGAAAAATAAATATAGAAATTTCCAGTTCAGTGTGTTTTCTCATCTTGAGACAGCAAACAATCAAGCTTCCAAAACAATAAAACATTTTCATTTAAACAGTTGATTAAAATACACAGTTAAAAAAAGAAAAATCTCACTAAAATGGAGGACTTTTATCTCAGAGATAAAAAATGTATTCATAACAATCACAATAATGTTTTTAACTGTCGTTTGAAAAAAAGAAAAAAGAATATATATATCTGCTATACATTGTCACGTGATTCGACAGTTTGAAGAATGAAGACGTCGTCTGGGAAGATTAAATAATCCACATTCATCCTTTGACTTCTTTAGACATGATTTAAGTTTTATAACTTTATAACTTCTTGAAACGAGAACTTTGTCTGTATATAAAACTGAAGAACAGAACGACCCGAAACAGGCGGGAACATTTTACTGGAATGAATTTCCCTCCAAATTAAGACAAACTCCAGATTGTTTGATTCATTTCCTCCTTTATATAAAACTTTACCAAAAGAAGTATTTACACAAGGAGCTGCTGGCCGAGAGCGAACGACACACACAAACAAAGATGGACGTCAGTCACGGAGGTTTCTTCCTTTGTTTTCCAACAATAATAATAAAAGACGCAGGTTTGATTAGAAAAACTAAAATCAATAAAGATAAGAACATTATCTTGTCACCTCCAGAAAACAAACTTTAGATCTGTCATTTCAAAAACATCCAGCAATAATATAAAATTACAAAATGATAATAAAATAAAATAAAATTGATAGGATAAAATAATCTGTGTTTTGTGTTAAATATGTCATTTTCAAGAGAAACAAAAAAATGTTTTCATACAATATGTCTTCAAAACAATTAAATGATGATCTTATTTAGATTTTTATAAATTATTCAGATGATAATCTCAAAATAGTTCTCTTCCTCCACCGTCTCACGGAAACACAGATCAATCCTTCATTCCCTCTTTAATGCATTTATTATTTATACACATAAATGCATTTATTATTCATATATTATATATATATAATATGTATTTAATATTTATATATTTAAAAAAGCAAATATATCTATATTTATTTTCACAAGACATCATTACCTTTTAAAATTATTATTTGACAAAAACTGAAACTAAATAAAAAAAAACAACATTTTGTACTTTGAGGAATTAAACATTATGTTTAATAATTAATTCCCGCAGAAGCTGAACAAACTTTCTATATTTTTCAATAAATAATCATTTTCATGAAGTAATTAAATATCGAAATATTTAATTCTAAAATGTTTGTTGAAAAAAAAAAAATACAAAATCAAATAATTTAAATCCACAATTGAAGGTTTCTTGAGATCATTAATAATAATAATAATGATGATATGGCTAAACAACAGAAAGCCCACCTCCCCAACATCATCACAATAACGTAAACAGGAAGCAGCCGGACCGACTTCCTGCCGACTGCAGACAACAAAAAGGCACCCGATCAATAATCAACCAGAACTGAACTCACATTGCACCATTGATCAATATGATGATGATTGTTCCATTAAAGAGAGACCGTCCGATCGATAGATCAATAGACGAGGTCACATGGGAGGTCAGCTGACCCAAACGAACCGCTTAATCAATTCAAAGAGATCAGTTTCAACCAGAGCTGGAGAACATGAAACCACAGAAGAAGAACCAGAGGAACCAGAAGAAGAACCAGAGGAACAGAAAACAGAAGAACCAGAGGAGTAGAAGAAGAACTAGAAGAAGAACCAGAAGAACAGAAAACAGAAGAACCAGAGGAGTAGAAGAAGAACCAGAAGAACCAGAAGAACATAAGAACCGGAGTAACAGAACAAGAACCAGAGGAACCAGAGGAGCAGAACCAGAACTTCCTCGAGGAAGAAATGAAAGCCAATCTGATGAAGATGATCAGTAATCAGCGTAAGGCTTCTCCTCTTCACGTAGTGAGAGTTTTAAGGCAGAGACGCTCTCCTCCTCCTCCTCCTCCTCCTCCTCCTCCTCCTCCTCCTCCTCCTCCTCCTCCTCCTCCTTGAGCAGTTAGTCTGTGACAAGGACGGCGGGGGAAGGAGACGCCGCGCCTCCCTGAGCTCTGAGGTGGAGGAGAGGGGAGAGGTTAATGTTGAGGGAGGAAAGCAGGAGGCGAGGAGGCGAGGAGGTGAGGAGGCGCAGAGTTAGAAGGAACCAGACGTCCCCCTCCTCGAGTCAGAAGGAGTTCAGAGTTACAGGAGCGCAACGGTTCATCAACTCCTCCTCATTTCTCCTTTTAAATCACAGGAGGAGCAACAAGAGGACGAGGAGGTCTCTGCTTCCAGAATGAGGAGCGAAGACCAGGAGGGAAAATAAAGAGTCTCCTCCTCTTCCTCCTCCTACGTCGTCACAAGTCTTCAGCTGAGATACGGAGGAGGTTAGGAGACGGCAAGCAGGAGGCCAGGGGGGAGAACGGAGGAGGTGGAGACCTCCAGAGAGAGGGAGAGGGAGGAGGTGGAGACCTCCAGAGAGAGAGAGAGGGAGAGGGAGGAGGTGGAGACCTCCAGAGAGAGGGAGAGGGAGGAGGTGGAGACCTCCAGAGAGAGAGAGAGGGAGGAGGAGGTGGAGACCTCCAGAGAGAGAGAGAGGGAGGAGGAGGTGGAGACCTCCAGAGAGAGAGGGAGGAGGAGGTGGAGACCTCCAGAGAGAGAGAGAGAAGAGGAGGTGGAGACCTCCAGAGAGAGAGAGAGAAGAGGAGGTGGAGACCTCCAGAGAGAGAGAGAGAAGAGGAGGTGGAGACCTCCAGAGAGAGAGAGAGAAGAGGAGGTGGAGACCTCCAGAGAGAGAGGGAGGAGGAGGTGGAGACCTCCAGAGAGAGAGAGGAGGAGGAGGAGGTGGAGACCTCCAGAGAGAGAGGGAGGAGGAGGTGGAGACCTCCAGAGAGAGAGAGAGGGAGGAGGAGGTGGAGACCTCCAGAGAGAGAGAGAGGAGGAGGTGGAGACCTCCAGAGAGAGAGAGAGAAGAGGAGGTGGAGACCTCCAGAGAGAGAGAGAGAAGAGGAGGTGGAGACGAGGAGGTGGAGACCTCCAGAGAGAGAGAGAGAGAAGAGGAGGTGGAGACCTCCAGAGAGAGAGAGAGAAGAGGAGGTGGAGACCTCCAGAGAGAGAGAGAGAAGAGGAGGTGGAGACCTCCAGAGAGAGAGGGAGGAGGAGGTGGAGACCTCCAGAGAGAGAGGGAGGAGGAGGTGGAGACCTCCAGAGAGAGAGGAGGAGGAGGAGGAGGTGGAGACTTCCAGAGAGAGGGAGGAGGAGGAGGTGGAGACCTCCAGAGAGAGAGAGGAGGAGGTGGAGACCTTCAGAGAGAGAGGGAGGAGGAGGAGGTGGAGACCTCCAGAGAGAGAGGGAGGAGGTGGAGACCTCCAGAGAGAGAGGGAGGAGGAGGTGGAGACCTCCAGAGAGAGAGGGAGGAGGAGGAGGTGGAGACCTCCAGAGAGAGAGGGAGGAGGAGGAGGTGGAGACCTCCAGAGAGAGAGGGAGGAGGAGGAGGTGGAGACCTCCAGAGAGAGGGAGGAGTCACTTCACCAGCACTGACTTTGGCAGAAACGCCTCCATCTCGGCGACTCCTTCGGCCCTCGGCGAGGCCAAAGACGCCGAGCAAGAGGAGGAGCTCGGGGCCGAGGAGGAGGCGGCGGCGGCGGCGGCTCTGGGCAGGCTGTACATGTAGACGGCGCCGATGACGAGCCCCGCCCCCGCGGCGAAGAGCAGGTCGACGTGGAAGCCCAGCAGCTGCACCGACACCACGGTGGACACCACGATGGAGCAGGACGTGGCGAAGCCCTTCAGGATGTTGTCGGCGTACTTCACCACCACGGCCACCAGCAGCCCGCCGAACGCCTGGTTGAGGATCACGCACCACACGGCGCCGGTGTAGCCGAACAGGAAGCCGCGCTCGGCCACGGCGGCGCCGTCCCGCCACCAGAGGCCCAGGGCGCCGAGCGCCGTGCCGAAGAGGCCGAGCTGCACGTTCCGGGTCCACACGGACACCGCGCCGCCCTTCAGGATCTTCTCGAAGTAAACGCCGGCGAAGCCCGAGGAGAGGCAGCTGACCACCACGGCGAGCAGCCCCACCGTGTAGTTCTGGGAGGAGCCGGCCGTCGCCGCCGCCGCCTCCTTCTGCGCCTCCTGGTCCACCTGGAGGGAGACGGACCACATCGCCCGTCAGCTCGCCGCACGACCCGCTGAGGCTCCGCCCACCGCCCCCCGAGGCTCCGCCCACCGCCCCCCGAGGCTCCGCCCACCGACCCCCGAGGCTCCGCCCACCGGTACCTGCACAACGGCGACGCCGGCGAAGAGCAGCAGCAGAGACATCCACTGGAGCCGGGACAGAGTCTTCCTCAGCATCGTCACGCTGAACAGAGCCGTGGTCAGGATCTTCAGCTGGTAGGTCACCTGCACAGAGACACACTCACCAACTAGTCCTGTGGAGTCATTACACACTAACTAGTACTGAGTTATTACACACTAACTAGTACTGTGAAGTCATTACACACTAACTAGTACTGAGTTATTACACACTAACTGTACTGTGATGTCATTACACACTAACTAGTACTGTAAAGTCATTACAGACTAACTAGTGATGTGGAGTCATTACACACTAACTAGTACTGTGATGTCATTACACACTAACTAGTACTGAGTTATTACACACTAACTGTACTGTGATGTCATTACACACTAACTAGTACTGTGAAGTCATTACAGACTAACTAGTGATGTGGAGTCATTACACACTAACTAGTACTGTGATGTCATTACACACTAACTAGTACTGTAAAGTCATTACAGACTAACTAGTGATGTGGAGTCATTACACACTAACTAGTAATGTGATGTCATTACACACTAACTAGTACTGTGGTGTCATTACACACTAACTAGTACTGTGGTGTCATTACACACTAACTAGTACTGTGGTGTCATTACACACTAACTAGTACTGTAAAGTCATTACAGACTAACTAGTGATGTGGAGTCATTACACACTAACTAGTACTGTGATGTCATTACACACTAACTAGTACTGTGGTGTCATTACACACTAACTAGTACTGTGGTGTCATTACACACTAACTAGTACTGTGGTGTCATTACACACTAACTAGTACTGTAAAGTCAACCACTAACTATTACCTTGATGTCATCAACCACTGACTAGTACTGTGGTGTCATGAAGACGATGAAGAGGATGAAGACGAGGTCTCACCTGGAAGGTGGCGGCCGGCAGGTTGGAGATGGCGACGTACTGCAGGTTGTTCTGCAGCGTGTAGATGAGCGAAGGAACGGCGAGCTTCAGCGTGTCCCGGTACTGGAACGCCACCGAGTCCACCAGGAAGTACAACGTCTCCTTCACGTTGACTGGGGGAGAGAGAGAAGGGGGAGAGAGAGAGAGGGGAGGGGAAGCAGGGGGGGCGTGAAATATGTAAATTAGTAATAGATGATCAGGTGTATTGATCCCGTGAATAAAGGAAATGATCAGGTGTATTGATCCCGTGAATAATGGAGATGATCAGGTGTATTGATCCCGTGAATAATGGAGATGATCAGGTGTATTGATCCTCACATCTCTTCTGCAGCAGGATGATGATGACGCAGGTCAGCAGCTTCAGGAGCTCCGCCATGACGACGGCCGACGTCGTGAAGAAGCGGTCGCCGGGCAACGTGCGGACGTATCGGATGCTGAGGATGAGCGAAGCGTTCTGGACCACGAGGACCGCCAGACTGCTGTACTTCAGCCTCCTGTGGACCGCTGGGACACAGAGGGGACACCGTCACACCTGAGGACACCCGTCACACCTGAGGACACCTGTACCTGAGGACACCTGTCACACCTGAAGACACCTGAAGACACCCGTCACACCTGAAGATACCTGTACCTGAGGACACCGTCACACCTGAGGACACCTGAAGACATCCGTGTGTGTATATAGTTTGTGTGTCTAAAAGAGTGTGTGTGTGTGTGTGTGTGTGTGTGTGTGTGTATAGTGTGTGTATAGTGTGTGTTGTGTTTAGTTTAGTTTATTTTTATTTTGGTTATGTACAAAAAGCAAGATACATATTTACATAAAACAATAATCAAAACAACAACAAAAAACTTGTCCCCATTAACTGTTACTTATGATGGTGTGGAGCATCTTTCAGATCATTAAATCTTTTGCTTGTTCAACCGTCTGTGGATTTGATTTAGTTATTGATACAAATCAAACACACACGTCCGGTTGGGACGGGCCGTCACACCTGTGTTTACTCAGGGCGACAGGTATGGCAAGCCTACACAAGATGATTTATTGAGATTAAACAGGATGTGAAGGAGACTTTTCATATATGTACACACACACACACACACACACACACACACACACACACACACACACACACACACACACACACACACACACACACACACACACACACACACACACACACACACACACACACACACACACACACACACACACACACACACACACACACACACACACACACACACACACACATGTAACCCAGATTCATCAGCTACAGTAGACCCTGTCCCTCTCAGTGCTCTGACTACACTGTGTGTATTGTGAGCCCACCTCCACGTCACCAGCTCTTCATCATCGTCATCATCACACCTGGTGGTTCATTTACCTTTCGTCGGTTAGCATTAGCCCCCGAGCTGCAGAACCCGGCGCCACTGACGGGTTGTTAGTTATTTAGTAACCAGACTAGTTAGCAGTAGACGTTAGCCTTCAGCTAGCATGAGAGGTTAGTCTGGGTTAGCTGCAAGTTAGCCGCTAGGTAGCGAAATGACATTTTCCGAAACCGGAAACAGATGAAGAAACTTTGTTTTTTATTACTTTTAATGTATAAAATATTAAGTTTAATTTTTGTTTTTTGAATCACATAAGTCCTCCCCTCGGCTCCAGTTGCCCCGCAGGTGCCCCTCCGTTAGAGCTGCGCGGGCCGGTTCTCTTTCCCGGGAAACACTCACCTTCAGTCTGACTCCGGCTCGTCTTCTCCTCCGCCACCGGGCTCCGGGTCCCCGCCGCCATCGTGTGGTTCCCCGGTGACCTGCCCACCCGCTCCACGAGCCTCAGAACCGGACCGGAGCACCGAGATCCGGGTCTGCTGTTCGGGTCAGAGAGCGACAGGCAGCCTGAGATGAAGCCGGAGCTCAGGAGAGAAGCAGCGAAGGAAAACACGGCGGAGCTGCCCAAGTGTCCCGGAAGTAACGGAACTCAAGCGTCGACAGGAGGTCTCACTCTGACGGAAAGAACCGCGTCGCGTAGTTATTTGATTTTTTTAAATATATGATGTTATGTTATATAATACTATATTGTATTTTAATATTATATTCCACTATATTTAAATATTTAATATTTGAATATAATATATTAAGTTATATAATACAATATTGTATTTTTAAAATATTGTAATCCACTGTATTTCTATTTATTTATATATATATATAGATATAGATAGATATTATGCTCATTCAAAATATTGGATTGTTATGTTTTACTATATTAGATTTTAATATATATTTTTTTTATATACTATATAATATTTTCATATTTTATACTATGTTATATTTGTATATATGATGTAATATATAGCACATTATAATAGTTTTCATCTAAATAAATCATATTAATTTTAAATAAATAAAAAAATCCCGAATAATAACTTTCTAATGAAATACCCGTCCCATTCACATATATCAACATTTAAAACGTGTATTTGCAGAAATGCATTCATAAAACTCCTGCAGTTATTATTTTGTGTTTTTTCTAAATGAAGTAGAAAAATAAAAAAAAATGTCCTTGGCCCACAAAGACTGTGAATGGATATTCTTATTTCGTATTGTGAATCCTGACTTGTTAACTTAACAAATAAAGAAATACATTTATAATCAAGATAATTCAGATAAACTATTTTATTTTTCAGGTAGTTTAGATGAACAGATGCTGCATAAAATAGTTATTATTATTATGTCTGTCACTGAAATAAAGTATAAAGCTTCAATAACTGTCTGTGACAAGGAGCTCTGAATAGACAATCAGAGTGAGACCTCTCTGGTCCTTGCAGGTTAGACATGAAGGAATCCTATTGGCTGCTGGGGGAACACCTCACCTGGTTGGTGTACAGCCCCACCTGCTGGTTCACTGTGAAACTGTCTATATGATGGTTAAATCAACTTTGACTGCACAATAAATATTTTAACTGTTTGTTCTTCACACATAATATGTGTATAAATACAACGTGTATAAAGGTTCTGAATATAATGTGTATAAATACACCGTTTATACATGTTCTGAATATAATGTTTATAAATACACCGTTTATACATGTTCTGAATATAATGTGTATTTATACACATTATATTATTATATTCAGACTGAATATCATATGTGTATAAATACACCACTTATACACATGTTCTGAATATAATAATATGTGTATAAATACAGCGTTTATACACGTTGTTTATTTAAACTACGTGTATAAATACACATAGTTTATACACATACACACAAACCAAATAGTTAAATATGATCCATAAAATTAAAACCTCATTATTATTGAAAAAAACTACTTTTGTTAACATGTTCAGATAGAATCCATCGGGTGAAACTTTGAAACCTAATATCAGCACAAAAAAAGACCGCAAAAGTTTTTCTTTCTGCCGTAAAGTTTAAACGTTGGTGAAATAATTCCCTTGAGGAGTTAAGAGTCTCACACACAAGTTACCGTTTTGTTCTGTATTTAAATTATTCCGTGAGGCCACGCCCACCATGCCGTCGCTGTCCAATCGGCGCCGAGACCAAAGTTAAAATGTTTTGAACCGTCCCGCCAATCAGCTTCAAGCTCCGGCAGGTTCAGGTGAGCTCGGTTCATCAGACAGGAGCAGGCGGTCGGACCGGAAGTTCATAAGGAAGTACATTCAACGGCAGTAAAAGTACTTATACCACACTTTTAAAATACTAGAAGTAAAAGTACATACAAGTGGAACAATAATTGCATTGTTTGATGCAAGTAACCAACTTTAATGTTGTAATAATTTGACATATCCAACTGTTATTTATTTGTTTAGTAATAAATAAACAATCAAGTTTATGTTGTTTTTACCTCTTAAAAATGTAAACACATCATTATTATCAGGACATATGTTCTTTATAAAATTAATAATCTGAATATATAACATGCATGTGTAATATTCAGTTATAGTTGTAAGAAACTAAACTCAGTGCGTGTGTCAAAGAAGAAATAAAATCTCCAAAACAATTTTCTTCAGAAACATTTTTCCTCTTTTTATTCCAAGAAAAAAGAAAAAAATGTATTTTTATCCCAAACGATAAAATAAAATAAAACAAACTTATATTATTAATAATAACAACAATAATAATAATCAATCATTAAGAGGATAAGTATGACAATTCTCAAATTTTGTATATCCTTTTTTTCTTTTCTCGCTTTTTCTCTATGATGATATTGGTCGTGATTGATTAAACATGCAGCTAAATAAGTCCGATGGTGATGGTGGTTTGGAGTAGGAGGAGGAGGAGGAGGAGGATGAAGACGAGAGAGAGTCGTTTCCCCAACACAAAATGGCCGCTACGAGGTTAGCTATGCTAACCAGTCAGCGCTGTTAGCGGGGAAGTAGCTTTACAACAGTAAGACTCGAGGTGACAGCTAGCCAATATTCCTGATAGCCTCAGAGCTAACAGCCTGAACTGAGCAAAGATATTAAAATCAAAAAACGATTGTGAATTTCAAAATAAAATCCTCCAATCACAACTGATCCCGAATCAGCATTAAGACCAAGCCCCATGTGGGTTGTAACCAGGAGAGGGGAGGCGGCAGGTGGGGGCGGGATAATGCTGGATCACTATTGGCTTGGAGGAGAGGGTGATGGAGCGATAAGAAAGAGAGGGAAAGAGGGAAGGAGGGAAGGAAACAAGCGGACGAGTGATCAACTGAGGAGTTGAATTGTCTGCAGAAAAAAACAAGTTTTGCATTTCTTTGTTTGATGTTTTATTTTCCCACTGGTCGATCTCCTTCTGAGGGTCAGAGGTGAGATGAGGGGGAGGGGGGGGCAAAGGGGTAGGTCAAAGGTGATCGTTGTGTGCGTCTGTGTGTGTGTGTGTGTGTGTGTGCTATCAGCTGCTGTCGGGTGACGGCTCTCTCTCTCGATGCATGGAGGCGGAGCTCTGATGTTTCATGCTGTCCAGGTACTCCTGCTGGGAGACGGCCAGCACCGAGGCCAGGATCTCATCGTCCTCCCAGTCCGTCAGCCCTGGAACACACAAGAGGCCGGGTCACAGACCGGGTCACAGACCGGGTCACAGACACAGACCGGGTCACGGACCGGGTCACAGGCCGGTCACAGACACAGTCACAGACCAGGTCACAGGCCGGGTCACAGACCGGGTCACAGACAGTCACAGGCCGGGTCACAGACACAGTCACAGACCGGGTCACAGACACAGACCGGGTCACAGACACAGTCACAGGCCGGGTCACAGGCCGGGTCACAGACAGTCACAGGCCGGGTCACAGACACAGGCCGGGTCACAGTCACAGACCGGGTCACAGGCCGGGTCACAGACACAGTCACAGACCGGGTCACAGGCCGGGTCACAGACACAGGCCGGGTCACAGACACCGTCACAGACCGGGTCACAGTCACAGACCGGATCACAGACACAGGCCAGGTCACAGACACCATCACAGACCGGGTCACAGGCCGGGTCACAGACACCGTCACAGACCGGGTAACAGTCACAGACCGGGTCACAGACCTCATCAGAGTTCAGAACAACCTGGAGAATGCAGTCTGTACTTTGAGAACACAAACACACACACTAGTAGTACTAGTAAATGCAGTACTACTGCTACCACTAGTAGTAGCACTAGTGGTACTACCACTAGTACTACTACTAGTGGTAGCAGTACTACTACTACTAGTACTAGTAGGTCTTACCAAAACGCTGTTGGTGACATCTCCTGCATGATGGCTCTGTACTCCAAATTATGACGACTGATTACTGGGACCTACACACACGTAGACGCGTACACACACGTGAACGCACGCGAGACAGACAGACAGACAGTCATCAGTTCCATCCATCACAGCTCATGCAGCTCTCCCACTGGCCGAGCACAGTGTGTGTGTGTGTGTGTGTCTGTTACCTGGTGCACAGGGGGAGGGGGGTTTGCTCAGGAGGAGTGCGGCTCCGGCGGGGGAGGGGGGCTTGTTGTGGGTCGACGGGGCCGTCAGGAGGTCGGCGTGAGCGTGGGAGTGGGAGGGGTCGCAGTCGCGTTGCCGCGGCGACCGGGTGCTCCAGTCGTCCGGTCCGCTGGAGGCCGCCGCCGTCGCCGAGCTGCAGGTGGCGGTCGCTTTGCGGGGCTGAGGGAGAGAACACCCAACTGTCTGTCTGTCTGTCTCTCTCACTCTCTTTCTCTCTCTGTCTCTCTCTCTCTCTCCGTCTGTCTGTACCTGGCGGGCCTGCTTCTCCTGGTCCTGGAGCCACTGCAGGTAGCTCTCTCGGGCCACCTGCTCCTCGATGGCCTCGTTGGTGGCCTCCCAGTCCGTCGCTCTCTTCTTGTCCTCCAGCATCTGCTGCTCGATCCACGACTCCTCCGACGTCTTGATGGCCGACTTCATCAGTGTCTGCTCCGCGTACTGATGGAGGGGGAACACACACACCTATTACTAAACACACACACACACGCTCCACACGGCTCAACGGTTGGGATGAGAACAGGATGTTGGTCAGCAGGATTAGAGAATAACTGGTTTTAATCAGGGTTCTTACACATTTTGACCGATGCATTTCCATGACTTTTCACCAAATCTCCATGACCAAACTGAAAATCTCGGTATAAACATGAACATTTTAGAAAATGCTGCGTATTGAGAGCGTGCGTAAATAACAAATTTACATGACTTTTACAAAACTTTTATGATTTAAGTTTTTTTCCATGACTTTTCCAGGCCTGGAAATGACCATTTTGAAATTCCATGACTTTTCCAGGTTTTCCACGACCATAAGAACCCTGTTTAATGTTGGAACCAGTGAACAAGAAGTGACCATATCTGGACTGAGGAGGAGTGGCACGGAGACGCCCTCCACCTGTCAATCACCTGGTAGCCCCGCCCCTAAAGCGTCTGTGACTCTACAAACCATAATGTACTAGATGATGACATCATGCTGTATAGAAGAAGACTTAAAACTAGAGCTTAAGACATTAACTCATGTTTACAATGTTTACTGAGGGAATACATCAAGAGAAGTAGAGTCACGATATAGACTTCTATACAACCAGAGGAGTCGCCCCCTGGTGGTCAGGAGAGAGAATGCAGCTCTAATACATGAAGCATAGACTCTATACAACCCCCCCACACATTATTTTGAGTAGATCTGAATCACAGACAGAGAAGTTATTTCCCCCCCGAGGTCTGTCTGTTTCTACTTCCTGTGTTAGTTAACATCAGGTCACATGATCTCCGTGAGAGAAGGAAGCGTCTCAGGAGTTCTGCTGACCCGTTATTTGGCGATGTGGTCGCAGATTATCAGACGTGACAAACAGTTCTCATAAAAACACGTCTGAAGATTAAAACAACGAAGGTCAATTAATTTTAGACGCTTTAGAAACAGGAAGTTTAAAAAAACATTCGTAATAGTCTTACATATATAGCAGCCCAATCCAGGATTTTCTTTAAAACACATTTAATACGTGACTTGTCCATTTGCAGGGTTTGTTTGAAGGTAATAAAGTACTTTATGAATACGAGATCAAATTGTCTATCTATTGTAAGATAACTAAAATCCCTCCTCTGGAGGGGAGCTCGGTGTGTGGAGTTTACAGACTGGGCAAACAGGCGTCTTAAAGGTTCTGGTTCTGGTACCCCGGGTTTGAAGGCGGGCAGTCCCAGTCCGACCCCGATCGTGGCCTTGTTGGGGTTCACCACCGAGTTGTAGTGGATGTTGCGATGGTAGCTCACTCTGATTGGCTCATCGTTGTTCTGGTGGATGCCGTGGAACGTGTTGATTGGCTCTGGAGGAGGAGGAGGAGGAGGAGGAGGAGGAGGAGGGGGTGAGAGGCTGGTGTGATGTGATTGGCTGACAGATGTGCAGCTGGGTTCTACTGTACGAACCTGGCTCACCTATACTGTACTGGTACACCTCCACCGGTCGGTTGTACATCTCGGCCATCGCCTGCATCTCGATGTGGTTTCCGTGGCAATTGTTTTTCCTCTTCCTGTTGATGTATGTAGTGAAGTCCTCCGTCACGTAGTTAGAGAAATAGTCTGCGTTCTTCATCTGGGAGGAAGAAGACGGTTATGAGCACAGACGGGAGGAGAGGCTGGAGGAAGAGGAGCGTCGTGAGGGCACACAGGAGGAGACTCACCAGGTAGTCCATACAGTGTTTCCTGACCACTTCATGCATGTCCTGATCCCCGTACACCTGGTCAGCTGACACACAGAGATATACGGCAGGTCAGAGGTCAACTCAACCACGAAGAGTGAAACTGTCATCAGGAAACGGGACGTCCGGCGACACGGAACGATTGTCAAGAGACACGGAACGATTGTTAGGAGTCACGGAACGATTGTCAGGAGTCACGGAACGATTGTCAAAAGACACGGAACGATTGTTAGGAGTCACTGAACGATTGTTAGGAGTCACGGAACGATTGTCACGAGACACAGAACGATTGTCAGAAGTCACGGAACGATTGTAAGGAGTCACGGAACGATTGTTAAGAGTCACGGAACGATTGTTAGGAGTCACGGAACGATTGTCAAGAGACACGGAACGATTGTTAGGAGTCACTGAACGATTGTTAGGAGTCACTGAACGATTGTTAAGAGTCACGGAACGATTGTCAAGAGACACGGAACGATTGTCAAGAGACACGGAACGATTGTCAAGAGACACGGAACGATTGTCAAGAGACACGGAACGATTGTTAGGAGTCACGGAACGATTGTTTGGAGTCACGGAACGATTGTTAGGAGTCACGGAACGATTGTTTGGAGTCACGGAACGATTGTTAGGAGTCACGGAACGATTGTCAAGAGACACGGAACGATTGTTAGGAGACACGGAACGATTATCAAGAGACACGGAACGATTGTCAAGAGTCACGGAACGATTGTCAAGAGTCACGGAACGATTGTCAAGAGTCACGGAACGATTGTCAAGAGTCACGGAACGATTGTTAGGACACACGGAACAATTGCCAATTGTGTAGGAGACGGAATGACTGTCAGGAGACAAACACGGTTAAAAAATAGAAGAACAATAGAAGAACTCTGAATCTGTGACATCCTTAAGGTAGTTGCCATGACAACGGGTCAACATTCAGGTGTTTGAGGACAGACCAGAAGGTTAAACATGAACCAACGTCATGTCATGAAGAACAGTGAGTTTAATGAAGGACAGCTCTCAGACAAAGGAGAGAAAAAGAATGTTTCTACCACAATTTTCTTTTTATTAAACTAAAAAGATGTTTCATCTTGTAAAAGCTTTAAAAGGCGACTATAAGCTTATACTATTAATCTTTAGAATATGGTCTCACTGGTCTGAAAAACACACCAAACTTTTATTCTGTTAATTTTATGCATGTTTTAACATTTGGCCCCTGAAGATATTACATGAGTAACATTAATAATAATAATAAAGAGACCACACACACACACACTTTTGTTTGATTTCAGCAAGTCACATGGTTCGTTACCACGGCGATTCCTTTTTTTCATAAGTTGTTTGTGTTAAAGGTTTGTGACACACACACACACACAGATGTATATATACACACACACACACACACACACACACACACACACAGTCATATAAAAATGCACACACATATACACAGTCATATACAAACCCACACAGTCATATACACACACTCACAGTCATATACACACTCTGTAAAGCGACTTTGGGTGACTTGAAAAGCGCTATATAAAATAAATGGTTATTATTATTATTATTATTATTATTTATATACAGTCATAAAATACAAACACATGTACACACATGCGCACGCACACACACACAATCATATATACACACACACACACTCATAACCAAACAGCAGCAGGTATCAGAAACACAGGGTTTCTCCCAACACGTCACCCAGTGTGTGTGCGTGTGTGTGTGTGTGGGTGTATGTGTGTGTGTGTGTGTGTGTGTTTGAGACGATCATTGTGTTAACGACAATAATTTGGTTCTGCTTCTTATCCAATTATTGTAGAGGACAACATTTAAATCTGCTGCTGTTTTCCTCCAACGTTCAAAGAACGTGAACATGACCTAGGAGGTCTGGGACCCTCAGATCCTCTGTGAGGTCAAAGGTCAGCGAGGTTGGCTGTGTACTGATTGTAAAGCCCTCTGAGGATCATTTGGAATTTCGGGAAAAATAAATGTAATTGAATTGTGACCTGCTGTATTCTGGAAAAGTGTTTGTTCAGCAAGGAGTATAAACGTATTAGTCTAGGAAAGGGGGCGGAGCCTTATAGGGGACTATGTAATTCACCAGAACCTGACATTTGGAAACAAAAAGATACATAATCAATAAAGATCAGACATTTGATTAACTTGTAGAAGCATAGTACCCCGCTAGAGAGCTTGTAGTACCGTATTGCCCAACCAGAGAGCTGCCTCGCTAAATGCGAGGCTACTCGTGGAGCCTTCAGGTATCAAGCTCCTCCTCTTTGATCCTGGAGGCAGATTCCACCCCCTCATGGAGACTGAAGACTTTCCTCTTGATGGTCTTATAGTTCGGGCTGAGTCAGGTTCACCTGGCCCAGGCCTAGAGATGCTGCTAGAGGCTGAGAGGCTGCTGGGGGACGTTTAGGATACACTGAGCACCTCTCTCCTCTTCTCTCTCTCCTTATGGATGAATTTCCATCTCTCCATCACACATGACTAACTCGGCTTCCTCCCCGGATTCTTTGTGACTTCACGCCTCATAGGGTCCATTGAACCTGGTGGGTCGGAAGCTGGTCCTGGATCCTTGCCCCTGGTCTGGATCTGGCCTCCTTCCTATTGGCCCTGCCTCCTCCTCTGTCCCTCCTGCCTGGTGGGCCGGCCTCATGCTGATGCTCGGCAATGGCAGGATCCGAAAAGTCTGACTTATGTATTCTCATCCTGAAGGTTATCCGGCTAACTAAGTTAGCCTGGTATGAGGAGCAGGCCCCAGGTGAGTCCTATCTTTAAATTATTATTATTATAATGAGTAAATAATAATAATTATATTTATTATACGCTTTTAAATATATTGCAAACAAGAAAGTCAAACTGGTTCATGTTTTTACATGAAATAGAAAATAAAACGACCAACACTGACATCTGCTGGTGGCCAGAGGACCTGCTCACACACACACCTGAGGACTAACCAGGCTTGTGTGTGTGTGTCACTCACCCACGGCTCTGAACAGACACGCTCCGTCCTCCTTCATCTTCTTGATGACGAAACCTTTCTTTTCCCCCAGAGATTTTTCAAACCAGTGCTCCTGCTGAACACACACGCACACATGCACACGCACACACGCGCACACACACACACAAACACACACAGGGGCAGATTTGTTAAAGATGTAAAAACGCATAGCAACGATTTAATCGATTCACGCACATTATTACCAAAAGGATAAAAATATAAATACAAACAAAACAAATACACTAACAAATTATTTTAAAAAAAAAATATATATATATATGTATAATTGTACAGAAATATATATAGAGAGATAATATATATTAAATGATTTTGTTCTGGTATTCTAAAATATGGTGTTTCTTTTATTTTCATATGATGATGATGCTTATTATGATTATTATATATTTACAACTTAAACCCTGATTATATATTATACTATTATAAATTATATAATCTATTATTTTAAGTTATATTATGTTATACATCACCCTGGTTATTTTTCTAAGGAACCTTCAAACTTTTACTTTGAAAGAACCTTTTATTTTAACGCATGTGTTTATGTTGTTGTTGTTTTGACTTAAAATAATCAAGTGATTAAATGCTGTTTTCAGGTACCTGAACTCACCTGGTGCTGTGTTCAGGTACTTGAGCTCACCTGTTGCTGTGTATAGGTAACTGAACTCACCTGGTTCTGTGTGTAGGTACCTGAGGTCACCTTGTGCTGTGTTCAGGTATGTGAGCTCACTATATATATATATATATATAGTATAATATATATTAAAAGCTTTGGGCAAAGTTATTTATGATGCAATGCCCTGTACAAATATACCCGCCTAAACATTTTAAATAATTCCACCAGTAGATCCACATCTGAGTGTCCATTGTCTGTCATGTCCACACATAGTTTGCACCTGTACACAGGTATTGTTACCCATCACCAAGCAGCCAATCAGAATACAAAAGACTAAATGTAGATAGACATTTTGATTATTCTGTCTCATTTATTAAAGCATAATTCTCTCGCTCATATTAGTTAAATGTCTTTGTGTCCTAATATAATTTATTATCATGATACTACAACATGAATAAAGATTTATATGTTATTACCACATGAATAACGTTTCTAACATGTTATCGCTACATGAATAAAGGTTATAACATGTTACCACATGAATTAAGGTTAATAATATAATATTACCACATAAATGTAGGTTAATAACGCCTCTTAGACATCCTGAAAATAATGCTATTACCACATTAATAAAGGTTAGTAACCCCTCTATAACGTACTGAAGTGAAAAATCTGGTATAAATAATGGTCAACAACATATTATCACAGGAATAAAGGTTAATAGCACCTCTATTATTTCCTCTAGCTAATGCTTATTATTACCACATTAATATTGGTCAATTACGCCTTATTACCACACGATAAAGGGTTAATAACGCCTTACTACCAGGTGCATAAAGGTAAATAACGCCTTTATACCAGGTGCATAAAGGTAAATAACGCCTTAATACCAGGTGCATAAAGGTAAATAACGCCTTAATACCAGGTGCATACATATTAATAACACCTCATTACCACATGATAGAGGTAAATAACGCCTTACTACCAGTTACATAAAGGTAAATAACGCCTTATTACCAGTTGCATAAAGGTAAATAATGCCGTAATACCAGCTGCATAAAGGTAAATAATGCCGTAATACCAGTACATAAACGTAAATAACCAAAGCCATCCCAGTATGATCCCCTTGCAGCGTTAGCACGATGCTAACGGTTAGCTCCTACCTGCTCTACGGTGGCCGGGTCCATGGACTGCAGCCGGGCCGCGTTCTCGTACTCGTCCTCGCTGTTGTTCCCGGCCGCTTCCTCCGGGTCCTGGCTGGAGCCTCCGGGTCCGTTGCCCCCGGGTTGGCCTCCCCCGGTCAGCGCCGCCGCCACCACCCCCCCTCCAGAGCAGCTGCCCGCCTGCCGTCGCCTCTTGCTCAGTCCGGGCCCGGAGCAGCAGCCGCCTCCGCCGCAGCCGCCGATCACAACGCCGCCGGCCGACGCGACGAGCTCCCCGCGGGCCCCGGGCCCCGCCGTCCCTCCGCCGCCACCGTCCCGCCCGTCGCCAGGTGGCCCTCCTACCGGGGACGCCGAGCCAACGGGCGGCGGAGAGGCCTGCTGCGGCCGGGAGCTCGCCTCGATGCTCCGCCGGTCGTCCCGAGCGGAGGAGGGCGGAGCGGGCTGGTAAGACCACGGCGGGGGGGACGCCCTCGGCCGGGCTCCGGTCCGTCCCGCGTGCGGGTGCTGGTGAGGGTCGGAGCCGCTCCGGCGGTCGCTGTCATCGGTGTGGTCCGAGACTCCGACCCCGGAGCTGGGCTTCTTCTTCGGGAGGATCGTCATGGTGTGTGTGTGTGTGTGTGTGGAGGGGGGGGGGGGTCAGAGGGTGACGAGTCCTCCCTTTCTGGATCAAAAGCGTCGGTGTATCCGCCCTCCGGACCGGCCGCTCGGCTCCAGACACCGACTTTAGGTCCTTACGGAACCGGAGCGGGCGACGGGACTCCGACTCGGCTTCTCCTCGACGGCTCAGTTGAACAAAAACACAACGCGGCGCTTCTTCTTCCACCAGCGACCAGTCCACAAAACATCAACACCGTCTGACGGGGACGTCACTTCCGGGTTACGACAGCGTTTTCTTCTTTTCTTTTTTTCTTCTTTTTATTTTACGTCAGGCCGTTAATCGGATCTTTATTTTTGTTGTTTCACCAACGAGCAGTTTCTTTGTTCAACAAACACTAAATACACTTTAAAATATAAATGTACTATAATGTAGTACATAAACAATTTATTATGCATAGTATTATTGTTATTGCCATTAATAATTGGAATTACACTTTTTAAATTACCATTATTATTATTAATAATTATTAGATTTTTTTTACAATTATAGTAATTTCTTAAAATGATCATGATCATTCTTATTATTATTTTCCTATATATTATTTTAATAATTTATATTATTAAAAAACATATTTTTTGTATTATTGTTTTTTTATGTTGTAAAAATGCTAATGTTTCTTTTTATTATTATTATTATTATTATTATTTATGATTATTATTATTTATGATGATTATTTTTTTAAATAACTAACATCCAGTTTGGTGATCAGGAGAGAAAATGCAGCTTTAATACATGAAGCATATACTTAATAATGAATAAATATTATAAATGATATACATGAGTAAGGAATCAGACACCAGTGACAAAGTGGCCTCAGTGACAAAGTGTGTATTTATAGTATCCTCACACACACAACACACACATATAGTTACAGTCGGTGCTCAGTGTTGAGTAGTAAGAATAAGAATAAGAAAAATAACAACATTATAAGCAATAGTTGTCTTCAAAGAGTCATAACTTTATACAAAATACCCTGCATATTATCATATTACCATATTTCAGTGACGTGGTGTGATGTCATCTGAAGGTTTTTACACTTATGCTGATTTAATTTCTCCATAATTTAAATTGAGATATAAAAGAGTGGAGACATCTTCATAACAGAATATGAAACAAATATGTGTAGAGATTATAATCTCTACAACAAATATGGATATTATTATCTATAATAAACATGTAGAGAATATAATAATCTCTATAATAAAGAGATTAGAATCCTTGTAATACACATGGAGATCATAATCTCTACATGAGTTTCCAGTGCTTGTTCCTGAAGCTCAAACTGAGGAATCAAATCATCGAATCATCGCAGCTTCACTTTGGTGTTTCTGTTATGATTATTGATTATTGATCGTCTCTCAGAGCTGAACAGACCGTTTGCAGGTCATCAGACAGCCGTGGTTTCATACAGAGCGACTTAAATATGAGCGCAAAGGCATGCAGCACCACCTCTATCTCACCCTTTACCTCCACCTTTAACTCTATCTCACCCTTTACCTCCACCTTCACCTCTATCTCACCCTTTACCTCCACCGTTACCTCTATCTCACCCTTTACCTCCACCTCTATCTCCCCCTTTACCTCCACCATTACCTCTATCTCACCCTTTACCTCCACCTTTACATATATCTCACCCTTTACCTCTATCTCACCCTTTACCTCCATCGTTACCTCTATCTCACCCTTTACCTCCACCTTTACATATATCTCACCCTTTACCTCTATCTCACCCTTTACCTCCATTGTTACCTCTATCTGACCCTTTACCTCCACCTTTACATCTATCTCACCCTTTACCGCCACCTTTACATCTATCTCACCCTTTACCTCCACCGTTACATCTATCTCACCCTTTACCTCCACCGTTACCTCTATCTCACCCTTTACCTCTATCTCACCCTTTACCTCCATCGTTACCTCTATCTCACCCTTTACCTCCATCGTTACCTCTATCTCACCCTTTACCTCCACCTTTAACTCTATCTTACCCTTTACCTCCACCTTTAACTCTATCTCACTCTTTACCTTCACTGTTAACTCTATCTCACCCTTTACCTCCACCTTAACCTCCACCTCCACCTCCCGGTGCAGAGGAACTCGTTGTTCCAGGATATAAAACACTAAACATTGGTGAACAAACGGGTGCAGAACGTGTGGATGAAGTTCTTCAGGCGGACGTAGAAGCTTCCCTGTGTGGTCACCGTGACGACCACCTCGATTGAACCGTGACGCGGTCATGCTGCGCTGGTGAAGGAAGTGAGCGGACGTTTGTGGACTAAAGGTCCCGGATTCAGACGGGAAGTTGTTTAGTTCCGATGCTCGGAGAGAACTTTACATTCATTTAATAGTTTCAAACGCATTTTAAAACCAAATCGTTCAGAAATGACGATCGTAGGAAAACAACGAGGTCTCAACAATGTCGATAATTAGTTTTGGCATTTTAAATCCGTCAAAGATTCTGGAGAGTGATGTTATCGTCTGATATGAAGCACTGAACCACATTCTGTGATATAAACTAGCGTGTCGTCTGCGTACAGGCGGACTTCACGTCCACGATATAAACGTGAAGTCCACCTTGATGAAACCTCTTCTTGAAATAGTTCTGAAACGTAGAATTCGGGACCTTTGAGAACTCTGACGATCTTTAAAGTGACCTTCAGAGCATCGGTGCTGCATTCATGGTCACCAGATGAAATACGACGATTAGAGTCCAGCGACTGTCGGAGGGAAGAGGACGGAGGTTTTATCCACAGCTTGAAACACATCCCAGTAAAACCAGTCAACTGAAGATAAGAACATTCTGGTGTTTTTACATATTTTAGGCCATTGAACTGCAGATTCATACCAATAATGATTAAGATATCTTAATACATTTTGGACACGTGTTTTTTGGGGGGAATAATTCATGACGTTGGATCAAAATCACAAATAAAATAGAAAAGCAGAAATCTGCCTTCTAGTATTTTCATGGTGTTCTTTAAATGTTTTATGTTTATTTACATTTGTTGACAAAGTGCTTCACAGAGAAAAGTAAAGAAATAAATTGATACTTTTCAAAAGTAAATCTACAAACTCAATAATCTGATACTTTAAATTTAAATGCAACAAAAAGTAAATTCAAAGTAAGCGATAGCCAAAGCGTTAATACAACAGTTTCAAAGTAATTCATATTAATAATTAATATTTTTGCTCTCAAAACAACTTAAATACTTTTCTGGAGAGGAAAAGTCAAATGAAATTCAAGCTCCATGTGAAGATTTATAGGAAACAATTATTATCAATTAATTAAATTAATTAATGGAAAACAAAGTGGTGGAAAGTAACTTCTGAAGTTACTGTACTTCAGTATGAATTTGAGGTACTTTTTTACACGTTCTACATTATGTCTTATTATGAAATACACTACCAGCAGTGTATAAATATATTAAAATGCATCAATAAGATTGAATGGCTCCACAGCGCCTCTAGTGGCCGGAGACGGAACAAGGGGCCTTTAGCAGAGTCAGTCTTTTGTGTATTTACATTAATTTACAATAAAATAGTTCAAGATCAATAGTATTCCATTCATAATGTGTATATATATATATATATATATATATATATATATATATATATATATATATATTTCACTATCATGCTCTTTAACATCAACTTTAAAAAGATTCAAACCAAATGTTTGATGTTCATTATCAAAACTTCAGATGTTTTTTCTGCAAAGCACTTTGATCGACATGTGATTGATTATCGGAAACCTGATCGGAAACCTGCAAGTCTGTAATGACCATAAAACCACCAGGATGGCTCCTCCTGCTGGTCCCTCCTCCAGCTGGTTCCTCCTCCTGCTGGTCCCTCTTCCAGCTGGTCCCTCCTCCTGCTGGTCCCTCCACCCTCTGGTCCCTCCACCCTCTGGTCCCTCCTCCTGCTGGTCCCTCCTCCTGCTGGTCCCTCTTCCAGCTGGTCCCTCCTCCTGCTGGTCCCTCCTCCTGCTGGTCCCTCCTCCTGCTGGTCCCTCCTCCT
Source organism: Liparis tanakae (assembly GCA_036178185.1). Lineage (NCBI taxonomy): Eukaryota > Metazoa > Chordata > Actinopteri > Perciformes > Liparidae > Liparis > Liparis tanakae. The sequence goes on from CM070097.1 coordinate 2,462,333, forward strand.
GCTGGTCCCTCTTCCAGCTGGTCCCTCCTCCTGCTGGTCCCTCCTCCTGCTGGTCCCTCCTCCAGCTGGTCCCTCCTTAGTCCCTCCTCCAGCTGGTCCCTCCTCCCGTTGGTCCCTCCTCCTGCTACCACATGTAGGTCTTGGTGGTGTCGATATGACCCCCGCCCGCCTCCCTCTCCTCCTTGTCGTCCTTGTCCTTCTCGGCCTCGCTTTCCCACAGCGTGATGAGGGGCGGGTCCAGGTCGCTCAGCGGGATGGAGGTGGCGTGCTGCATGTACTTCTTCAGCGAGTGTCCGCAGGTCTCGTGCCGCCGGACCCGGCGGCCCATGTAGACCACCAGCAGCGCCATGATGGACAGCGCGAACATGGAGCCCATCACGGCCGCCAGCGCCACGCTGCTGCGCCGCGACGCCACCAGCTCCACGGAGAAACCCGCCTCCTTCGTGGTGACGTTCAGGCAGGTCATGTGGAAGGGGGAGGGGGAGGAGGGGGGAGGGGAGGAGCCGGGGGAGGAGCCGGGCGAGGAGGGAGGAGAGGAGAAGACCGTGAGGCAGACGTGGTACTCTGTGGCGGGGAGGAGGTGAGTGAGATTATACTCCTGGACATCCACTGGAACCTGGAGAGACAGAGTGTGGAGGGGGGAGGGGGGGGTTACTATGGAGACGGACTGATGACATCACTTCCTGTCCAGCCTCTGTTCCACTAGCTCCATATTCCATATTCTGAGACATACAGACCTTGTAGAATCCCTACTGGGTCTAGACCTTGTATAATCAATACTGGGGTCCCTCTGAGTCCAGTTCTGGGTCCCCTCCTCTTTTCTCTCAAAACCAGGTCTCTTGGCTCTGATATTTTGTTATTATTTCCCACCACAGTGATGCTGGTCTGTGAACCCAGAACCGGTCTCTGCTGGTCTGTGAACCATGAATCGGTCTCTGCTGGTCTGTGGACCCAGAACCGGTCTCTGCTGGTCTGTGAACCCAGAACGGGTCTCTGCTGGTCTGTGAACCCAGAACCGGTCTCTGCTGGTCTGTGAACCCAGAACCGGTCTCTGCTGGTATGTAAACCCAGAACGGGTCTCTGCTGGTCTGTGAACCCAGAACCGGTCTCTGCTGGTCTGTGAACCCAGAACCGGTCTCTGCTGGTATGTAAACCCAGAACGGGTCTCTGCTGGTCTGTGAACCCAGAACCGGTCTCTGCTGGTCTGGCTGGCCCTCTGTGTGGGGGAGTTCACCTTGGCGGTGTAGCTGATCTGAGGGGTGTCGATGTGTACGGTGGCGCTGGTCCAGCGGGTCACAGGAAGGGGGGCGTCCTGCTGGTTCTGACCCACAGACAAAGGTCTTCCACTGGGAAACAACTTCCACTCCAGCACCACCGACTGGGCGTGCACCACCTGCAGAGGAACCGGGGAACAACCGCAAACAGGTTTCACGGATCTGAAACCACTCTTTATAGAAATGTAACAATAATAAATGTGTTAAAATCAAAGATATGAAACGTAAAGACGTTTTCCTAAGAGATGAAACCAGAGCGGTACCTTGGCCAGCACCATCAGAGACGAGTTCCCCAGCCAGGGCAGCTCTCTGCCGGGCTCACCGCCCCACCGGGACCCCCACCCGGACCACGAGTCCCCGGACCCCCGAGAGTCAACGGACACTGAGACGCTCTTTGTGTCGGCGCCCTCCGTGTTCCACGCCACACAGGTATACACACCTGAGACAGAGGAGGTCATCTATACATACTTATACATACAAATATATATATATATATATATATATATATATATATATATATAATATATTTATACTGTATATATATATATATATATGAAGGTACATATTTATATGTATCTATATATTTTTATATACACATATGAATATATATATATACATATATATGTTTATTTATATATATAAATATATCTATCTATCTATATATATATATATATATATATATATATATATATATATATATATATATATATATATATATATATATATATATATATAAAGATCCCAGCAGCTCAGACTGACCTGCGTCTGACGGCTCGGCGTGTTCGATGACCAGCGCTCCGGGCTCCGCCACATGATGCTTCTTCTTCTTCCTGATGCTCAGGCCACGCCCCTCCTCTGATACGATTGGTGCAGCCATGGCCTCCGAGCTCACCTGACCAGGTGAGGAGGAAACAGAGAAGTCACTCAGCTTCAATAGAATCAGTGAGAACACACAGCGAGTCAACGCCACACACGCGCTCGCCCACTCGTGACCCCGCCCACCTTGTCTCCAGTGGGCGTCACCCAGTAGAATTGGGGGGCGGGGTCAGCCTCCGCCCAGCACTCCAGTGTGATTGGCCGCCCGGCGCTGACGTTCATGGCGGGCGGTAAGGCGTGAGGAGAGATGTGAGGCAGGCAGCTGTTAGCCCCGCCCCCACCGCCTCCGGCCACGCCCCACTCGGCGCCCACCACCTCCTGCAGCTCCCGGCCAATCAGGTGAGGCGGGGAGGAGCAGAAGGTGATGGCGGACTCCAGCAGCTTCAGGTGCGACTGGTTGCCCAGGTGAGGCCCCCAGGAGGTGAGACAGTCACAGCGCAGGGGGTTGGAGTGGAGACACACCTCCTCCAGGGCCGGGAGGGAGGAGAGGAGGTCACCGGAGAGGAGGCGCAGCTGGTTACTGTGGACCAGGAGGGTCCGGAGGGAGGACAGCTCGCTGAGGAGACAGGAGACAAGGAGAGAGGAAGGAAAGAAGGAGAGAGAAGAAACAAGGAGAGAGAAAGGAAGGAGGACAGTTTTAGAATTTTTAGAGAGACAGACAGACAGACAGCGAGAGAGACAGAGAGAGAGACAGAGAGAGAGAGAGACAGACAGAGAGAGACAGACAGAGCGAGAGAGAGAGAGAGACAGACAGATAGACAGAGAGAGACAGACAGACAGACAGAGAGACAGAGAGACAGACAGACAGAGAGAGAGACATACAGAGAGAGAGAGAGACAGGCAGACACCTGAAGGCCCGTGGGTCGATGTACGACAGTCTCGGGTTGCTGCAGAGTTCCAGTTTAACAATTTCTGGGAGGTTCTTGAACGCCTCTCGCTCCACCAGCAGCAGCTCCTCCATGTTGTTGAGGCTGAAACATCGTTATACTTCATTATTCATAAAGAAGAATAGAAATAGAAATATACTTTATTAATCCCCAAGCGGAAATTAGTTGACAACATGCAGTAGCAGCACCGATAAAACTAAACACAATAAAATATAAGTATAAGAAAGAAAGTGACAGTGCATAAAGTAAAGTGTGCAAAGTGAAATATAAAATACAAAATAAAATACAAAATAACATAAAATAAAATATATATGTATATATATATATATATATATATATATATATATATATATATATACACAGCATATACACAACATATATGTAAATGTAAATAAAGCACTGTAAAATAATAAAAAAAAAAAAAAAAAAAAAAATATATATATATATATATATATATATATATATATATCTAGATAGTGTGCAAAACATGTAATAATACGGTTATTATCGTCTATATTTCTTCATGAGCTTATTTTCCAGCTTTAATGTGAATAAATTGATTAAATGAATGATGAGCGTCCTCATCAAAGATTGTAAATGAGGAAGAGGAGGTCTCCCTCGGTAGACAGAGCGAGATCTCTCAGACTCACCTGAGCTCCTCCAGGTGCAGAAGGTTCTGGAAATCTCCCCGCTGGATTCGGCTGATCGGGTTCCTGTTCAGGTCCAGGAACTTCAGGTTGGGCAGCACGCTCAGCGCGTCCCGGGGAACCGACCTACCGGAAGCGAGAAGGTTCCTTCAGCGTCACGGCGGGAGGCGGACGCAGGAACCGGAACCGGAACCGAGCCGGACGTACCTGAGCCGGTTGTCGTAGAAGGAGAGGCTCTCCAGGTTCTCCAGGCCCAGGAAGGCGGCGGAGGGGACGGAGGCCAGACCCATCCCGGCCAGAACCAGGCTGTGGAGGCGGGTCAGCGGCAGGAAGTTCCTCTCCTCCAGACCCAGGATGGGGTTCTCCCCGATCATCAGGATCTCCAGCGACGGCAGGGACTCGAACCAGCGGCTGTCGAGGGCCACCAGCCGGTTGGAGTTCAGGTGCAGCCTAGAGGACGAGAACCCGTTCAGACTGGTATTCATGCAGGTGGTTCCTCTGGTCACTGAGGAGGATAGTGGTTCTCCAGAGGGTTCTAACGAGCATTCGAGAGGTTCCATTTGACCTGGAGGTCGTTCTTTAAGAACTGGGGACCATCTGGGGTTCCTGTGAGGGGGTCTTAGGCTCCTTTAGATGGTTCCACTGGTCATTGAGGAGGTTCTAGTGGTTCTAGAGGGTTCTAACGAGCATTCGAGAGGTTCCATTTGACCTGGAGGTCGTCCTTTAAGAACTGGGGACCATCTGGGGTTCCTATGAGGGGGTCTTAGGGTCCTTTAGGTGGTTCCTCTGGTCATTGAGGAGGTTCTAGTGGTTCTGAACGGGCCCTAGAGGTGATTCTGGTTGATTGAAAGATGGAGGTTATTGGGGTCATTCAGATAGTTCTAGTGAAAGGAACATCTGGAGAACCTGTGCCTGTGGTCACTTAGAAGGGAACCTGCTGGTATGTCTGGTGATCCTTCAGGGGGTTCTGAGGACTCTTTAAATGGTTCTCATGGTCATTTAGGAAACTCTACGGTTCTCTCGGGGGATGGGTGAGGCGGTTCTAGTCGTCACTGAGGAGGTTCTGCGTCGGGAAGCGTACCGCAGCAGGTTGGTGAGCCCAGCGAAGGCTCGGGGGCCGATGGAGGAGATGCGGTTGTGGTTCATGTAGAGCTCCTCCAGGCTGGAGAGGTTCCTCAGGCCGAAGTCCTCCAGCTCCTCAAGGTGGTTCTCCTCCAGGTACAGAGTCACCAGCCGGCCCAGAGAGGACAGGCCCATCGAGCTCACCTGGACACGCGGAACAGGTTAGCATGGAGGAGAACCGGAAGGAGAACCGGGAGGAGAACGTGGAGGAGAACGTGCAGCAGACTCACCTGGGTGAAGTGGTTCTGCGACAGGTCCAGTTCCGTGAGGTTCTTCAGGCTCTGGAGCTCCGAGTCGATGTTGGAGATGTTGTTGCTCTGCAGCAGCAGAACCTGGAGAACACAGCATGAGTATCCATGCCACCCGGTGGGCGTGGCCACCCAGTGGGTGTGGCCCCCCGGTGGGCGTGGTCACGGCGCCCGCTCACCTGTGTGTCGGCGGACACGCCGGCCGGCAGCCGGTGCAGGTGCAGCTCGTTGCAGTCCACGGTTCTGGCCTGGTGGAACACGGACTGAGGCGTGTACCACGGTCGGGTCTCACACACACACTGCAGCGGGCACGGCACGGCGCCACCTGCTGGGCAAACGCACGCTCGTTATCCCGACTGGCCCCGTCCACTCTTTACCATGACTGGCCCCACCCACTCTTTACCCCGACTGGCCCCGCCCACTCTTTACCCCGACTGGCCCCGCCCACTCTTTACCCCGACTGGCCCCGCCCACTCTTTACCCTCACTGGTCCCGTCCGCTCCAGCACGCACTAACGACGTCGCCACGTAGAGGAGGGCGAAGAAGACCGCAAATCCCATGATGCACTGGGGGCAGCAGAGAGGAGACGATGGTTGAACTTCCTGTCGAAGGTCAGAGGAGCTGCGGGGAAACACACAGGAAGTGATGTCATCAGCTGGTGGAAATACACAGGAAGTGATGTCATCAGATAAGTTTGTAGGGGGCGTTTATGAATAGAGACAAAAATAAACAATATTCTGTAAAAGTGTTTTAGTATAAATGAATATAAAATATTGATTTTCTCTCTCTCGAATATATATATATATATATATATATATATATATATATATGCACATGAGGAATTGGTTCCTCTTCATCTTCGTCTTCACATTTATTTATGATCAATAACTAGAACCATGACACACGTCTCTCGTCACTACTATCCCACTGACCCTGAACGCAGCACAGAGAACAAACACCCTTCTAGTTAACAGACTGGAGGTTTTGTCCCTCCTTCTTTCCTCCTCTTCTTCTTCCTCCTCCGCCTCCTTTTCTCCTCTTCCTTCTCCTCCTCATTCTACTCCTCCTTTCCTCGTCCTACTCCCCCTCTTCCTCGTCTTCCTGCTCCTCCTCCTCCCCTTCTTCCTCCTCTCTTGAGCAGATGGAATATTGATGATGTGATATTAATAATTTAACGAGCCGTGAGCGCCTCGTTAAGTGTCCTGCTGAAGAGGCTGTGATTGGAGGAGAGCTGGTTAATGAACTCTGAGCGGTCACACACTCACTCACACACACACACACACACACACACACACACACACACACACACACACACACACACACACACACATACACACACACACAAAGTACTCGGGTCTCTTTCTGCAGATTAGAAAATCTTTCTCTCTAAAACCAGCTTCTGGTTAGCGCTGCGCTCTGATTGGCTGCTGCTCCTTCCTGGTTCAGACTTGTGGAGACGTTATGTAAAGAGCACTGGTTGCCATGGAAACACACGTGAAACAAACTCCTCTGACCCACTTTTATTATATTTAGAATATTTATATAAATATTCTAAATAGAATAAACTCAACTGAACTCATACTGCTGAGGAGACAAGAAGAGGAGACAAGGAAAGAAATACAACAAGGGGATGATACAAGGAGAGGAAATAAGAGGAGGAAACTAGGAGAGGAGACAAGAGAGGAAATAAGAGGAGGAGACCAGGAGAGGTAACCACAGAGGAGACAGGAGGTAACGAGGGGAGAAAACAATCGAAGGAGACAAGGGGAGAAGACAAGAGAGGAAACAAGGAGAGCAAAGAAGGGGAGGATACAAGGAGAGTAGACAAAAGAGGAGACACAAAAAGTAAAACAAGAGGAGGAGATAAGGCGAGGAAACTAGAGGAGACAACAAGAGGAGAAAACTAGAGGAGGAGATAAGGAGATAAGGAGATAAGGAGATAAGGGCACACTAGAGGAGGAGATAAGATGAGGGAAATAGAGGAGGAGATAAGGGGAGGAAACTAGAGGAGGAGACAGAAGTCGACAACTGGCCCAGAGACAAACGTGAGCTCCGGCGCTAACTTTCCCCTCCGCTTCCATTGTGTATGCTAAGCTAAGCTAACTAGGTGCCGCCTGTATACTCGGGTCAGTGTATCGTGATGTAACTTATTATCATATTTAAATAGTGACTGTTTGTCTTTATGACGGTAATAAACTCAATCATCTCAAAATAATTCAACAAACACAGCGAGTTTGATCTCATCTAAAACCTGCCGGATGATGCGTTCAGGGACAGTCGTATAGTTGGGTGTTCATATTACTAACAGCCGCTCACAGAGACCTGGGAGGGATTTAAAACTTGAGGTTTTTTAACATAATCGGTATTATTATGATATTTATTAATAATAATGATTATTATTATTATTATTACTATCATCATTATAATAATAATAATTATTATTATCATTATAGTCTCCATGAGTCCCGCGCGGTCCGGTCTGCAGGAAGACAGACGCCCGTGTTCTCACCTTGCTGCTCCGCCTGCAGAGTCTCCGGTAGTCTCCGGTAGAGTCTCCGGTAGAGCCCGGTCGAGTCCGGTAGAGTCCGGTCGAGAGGAACGGATCCGGTACAAAGCGCGACGGTCTGTGGGTTCTCGGGTTCGGTGGACCCAGATGAGTCCCGCTGCCGCCGCTTTTATCTGAAGCCCCCCCCCCCCCCCCTCCACACCTCATGTCCTCTGTCAGGGCCACAGACTCCAGATCAGCCAATGCGCTTCATAGGCCACAGAGAGCGGACCAATCAGAGCTCGGATGCTGCGCAGAGGTGAAGGAGGAGGAGGAGGGGAGGAGAGGAGGAAGGGGGGACACTAACATGACGTAATGCTCCAGATTCACCTAATGACTCTGTGTGAGTTTGCGTTTCTCATGTCTTATAAATACACAACTATACACACTAAACCTGTAAAATACCCAACTATACACACTAAACCTGTAAAAAACAAAAACTACACCCATAAACAACAACACATATATGTGTTTGCATGAACTTTAAACATGAGGTTGTTTTCATAAGAACACAACACCACTGATGACATCACTGATGACATCACTGATGTCAGCGTCACTGGAGGAGCGATGAAGACGAGGATGAGCACACTGAGGTCATCTTCTGGTGAGGAAGATGAAGATCCGTTGGTCGATACGCAGTCGGATAGTTTAATCCAGAGGGTCTCAACTCTCAACATGAGGACCGGGCCCCTCCAGAGGGCCACCAGATCCACCTGAGGGGTCCTGACAGGATTAATGGAAGGAAGAAGAATATATCTATATATCTATACAGGACTGTCTCAGAAAATTAGAATATTGTGATAAAGTTCTTTATTTTCTGTAATGCAATTAAGCTGTAAGCCATAATCAGCAATATTAAAAGAATAAAAGGCTTGCAATATTTCAGTTGATTTGTAATGAATCCAGAATGCATGACATTTTTAAAGAACTTTATCACAATATTCTAATTTTCTGAGACAGTCCTGTATATATATATATATATATATATATATATATATATATATATATATATATATATATAAATTAATATTAATATTATATACATATATATATATATATTATTTACATATGATATATTAATATTATATATATATATATATAGAGAGAGAGAGAGAGAGAGAGAGAGAGAGAGAGAGTTGTCCTCATGTGGGGCTTCAGATCACAAGTCGTCTGAACACAGTTAAGTAAAAACAATCGTGTCTCTAAAATCCAGCTTAAAGGATTAAAAGTCAAGTAAACATGAAAGTCCAGAGAGAGAGAGAGAGAGAGAGAGAGAGAGACAGAGAGGAAGAGACAGATTATAATTTGTTGTCTGAATTTGACATCTCACCAATCACAGCTCATAAAAGATGATCAATATAAATATAATATTAATACAGAACAATGATAGTTTCTTAGTTTGATTAATACATGTATGCATGTCCATTCATGTGTGAGTGTGTGTGTGTGTGTGTGTATGTGTAAGGAATCATCATCAGAATAACTGAAGTCTTGTCCATAAAAAATATTTTAATTATTTTCCAGTAAATGACACGCGGAACTCTGTCTCAGAAAAATAAAAGCAGGCCCCGCCCCTTTACATCAATAAACCCCTCGGCCAATCACAGCCGAGGAGGGGCGGGGACAAGCAGGATCTGACAGCGACGTCATTAAGACTCAACAGAATATTACATATTATATCTGATAATGCACAGAAACACCCGATAGAAAGAGAAGGTAGAGCTCATCCTGCTGCAAAGGATCATGGGACATAAACACAACACCAGGCCAACAGGACGTGGATCAATAAGTTCTATATGAAGTGAATACAAGTCTGTTTCGACGACAACAACAACAACAACATATTGTCTTTTTTACCAAAAATAAAAACTAAATATTGTCTCTTTTATAACAAAGATGAATATGAATTGAATTTGAAGGCGTGTCCACATACTGTGAGTTCCAGATGATCGTCCAATCAGAGAGCTTTAACTGATCAGCTGATCAGACACCACAACAACAACACAAGATCGTCTCACTGATAATCTTCTAATAACAAAACAAGAAAAACAATGTGCCACTCTAACACAGTACTACTACACTGTATTAGTACTGCAGTGACATAGTACTAATACACTGTGGTACCAGTACTTATGTACTCATGTTTCCTCTGATATAAAACGTTATAGTAAAGTTTCTATATTAAAGTGACACATACTTTTTTACAGCATATTTCCATTAAATGTGTTAAACATTACCCAGAATGCAATGCGGTCCTGATCGATATAAAACATTCTTCCTGTTGTGCTGGTGACAGAAACACGACGGCGAATCAGAGCCGGAGAAATAATCTAAATAATCTCTGACATGCTAAAAAAAACATTACGACTTGGTCACATGACCTGGTCACATGACACGTGACCTGGTCACATGACACGTGACCTGGTCACATGACAGATGACCTGGTCACATGACACGTGACCTGGTCACATGACACGTGACCGGGTCACATGACACATGACCGGGTCACATGACACATGACCGGGTCACATGACACATGACTTGGTCACATGACACATGACCTGGTCACATGACAGATGACCTGGTCACACGTAACGAAGGCTGTTCAAACAGGAAATGATGAAACCTTTCAAGCCACACACCGTAGAGGAACATTGGATTCAAGACCTCGTTCCAAAGTTCAATAAATGGCTTATTTTTTTCTTCTCCTTCGTCTTCAAACAGGACGAAGGGTTTAAGGTTTCAGGTCTCGTCTCAATAGAAACACGCGTCTCTGTATAAAAATAGAGTCATGCTGTAAAAAGAGAGAACAGTCGAACACGAAGGCGCTGCGTTCACGGCACCGCCGAGGCTGGGAAATCTCACCGCCAGGAACTGATCTGAGGCTGAACGTCAAAGACTTTAATATGAAACGTGAACATTTATATTTTGACTTTAATAAAGAAGCTTTCATCTGTCGAGGAATACGTAGAATAAAACTACATCATGGAGAAGACGCTGTGCCTTTAAGAAGTGATCAGTAAATATTGATTGAACAGGTTGTGATGACATCAGCTGATAAGCTTGTTTCTACTGAGAAGTCCAACCAAGTTCAACTTCACATCGTTCTAGGATGCTCTTATTGTGAAACTCTGAAACAGGAAGTTGTTCTTGTTTACATCTCAGCTTCTTTTTTCTTTGACCAATGAAATGATTTCTTCTCTTTGAACAGAACTAGATACTCAGCGCCACTCAGTTCCTGATGGTGTGTGTGTTTGTGTATGTGTGTATATGTGTGTGTGTGTGTGTGTGTGTGTGTGTGTGCGTGTGTGTGTGTGCAGCCTCGTGGTCGCACACAGAAGCGTAGCAACAGCATAACAGCATCATCACGGGCAGGAGCTTCAGATGCTCCGCAGCAGCAACAACAACAACAACAACAACAACCTGCAGGTCAGCAAAAACAGTCGGGTCAGGTTACCGTGGCAACCACAGCCAGCATCAGAAACAACAACACCAACAACAGTCTGTAGAAGGCTCCGCCTCCCATAAACGTAGTGCAGCCAAAAGAGGACGGGCGGAGACGCACCAATCGGCTGTCGGCACAATGAAGTTAAGCTCCTCCCACTTGTTGCTCCTCAACCTTCAGAGCTGTAGGGAGCTTCAAGAGACTGAAGACGATTAATGGAGCAGCGGCTTCCATTGACTGCCATCTAGTGGTCAACCGACTGAAGAGGCCTCCAGGTCTACGGACCTCCGGGTCTTTAGGTCTACAGACCTCTAGGTCTACGGGCCTCCAGGTCTCCAGGTCTTGTGGCTCCGTCTGGGTCTCAGATAGATCACGGCTCTCATTAAACTTGTGGCAACGTCCTGCAGAGCATCAACGGCACGAGTCTGAGGCGTTCAGGAGCGACGTGGAAAGAAGGAAATGAGTAGAAATAATGAATCAATAGTCAATAAAACTACATCTCTAAGGATCCAGGAACGTGATGAAACCTCTTTGAGAGAATATACGATCTGTCACACAGACTCATCATCATCCTCCTCTGTGATTTGTCGGTTCAAAAAACGATGCCGAGGACTTCTGTTCAGTAGCAGGCCATGCATAACGGAGAAAGGCGGGGTCTTTAAAAAAGCGGCCAATGAGAACAAAGCGAAACACTTTAACGCTTTAAAAAGATCCGGAGTGTTCCGACATGATTAAAAGTCATCGGGTCTCGACCAATAAGGAGCCATGATGTCGAGTCGCGTTCAAACACATGCAGCCGGAAACAGGAAATGGAAATAAATAACCGCTTCTTAAAAAAAAAAAAAAAAAAAAAAACAGATAACGAGCAAATGGCACCCAAAAAAAGGTTCTCCTCGTGAATATTAATGAGGATCAGGTCAAAGGTCAATAATCGTGATCGCCGATCAATAATCCAGTTATCCTTTAAGAAACATCCGTCCGCCTCACGATGCGTTCAGGCTCAAGGAAAAGCGTCCTGTTTTCCCGCGACTTCTCAGCATGACGATCCTCCGGCAGGAAAACGCGCTTCCTGCTTTGAGTGGAGACTTCAGAGTCGGTCCAGATCCAGTTGACCTCTGACCCCCCCAGGGGGGGGAGGCATGGGGGGCGGGGCTCAGGGTTTCTGGGGGCCGGGGGAGAGGACCACGGGGGTGGAGAGACCGTCGACACTCAGAGCCGGGATGTGGATCTGATTACTGCCGTTGGTGGGGAACTGGAGAGAGAAGCACATGAACACACCGTCATCACTATCGGCCGCGTTAAGAAGTCTGACGACGCCTGAACACATCGCCATCACTCTGTATCGGCCGTGTTAAGAATTCCTGATGACGCCTGAACACATCGTCTCTTTGCATCAGCGGCTTTAAGAAGTCTGACGACGCCTGAACACATCGGCATCACTCTGTATCGGCCGCGTTAAGAAGTCTGACGACACCTGAACACATCTGAGGCTGAGCCTACAGAGGAGCCTCACCTGAACCTGAAGGTGGAGACAAAGTGCTACAACGCTTATACACGTTCAGAGGATCAATAACTATCGATCACCGTTGTTTACATCAGGACACATTCAACCAGCAGAGAAGTCGACCTGCAAGAACCGAGCCAGAGAGAGAGAGAGAGAGAGAGAGAGAGAGAGAGAGAGAGAGAGAGAGAGAGAGAGAGAGAGAGAGAGAGAGAGAGAGAGAGAGAGAGAGTGTGTGTGTGTGTGTGTGGGTGTCTGTGTGTGTGTGTATGTGTGTATGCATGTGTGCATATGAGTGCATGTGTGTGTGCATGTATGTATGCATATGTGTGTGTGAAGGGTTCATCCTCTGAGGAAACGAGCTGCTCAACTAAACTTTTGTTAGTCAGTTTCACACAAAGAGGGTTTGTTTAACGTCAGCGTCAAGTTGCAGAGAACCAGAACTAACCTGTATTAACTAACCATTGTTAACTAACCTGTATTAACTAACCTGTATTAACTCATCTGTATTAACTAACCTTCATTAACTGATCTTCATTAACTAATCTCTATTAACTAACCTTTCTTAACTAACCTTCATTAACTAACACGTATCCACTAACCTGTATTAACTAACCTGTATTAACTAACCTTTCTTAACTAACATGTATTAACTAACCCACAGTAACTAACCTGTATTAACTAACCTTCGTTAACTAACATGTATTAACTAACCTTCATTAACTAACATGTATTAACTAACCCATATTAATTAACCTGTATTAAATAACCTTTATTAACTAACCTGTATTAACTAACCTATATTACCTAACCCACATTAACTAACTCATATTAACTAACATGTATTAACTAACCGTGATAAATAAAACCTGTATTAACTAACCTTGATAAATAAACCCTATATTAACTAACCTTGATAAATAAACCCTATATTAACTAACCTTGATAAATAAACCCTATATTAACTAACCTTGATAAATAAACCCTATATTAACTAACCTTGATAAGATAAATAAAACCTGTATTAACTAACCTTGATAAATAAACACTGTATTAACTAACCTTGATAAATAAAACCTGTATTAACTAACCTGTATTTCTTCACTAACTCATGAGGTTAGCTGCCAGTGGGCTCGGTCTATTACCTGGAAGGAGAGTTTGGCTGGTGAGCGAGGAGCGATGGGGCTCAGGGTGCTCCAGAAATGGATGGTGGAGGGAAGAGGACTGGGAGTCAGCAGCACCGGAGTCTGGAACACACACACATACGCGCACACACACGCACACACACGCACACACACACACACACACACGCACACACACACACTGAGCCCCTCTCTCCCAGAGTGTGTGTATACTACACAGGCGTAGCGGTGTCTGACCAGCGAGTGGGCGGTGATGACGCTGGGGGTCAGGCTGTTGGCGGCGGACCCCGGGGCCAGCAGACTGTTGACGGCTGCGTTCACCTGCAAAGGAAACAGGAAGTGATGTCACACCCGTTGCGGCCGGTTCTTTGCTCGCCGATCGGCGGGTCGGTTCAGACCTTATCCAGGGAGAGGCCGGGGGGGAGGGAGGGGTAGGAGGGCAGCTCCAGGCCCCGGGGCTTCTTCGGTTTGGGAGGAACGGCGTCCGCAGGGGTCACCGGGGTCACCGGGGGGGCGGGGCCTAAAACAGGGACAGGAAACGGGGTTCAAACCGTTTATTAGGGAAGAGCGTCCTGATCCAGACCTCAAACCTGATGCTGACAGGTTAGCACCCACGGCGTATTTATTATATTATGAGATGAATAACACGCTGTGGTTAGACGTTTCATACATGTTCATAGTTTAATAAATTAATAAACGTTTAATAAATAAAATAAATGTTTAATAAATGTAAATACAAGTTTAAAATAAATGTTTAATAAATGCTAATACAAGTTTAAAATAAATGTTAATACAAGTTTAATAAATGTTAATACAAGTTTAATAAATTTTAATAAGCGTTTAATACATTGTAATAAGCATTTAATAAACGTTAATATACGTTTAATGAATGTTAAAAAGCATTTAATAAATGTTAATAAACATTTAATAAATGTTAATACATGTTTAATAAACGGTTTAAAATGTTTAATAAATGGTTAATACATGTTAATAAATGTTTAATACATATGAATAATAGGTTAATAAATGTTAGTACATGTTTAATAAACAGTTTAAAATGTTAATAGATGTTCAATAAATGTTAATACATATGAATAATAAGTTAATAAATATTAGTACATGTTTAATAAACGGTTTAAAATGTTAATAGATGTTTAATAAATGTTAATAAACGGTTAATACTTGTTAATAAATGTTTAATACATATGAATAATAAGTTAATAAATGTTAATACACATTTTATAAACGTTTCATGAATGTTAAACGTTAATAAATGTTAATACATGTTTAATAAATGTTTAATAAATGTTAATAGATCTTTAATAAATGTCAATAGATGTTTAATATATGGTGTCTGACTGAAACAATCTAAAAATGGCCGCCACAACATGGCCAGCTCACCTGTGGGCGTGTCCTCCATGCAGGGGGGGGGCGGGCTCTCCACGATGGTGAGGGGGAGCTCCAGTTCTCCGGAGCCGCTGATCAGCTGAGGGACCTGCAGGAGGCGCAGAGAGACGCCGTGAGCGGGCCAACCGCCACTCGGACGCCAGGACACCTCCCCCACTCACCTCCTCCAGAGACGCCATCTCCAGCAGCTCCTCCTTGATGACGATGGGGGGGGGAGGGGGCCGGACGGGGGGGGGAGGGGCGGAGGGAGGAGCCTGCTGCTGGTCGGGCGGAGGGTTGATGATGACGAAGACGGGTGCATTGTGGGGGTGAGGAGGGGGGCAGGCGGCCGGGGGGTCGTCTTGCTGCGGCGCCTGTGCGCCCAGCAACATGTGGAGGGGGGGGGGGCTCACCAACCCGCCCACAGGACCGAGGGGGGGGAGGGGGGAGGGAGGGGGGGTCTCCCATGCTGGAGAGGTAGATCTCAGAAGGCTCGTTCAGAGGAGGATTCTGGGAGAGGAAGAGAAACCAGTTTACCACCAGTTAGGAACTGGGTGACGGAGCAGGGGGCGGGGCCTCACACTCACCTGTGATTGGCTGCTGGTGGTGATGGATGGAATCTGGGGGCTGGGAGTCCCACAGGGAGACGGGTGAGTCACGATCACCTGAAGGGAGGACTCTGCTAGAACACACACCTGAGAAGAGAGACATTCTTGGGCTTTTACTGTGAAGGAGCAATACAGTCTGGGGTTTTTATTGTGAAGGAGCAATACAGTCTGGGGCTTTTATTGTGAAGGAGCAATACAGTCTGCGGCTTTTATTGTGAAGGAGCAATACAGTCTGCGGCCTTGGATCAGACACCTTTATATACACACACACACAAACACGCACACTTACTTCTCTCACCCCTCTCACCCCCTCCTCTCTCACCCCTCACTCCCTTCCTCTCTCACTCCTTTCCTCCCTCCCTTCCTCCCTTCCTCTCTCACCCCTCTCACTCCTTTCACTCCCTTCCTCTCTCACCCCTCTCACCCCTTCCTCTCTCACCCCTTTCACTCCCTTCCTCTCTCACCCCTCTCACTCTCTTCCTCTCTCACTCTCTTCCTCTCTCACCCCTCTCACTCCCTTCCTCTCTCACCCCTCGCCCCCTTCCCTCTCACCCCCCTCCCCTCTCACCTCTCTCGCCGTGCGATCGGCCTTGAAGGCGGCGGCGGCGTCCTGCTGCAGGAGCAGCTCTGTTTTGATTGGCCGTGGGCCGGGCGAGGCCTGCAGCGATTGGATGGTGAAGGTGGAGTAGAGGCCGGACTTCATGTAGTCGTTTCTGGAGCTCTTCTGGGAGCCGCCGGGCGACGAGTGCTGCTTCACAGATCGACCAATCAGCGACGGCGGGGGGCCGAGGGAGCGAGTCCCGCACGCACAGAAGAGACGGCGCGTACCTGAGGGAAGCCCTTTGACGGACAGGTGGAGGCCACGCCCCCCAGGCCCTTCGATTGGCTGTCGCTGTCGGCGGCGGCGGCCCTCTGGGCGTCGTCTCCGTTGCGGACGCCGTCGGGCAGCGAGGCGTCGGGCTGACTCACGAACCTGTACACGAACTTCTGACCGCTCACCTTCTTGATGATGTTCTGGAACACAAGAACATTCACGAGTTCCACGCCACGAGTTCCACGCCACGAGTTCCACGCCGCGGGCCGGCGGTGGGCGCGGCGGTACCTTGTCGTAGTAGTATCTGAGCGCGCGGCTCAGCTTGTCGTAGTTCATGTTGTTCTTGTTCTTGCGGAGCCCCCACAGCCGCGCCACCTCCTCCGCGTCCAGCAGCTTGAACTCGCCGTCCTCGCCGGTCCAGGAGATCAGGTGACGCTGGCGCTGGTCCTCCAGCAGGTGGAGCAGGAACTGCCACAGCGTGATGGACGGGTCCATGGCTGAGGGCGGGCAGACAGACAGGCAGAAAGACAGACAGGCAGAGGGTCGGTATCAGTACGATGAGGTCGTTGGTTTGGAAGCCTCGGGTTCAGCTCGCCGTCTTGTTTCTGTGCAGCCGGTAACATCTTGAACTTGACCAGACGAGGTTTTACAGGTGGAGGGAGCAGAAGAGACCGAGAGGAAGAGTCAAACCACTTTCTCCACCACAGAAGAAGAGTTTCCTGACCACTTCCTGTTTGACGTGGGTTCTCTGAAAGACGTCTGTCAGGCGATCAAATCTCAACCAGAGCCGGCTGAAGTCTGTAATACTACTGAGAGTACTGCTGTAATACTACTGACAGTACTGCTGTAATACTACTGAGAGTATTGCTGTAATACTACTGAGAGTACTGCTGCAATACTGCATTAATACTACTGAGAGTACTGCTGTAATGCTACTGAAAGTACTCCTTTAATACTTCTGACTCAGATCAGAGCTCACAAGTCAACACTCACATCAGAGTACGTCAG
Organism: Liparis tanakae; assembly: GCA_036178185.1. Classification (NCBI taxonomy): domain Eukaryota; kingdom Metazoa; phylum Chordata; class Actinopteri; order Perciformes; family Liparidae; genus Liparis; species Liparis tanakae. The sequence goes on from CM070097.1 coordinate 2,479,839, forward strand.
TGTTGCCGTGACAACGTGTGAATAATACACCATAGTTGGCATCACTTCTGTGATAAGGCTACAATCTATGTATTGATCAATGAATTGATCAATGAATTTATCACTGTATTGATTACTAAGATTCAAAGCTTCTATTGCAGTTCATAAATAAAGCTGTGAATGTCGGTCAGCATGTTTTACGACATTTACGCCCTGAAAAAAACATCTGAAGCTGCATTCTCTCTCCTGACCACCAGGGGGCTCCTCTGGTTGTATAGAAGGCTATGCTTCATGTGTTAAAGCTGCATTCTCTCTCCTGACCACCAGGGGGCGACTTCTCTGGATGTTTGTGGGCCACTTCAGCATCACGGCTGCCTCTTAAAGGGCCGGTGTAACTCAAACTGGATAAACTACTCCCGAAGATATAGTTAAATAGCTGTCTTTGCATTTGATTATAGTTTATTTAAGAGTAGAACTATTGTACATAAGAACATTTATCTAATATTATAACACAACCCCATTTAATTTGAAACCTTCAAAATAAAAGTATAGGATTTATTTTTTCTCCAGGGGCCACATAAAATGACGTGGCGGGCCGGATTCGGCCCCCGGGCCTTGTGTTTGACACCTGTGCTTTAGAACATCATGTCTGGAGTTATTGGAGCTGTTCGGATCTCAAGAGACAGAAACCGGCTTCACTGAATCTGATTATAGATATAGTGGAGTACGACTAGTACTATTACAACTAGTACTACAAGTACTAGTACTTGTGGATCTTGTATGCGTGTACAACAACCTCCTTTACCCATAAAAGGTGTACAGCTTCAGATAGAAGATCAATACATTGTCACTACAGGTGATCAGCTGTCATTATTTATTCTTAACTTTCTGATCAGCACACATATGTATTCACACACACACACACTTCAGGAAGAGATTTGACTATTGATCAGATCAATAATAAATTAATCTTTAACACTTGTGATAACGATGAATCGATCATCTAAACAGTGGATATTAGAAACACATCGATGGTTATTTGACACACCTGGTTTAGGTGAGGACGGAGAGTCTCTGTATGCGTCATGAAAACAAACCAGCATGACATTCTCCATCACACACACACACACACACACACACACACACACACACACACACACACGCACACACACACACGCACACACACACACACACACACACACGCACACGCACGCCTGTTGCGGCGGTGCTGCTTCCCTCCAAACTGCACAAAAACACACGGAGGGCTACAACACGCAGTCACACACGCACACACACACGCTCACACACGCACACACAGCTCCATCAGCAGCGTCTCTCACCGTTTATCAGCGGGTTTGAATCCATGTTGTGTTCGTGCAGCTCAGACATCCTCCAGCCTGCCTGTCTGTCTGCCTGTCTTCTGGCTACCTGTCTGTCTGCTAGGGGGTTATGAGGAGGCTGAGGAGGCGACGTTCAGCAGCTTCTCCCGCGACCTGCTGGCGTTATGTAACCGCTCCGAGCTGCTGCTGCCGTTGCCAGGCTGCCGAGCCTCCATGTTACCGACAACCTGCGGCTCACCGACGAGCTCACCGACCCGCGGCTGCTGCTGCTCACCGACCGGCTGCTGCTCACCGACGCGTTCACCGAGCCGATGTTGTGGCTCACCGACACGTACACCGACCCGCTGCAGCGGATCACCGACAGATCAAAAGTTCCGCTCTTACTAAAAAACGACCGCCGGGAGGAAGATTTCTGTTTCAGACGCGTCCACAACCTTCGGCATCTAATTAAGAGGCTACTTATAATAAAACTCTTAACTTTGAGTTAACGAGCAGGTAAAGTGCTCGTTTACATTCCCCCCGTTACCGGGCGTTCCTCTCGTTACTTCCGGGTGTCTCTTCCCGTGAACAGACGGAGATAATCAGCTAAACTAACGATGTGGAGGCGCTAGCCTAGCATGCTAACAGCTAGCTTAAGCTTCTGCTGCGACGCCCCCACTTTCTCCTCCTCCTCCTCCTCCTCCCCCTCGCCCCTCCTCTTCCTCTCCTTCTCCTCTCTCAACTAGCTGCTCTCTGCGGACCGGAGCTCACCGGAACCGGCCAGAGGAAAGTCTGTTGTCAGTTGGTCGTTTAGCTTCTTTTCTTCAGTTTCTTCCTGTTTGGCTGAAACTCCCCCTCAATAATTTCACCACAACAAGCTCACATCCGGAGAGGGATTTCAAAATAAAACCTATTCATTTATAAACTTTATCAGATTTACTTTCACAGATATGTACATTCCGATTCACTTATTTTCATACTTACTTACGAACATACTTATTTATTGAACAAGTGAAAAGTTCAGTGTTCCAATGTATTTCAGAGAAGCGATGTAGTATTCTGCAGCTATATGGCTCAACGTGAATATCAGCAAAAAGCGTTGACGAGAAAGCTGGTGCTTTTATGTTGAAGGGCAGTTATTGTACCGGCTGAGTTCCGGTGTTTACAATTGCCTGAAGCTCGTGCGAGGAGCTGCTGAGCAAGACAGCTTTTTTTCCAAAATAAAAGTAGTTTGACGGCTTCGTTTTTAAGACCGAAGACGTCGACACAATAAAAGCAGAAAAGCACGTTTGTGTATGTGTGTGTGTGTGTGTGTGTGTGTGTGTGTGTTCTGGCGTTGTGTGTGTGTCTGTCTATGTGAGTCTGTCTCTGTGTAGCATCTAGTTTCCATGGCAACTGGCTCCCTCTTGTTGACAATTCATCTTGTTTATATATTTATATAGTCTCATTTTACCATCAGTGGTTCATAATAATATAATTACATATATAACATATATGATAAAATAATATATATAACAACAATAATATAAATAACAATTATGTTTCACACATTTCTATAATCATTTAACCTAAAGTTCATTTAATAATTAATATGTTAATTGATCACGAGGAGATCAAATCAAACCGGTTCAAAAGATGTTATTCACTAAATGTATGTATTTATGAAGATAACTTTATTTTGAAGGTCTACAGATACTTCCTGTTTGTTAAAGGAGTTATTGATCTGTGATCCGCTCCCATCTCACATTACAGAGTTATTGATCTCAACATGAGTTCAGACTCTCTTCATCCTCTGAATGTCTGTTACAGACCATAATAACACATCGCCACGGTAACCGCGTCCTGACAGGCGGGATCTAGAAGACGTCTCTTCTTCTGCTCTCTGGCAGGTCTGACAGGCCCTGAAGTTCCCTCAGACCCTGAGGAGGAGGAACAGGAAGAGTAAGAGGAAGAAGATGAGGAGGAGGAAGACAAGGACATTACAATTCCTTCATGTTGTAAATATATAATACTAATAAAGTAGAGTGGGATAATAAATAAAATAGCAGAACAAAAGTTAAATAATCCCCCAAAAAATATTAAAGATCAAAATACAAAAAAAAACATTCATAAATAATAAATAATAAGAGAATAAGAAAATATCAGAAAAAAACAAAGTGGCTAAACATTATGATTGTTATTATTTATAGATTTATTTGTAATAAAAGAGGATAGAGGGGAGGTTCACAAAGACGAAGATGAAGAGCTCACTGACCTCCATCACCATGCGGATGTTGGCTTTGATCTCAGCAGAGTCTCTAGTGAGCTGCTCCGTGAAGCTGGAACACACGTTAGCACAGTTAGCATCTCTCATTCACAGCAATGGGCACATTAGCATTGAGCTAACACTGCAGGTCAGCTTCTTTTAAGTGAAACCACAGAAGAAGAAGAAGAAGAAGAAGAAGAAGAAGAAGAAGAAGAAGAAGAAGAAGAAGAAGAAGAACCTACGCGGTCAGCTGACTGGTCTTCTTGTCGATGAACTTCAGAGCTTCGTCCTGGTTCATCTCCACGAAGAAACCGTAACCCACGGCAACAAAGATCCTGGAAGAGTCCTCCCTGACAGGAGAAGAAGTGCTGGGCTGAGCAAAGGATTCTGGGTAATTTATCAGTTTTAAAATGCTTCGTAATAATCAATCATTGACATTATTATGACAAAGAGGAGTTTAGACTGTCAGATTGATTTATTGATCAGCAGCTTACACTTCAGCCTGAACAAAGAAGTTACAGCCGAGATCCACGTCAGTCTTCAGGTGAGAAGTGGCATCCTGAGGAACACACGCACACACACACACACACACACACACACACACACACACATATAAATACACACATACATTAACACGTACACAGAGACACATACTAAATAATGTTAAAAGGTAGCCTGGATACCAGACCGAACTTAGCCCCGCCCTTAACATTTTCAGTCGGGAAGTTGGGTCTGGCATTGCTCCATTGGGGAGAAATTATCTCCGACCAGATATTGGTCGGACCAATCAGATTGTCAGGGCGGGCTTTATATGATGACGGACAGATGATCAACAGTAACGTAACTAATCACGTCATAAAAAGGCGCTTGCTTCTTCCAGCGTGCGTGCAGTTGTGTTCAACAACTATGTGTGGCTTAAAACACGTCACATACTCCGTTGCTCTGATTGGTTGTAGCTCTATTCAATTGAGAGGTTGGTTGAAACACGCCCCATAATCACAGCCCAACGGAGTGGTATCAGACTCACATTCTGACTAGAATTACATGGTCAGGATAGTTAAAAGGTTCATCACAATATAATTTGTTATATCCAGTTTTATTTTATTTTGTGACAACGTCATTCATTTATTGTTATCATTGTTATGTGTTATGTATCATAAATAATCTTCTTCATACCTGCAGTCTCTGAATGGAGTTCTTCAGCTGGAGATATTGAGAGATTTTCTCATAAACAGAGTCCCTCTGTTGCAACACCTTCCTGTGTAATAACAATCATATTATTAATAATCAAATCTTATTAATAATAATAAAACACTTTCCTGTGAAATAACTGTGTAATAAAAATCATCATAAAAATAAAAGTATAAATATATAGTATAACGTATTCTGTGTATTTGTCTGTGTGTATAACATTTATTTAAAAGTTAATATGTATTATGTCTGCGTCGTATGTGTATTTATTTTTATATTTATATGTGTATTCATGTGTGTATGTGTATTTATATGTATATGATGTGTTTGTACATGTATATTTGTGTATTTATAAGTCTTACTGTAAATCGCTCCTCAGAACGTCGTTGATGAAGTTTTCGTATTGCAGAACCTTTTGGTCCAAGTTAGCATTAGCATTATCATTAGCATCGACAGACATTTTCGTCTCTGTTTTTCATTAGATACAAACTTTCGGTTATTGTGAGGAAGATGAACTTCCGGTTCGGTTCGGTTGAGAAAGAAGAACTATTTCGATAACCTGCTGAACGTCTGACTAAATCTCCCGTTACCGGGTCTGACTCATTTGGACTGTCCGGTTAGCGGGTTAGCACGCCGACGTCTCATGTAAACAACGATCTGCACCGGACGTGGATTAACAAGCACTTCCGGTTCAACAATTACGTAAATAGAAGATATTTTGTTTAACCACTTTTATTTATTATATTCTAGAATTTAATGTGTAGTTTAATACAATATCGTATTTCACACGTTGATTATATCTTTGTTTTTTAATTAATGTGTGAGTCAGAACGAAGTGAGTCTCTTTTAGCGGGTCTGGTTCTGTACTGGAACCAGCGCAGTGACGTCACTGTAAACAAATATGGCGGACAGCTGGCAGCTCTGCAGCTCGTTCAACATGTTTATTTAAACATATAAATAAATATATTCAACCGACCTGCAGGTCGACAAGTATGCGCTGCATTTCAGGCGGAACTATGGGTCTCTTTGGTTCTTGTCGGACACTTCTGATGCGACACCAGCAGCTTTAGCTAGTAGGTTACCACGGCAACGAAGCTAGCTTTTAGCTCAGTTCAGTGGCTTTCTTTTTTAAAGTCGGTGTTCCTTGAAAAGATTTGATATATTTTTGATTTTTTTACACGCCGAATCAAAGTACATTCATGTATGTTTTGAAGTACTAAGACCTGTAGTTCAGGATCCAGACCAGGACCTGTGGTCCAGGATCCAGACCCGGACCCGGACCTGTGGTCCAGGATCCAGACCCGGACCTGCATGTGGTCCAGGATCCAGACTCCTTGATGGACATGGACCAGTACAGTATTCTGGGTCGGATTGGAGAAGGAGCTCACGGCATCGTCTTCAAGGCCAAACATATCGAGGTAACAGCTGGTCATCAATCAACTTAATAATACGATTTGATAATACATAAAATGTGTTTATTTATTTATATGTACATTTATTTTTTATTTAGGAGAAACGAAAAGTAAAAATAATTCAACATATCCTCCAACAGAGAGCTTTTATTTCTGAAGAGCTCTGTAAAAAAACACATGCTACACGGAATATACAAGACTTATTAATACACATATAATACACGTAATACTCATAAATACACATAATATACACACAGTACTTATATGAATACACATACTACTCATATAAATACACATTATACTTAGCCTGACAATGTCATACTCATAATTCTAGTCAGAATGTGAACTTCCCGACCAAAAATGTTGAGGGCGGGGCTAAGTATGGTCTGGTATCCAGGCTACATTATACTCATATAAATGCACATAATATACAATACATATATTCATACTCATAAGAAACAATACACATATAATACACACATAAATGCACATTCTACACATAGTACTCATATAATACACACAACCCATATATCCATATGAATAATACACATATCATACTCATATAAATACACATAAATACACTTATAATATAAAAAATATACATATATATATATATATATATATATATATATATATATATTATATATATAAACATATGATAAAGAATATATAGATAGATACACATGAAAAACAATACACATTATACTCATATAAATAGACATACTACACACAATACACACAGTCTGTTGGCCTGTCGATCAAAGTGGTCTCTGACAGACGGGAGAGACGGTGGCTCTGAAGAAAGTGGCTCTGAGGCGGCTGGAGGACGGCATCCCCAACCAGGCCCTCAGGGAGATCAAGGCCCTGCAGGAGATTGAGGACAACCAGCATGTGAGTGCCAGGGGTCACGGGTCAGAGGTCAGAGGTCAGAGGTCAGAGATCAGCCTCACACTCCTCCTCCTCAGGTGGTGAAGCTGAAGGACGTCTTCCCTCACGGGACGGGCTTCGTCCTGGTGTTTGACTTCATGCTGTCCGACCTCTCTGAGGTCATCAGGAATTCCCAGCGACCTTTGACCCCGGCTCAGGTCAAAGGGTACATGATGATGCTGCTGAAAGGCGTGACCTTCCTGCACCGCAACAACATCATGCACCGAGTGAGAAGGACTTCACCTTCATTCTGACTCCTGCAGCCCTTCAGAAAAAGAGCTGACGTGTGCGTCTGTGTGTGTGTGTGTATCTGTGTGTGTGTGTGTGTGTGTGTGTGTGTGTGTGTGTGTGTGTGTGTGTAGGACCTGAAGCCAGCCAACCTCCTGATCAGCTCTTCAGGTCATCTGAAGATTGCAGACTTCGGGTTGGCCAGATTGTTCAGTGAGCATGAAGAGAGGCTGTACAGCCACCAGGTGGCCACCAGGTGAAGCACACGCACTGTTATTACTGTATTAATACTCTGTTATTATTCCATTATTTACTGTAATATGTACTCAATTATTTACTGTATTATGTATGCTATTATTACTGTAATAATACAGTAGTATTGCTGTTTTCCAGTGTACTATAATCTATTTTTTTATTGTGTGGTCAGGTGGTATAGAGCACCTGAGCTGCTGTATGGAGCCAGGAAGTACGACGAGGGAGTCGACCTGTGGTGAGAAAACTACCAATACTGCTTTTAATACGCAAAACACTACAAATACTACTACTACTGAAGTTGACATCATGACATCATGATTTACCTTACCCCAGACTTCCTTTTCCTGGCGTCCTTCAGAATAAAAGCCCTGTGTTTCAGGGCGGTGGGCTGTATATTTGGGGAGCTGCTGAACTCGTCTCCTCTGTTTCCTGGAGAAAACGACATCGAGCAGCTGTGCTGTGTCCTCCGAGTGCTGGGGACCCCCACGGAGGACACCTGGCCTGTGAGACCCCGAGTACCAGTTATACTACCAGTTATCCTTCTTCTTCGGGGGGAGGGGGGCACCACAAAATAGGCAACTAAAACAACCCTCATAGTTATAATAATTATAACGGCGATATTATTATTATTATATTATATTGTGTCGGCATCGCTCTGAATGTCTGAATGTCCTGTATACATCTTCTCGGAAGTTGTATTATTCTTCATTTGCGTGTTTGCAAAAATCAATACAAAACCATGAAGAAGAAAATAAATAAATAAAAGTGTGATCCTCTCAGCGCCATAAGCTGCGTTAACTCCTGAGAGTTTTAGCGGCTCATCTCCATGGCTTTACCCGCGTATGACTTTAAACAACTTAAAGTCTTTTCCTCGACATCGGTACCAAATTCTCAACGATCCCATCTCACTTCAACTCTGAAGCCTCTCAGCGTCTCGTGCTGCGTTTACTTGCCCGAGTTTACCCGCTTGAGCTTTTATGGCTTTCCGCGGTTTCACGTGACTCGCTACACACCCACACAACGACGCCTCCTGGCCTTCAGGACACCGTTAGCTAGACACCTCGTACGTCTGAAGACACATACCTGTTGGTTTGAAGAGATCCTAAATCCTAACTTTTAAAGATCCGATTTGGACTCAGAGATTCCAGTGAATCCTTTTGAAGAGACCTGGAAGCCTCTTGGTAACTATTTGAACGCTGCTGCAATGCAACAGGAACTAGTTAACTAAAAGACCCCCCCCCCGAGGACGCCACACTAACCTCTGAACATCGAACCCTCGTGTTCGGGTTCATCCCATCGCCTGTAGGCTCACGCAGCTCGGTGACTTTCATCCACTCCGTCAGAATGACCGTTTCCAGCGCTACTTTTTCATAACGCTGATCGACTTTCCCGACTCGGCTTCTTCACCTGCAGCTGATTCTGTCGTCTCTCTCTCCCTCATTACTGAGAGAGAGACGCCTCGCGAGCGTCGAACAGGAAATGTAACCATGCACACGACCTGCTAGCCGATCGATCTCTTCTCTCCTTCTTCGCTGCCTCTACCTCTGACGCCCAAAGATCATTCTACACAAAACTAAATTCAATCTTCGTTCTCTAACCCATTAAACTCGTCTCTATCTTTTCCAACCCTCCTTGACCTCCCCTGCCCCCTCCTTCCACACTTCTGATGAGCCACTCTGTCGTCTCCTTTACAAACCAGATAGACGACATACGCTCCTCCTTCACTAATCCATCTTCTCTCACTACACTTCCATTAACTTCCATTAACTTCCATTAACTTCCGAAGCAGCTGTTGACGAGACGGGTGAGAACGGCTAGAAGGTCAGAAGCAACAGCCTGGAGGATGTGAGATGGGATGGGGTCAAGAGGTCAGGTGGTCGGTGGTCCGGAGGTTACTAAGGTAAGAACCAGATCAGGAGACAGGGAGCTGAAAGAGGAAAGAGAGGGGGATGAAAAAGAAGTTAATGGACCTGTAGGGAGAGGAGATGGATTAGTGAAGGAGGAGCGTATGTCGTCCAACGTGTTCGTAAAGGAGACGACAAAGAGGCTCGGCAGAAGTGTGGAAGGAGAACCCGTGAAGGAGGACATCTCCTCCCTCCACCCTTGAAGGAGGACTTCTCCTCCTTCTTCACTGGCTCCTTGAGAGAAGCAATGGTCTCCTCCAGGTCTTTGATGGTAACCTGGGCTCTCTGGAGCTCACTCTGAGTGGAAGTGGTTTTCTGCTTCCACTTCCAAAGCTCCTTTTTCAGCTTATCTGATTTGGAAGAAAAAAAAAACTGTTCCTCAACTAGATGAATAAATTAAAAGTAAAAACCAAAAAGCGCGCATCAGCTGAGTGATGGGCGCGCCAACAACTGCCGCGCGCGAGCCGAGAAGTCTCTGCCGCCGGAGCCGAGAAATGATGACGGCGGGGGTTGATCGGGAGCGCGCGAGGGTTTTGATAAAGTTAGCGGAAGGATTCACGTAACCCAACATCCGGTTTTGCAAAGTTAGCGGAAAGAGCCGCGTGAAAGATTATCCGGTTTTCAAAATAAGATGTCAAATAAAGTTCTTAAATACGTCGGAGTCGACAGAAACAAAGTCGTGTATGTAACCATTGACTATATTTTGTATTAATCTTGTATTCATTTAATAAGAGTTTTCATGGAAAACACAAAATTGTCTTTTGAACGGTAGTGTATGTTGACCTAAACATTCTTTCAAATCATAATGGAAACGATTTATCTTCAGTTAGCTTTTTTAATCTTTTTAAACTAAATTATGATAACAAATGAAATCATGCATTTGGCTGTTACATTCATACATCAGTGTGTGTGTGTGTGTATGTGTGTGTGTATGTGTGTGTGTGTGTGTGTGTGTGTGTGTGTGTGTGTGTGTGTATGTGTGTGTGTGTTCTCCATCTAAAGCAGGAGGTGCTGGTTTCTTTAACATGATAGAAACTAAAAAGGCTTTGAAACTATCTGTTGCTCTCATAAACAAGTTATTTGACGGTGACAGGTACGGCTCTTATTACATCTCAACTCTTCGGCTGAGCGGTGAGCTCAGAGCCGGGGGGTGCACAGCGTTCCCCTGGTCCTCCCCGTGTGGACGGGGGCGTTGTGCATAGCTCATGCCTAGTCCTCCCAGCCTGCCTAATCACCCTCCCTGTGTGGATGTGTCATCTTCTGGCCGAGGCCAAGAAGAGATCGTACCTGTCTGCTCCTCATGAGGCGATGTCACATGTTCCAGAGCATGTGTGTGACGTGTGTGACGTGTGAGCATGTGTGTGTGAGCTGCCGTAGGAGGACACACGGTACGGTGCTTCAGGGCCTGAATGCATGTGAGGGACATGGGGTACTAAGTATGTATCTTTATATTCTTAACACCTGTTAGAACCCCCTAGTACAAGTTATACTACAAATTATACTTCTTCTACAAGTTGTACTACTGGCCTGTGGGAGTTATACAATGAGTTATACTACCAGTTATACTACAAGTTATCCTACAAGTTATACTACAACTTCTTCAACTGCTTCTTCTGCTAATTCTACTACCAGTTATACTACTTACTATTTTTTATTTTATTAAGTAATACTACGGTTTATAGTACCAGTTATACTACTAGTCATACTACTTGTTTTATTATGACTTATACAAGTTATACTATTTCTTCTACTACTAGTTATACTACAAGTTATACTACTATTTGTACTAAAAGTTATACTACTACTTCTTCTTATACTACTACTACTCTAACGTCTTCTCCTTCTTCTTTCCCCCCTGTAATAGTATATAGAAGTACGTAAGTGTGAATATAAGTACACCAGTAGTATAAGTACATCTGTATTTCTCCGTCCCTCCAGGAAATCGTCGAATTGCCAGATTACAATAAAATCACCTTCAAGGAGAATCCAGCGATCCCATTGGAGGAAATCGTCCCGGACACGCCCCCTCAGGCCGTCGACCTGCTGTACCAGTTCCTGGTTTATCCGTCCAATCAGCGCTGCTCTGCCAGACGGGTGGGGAACCGAGCGTGGCGTTCCTTAGGGTTCCACCTGAAGTCCCTTTAGTGGTGTTCCTCAGGGTTCAACCTGAGGTCCCTTTAGTGGTGTTCCTCAGGGTTCCACCTGAGGTCCCTTTAGTGGTGTTCCTCAGGGTTCAACCTGAGGTCCCTTTAGTGGTGTTCCTCAGGGTTTCACCTGAGGTCCTCTTAGTGGTCTTCCTCAGGGTTCCACCTAAGGTCCCTTTAGTGGTGTTCCTTTGGGTTCCACCTGAGGTTCCCTGACATGTATTGATTAATTTCTAGATTATTGATGTATTGTTGTATTGACATATATTGATTACTTGATGTATTGATTCCCCTCCTGTCTGCAGGCTCTCCTCCATCCCTTCTTCTTCTCCTCTCCTCTTCCTGCTCACCACTCGGAGCTTCCCATCCCTCAGAGGGGGGGTCGACCCCACCGCCAGCGGCTGCAAGCTCCGCCCACCGACTTCTCCGTGGACCTGCCCCTGCAGAGCAGCGTGGTAGACCCCGCACTGCTGCGGGGTCACGCGTCCCGATGAAGCTCAGACAGGAAGTTGACCTTTGTGTGTTTCCTGTTGCTCTTCACTCACGTTTACAAAATAGTAAACACACAACATGGATGATGGTAAAGAGAGACGATGGTTCAACACATTAACTTTCAACGTTTTTCATATTTAATCACTGAGGTTTAATGCCAGACAGCGAAATATGTTCTACACTTTATTAACTATTATATGGAAAGAAACGATATGTAATAAAAGTCTCCACGTTTATTTGATTCTTTCTTTGATGTCTTTTTCCCCACTTTGATCTTTTATCTCTGGTGTATATGGTGTAGATCTCTTATAAATATTACAATATATTATTAAACATCTCACATTGGTATAAAAATAGTTATCATATAATAAAATAAATGTCAGATATATGTGCAGAATTTGATTAAGTATAATCTGTATACTGTATATATATCCAAAATATTAAAATAAATATAAAATATTCTATCATTAAAACCACAACTATAGTAAAAAAATTTAAAAAATAATATATATATATATACACATATAAATGATATATATATAATTTTTTAATCAGGTATATTTAAATATACATCACGTATTTAGTCAAATGTGTAATGTGTCACATACTGTATATCATGTCTATACATATCACATATTCAAACACATATAACATTTACATCTCATAAACCTAACCTGTTAGCCACCCGAGCTAACTAGTTAGTACCCAAGCAAACCGGTTAGCCACCCGAGCTAACTAGTTAGTACCCGAGCAAACCGGTTAGCCACCCGAGCTAAGCTTGTAAACTCACCTCTGCACATGCTCAGTGAGGACGAGACATCAAAGCTTCCAGAACTTATTTTAACAATAATATTGTGAAATAAGAGCTGATGAAGGAAAACATGAAACACGAGTTGAATAAATATTTTTTATTGATATCCGATAACTAAACTCAGAATAATAACAGCAAGTCATTTATTAAATTATCAGCTGAACGTTGTTTATAAATCTGTACACGTCAGGAGGAGCAACTTCCTGTCTGTCTGAGCTACACAATAGCTGTATCTGAGACACACACACACACATACACACATACATATATACACAAATACACTCACACTAACACACACATGCAAACACACACACATGCGCACACACACACACACGCGCACACACACACACATACCGTTCCAGAACTTTAATTTCATGCAAACTGAATCGAGTCAAAATATTTTTAATTCTTTTTAAAGTTATTTTAGTTTTCGTTGTGAATCAGAATTTATTCAAAATTTCACTTCAAGTTTCGAGAGTCAAACTTCACATTCATATTAAATTAGTTTTGCTCTTCAGCTCAGATGCATTTTTTTTAATCAAGAATTTTCTTTTCGATCAATAGCAACAAAGAAAATCAGTGAATCAATAAAACTGATGAAGTTGATGAACGTTGAGTCAAATATAAAAAACAACTCTTATTTTGAAATCTGCAGCCGAACACCTGAACCAGACTTGAACCGGATTTGAACCGGATCTGAACCAGACCTGAGTCAGACCTGAAACGGACCTATACCAGACTGAAGCAGACCTGAACTGGACTGAAGCAGACCTGAACCGGACTGAAGCAGACCTGAACCGGACCTGAACTGGACCTAAACAGACCAAAGCAGACCTGAAGCAGACCTGAACTGGACTGAAGCAGACCTGAACCGGACCTGAACCGAACCTGAAGCAGACCTGAAACAGACCTGTACTGGACTGAAGCAGACCTGAACCGGACCTGAACTGGACCTAAACAGACCAAAGCAGACCTGAAACAGACCTGAACTGGACTGAATCAGACCTGAACCAGACCTGAACTGGACCTAAAGCAGACCAAAGCAGACCTCAACCAGACCGGAACCGGACCTGAACCGGACCTGAACCGGACTGAAGCATGGCTGTCATAAAGCGGGGTGCTGTTGATAATGACCAACATGTGATTGGGCTGATCAGCTGCAAGCTGATTGGCTGTCAGGTTGATTGACTGGCTGCGTCCTTATTGGCTGTAAACTGCCATGTTTTAAATATTTAGACCTTTCTCTTTTTTCAGTTTTTTGTTATTTCTGAGAAAAATTGTGTAATCGGCAGAAACATATGAAACTGAACTTCCTGTTTCTGCAGCTTCACCGTCCTGATGCTCCTGTACAAAACCTGAACCCACAACCAGCAGACACACGCCTCAGGTGGACCAGGTTTACCTGCTGGACCGGGTCAACATCTGGACCAGATGGGCCAGGTAGACATATTAGATTCGATGGATCAGGTGGACAGAAGGACCGGGTCTACCAGGTGGACATGACAGACTAGGTAGACATGATAGACAAGGTGGACATGGTAGACCAGGTGAACATGGTAGACTAGTTAGAGATAGTAGACTAGATGGACATGGTAGACATGGTAGACAGATTGACATGGTAGACAGATGGACCAGGTAGACCATGCAGGTAGACAGATTAACCAGGTAGACAGATGGACCAGGTAGACAGATCGACCAGGTAGACAGATGGACCAGGTAGACCATGCAGGTAGACAGATGGACCAGGTAGACAGATTGACCAGGTAGACAGATGGACCAGGTAGACCATGCAGGTAGACAGATGGACCAGGTAGACAGATGGACCAGGTAGACAGATCGACCAGGTAGACAGATGGACTAGGTAAACCAGGTGCTACTGTAATTTGGACATGGAGACATTCTTTTTACTTTTAAAAGTTAAATAGTTGTACTATTATATAGTATTGGATATTATTGCTCCATTACTTCTAGTTCTGAGTAACTTTTAGTGTCCAGTAGAAGAAAATGGAGCACCGGGGCAGATGGGAAATGTAGTCCATTACTGTGGAAAACAGAGGCGTGGATGTCTTAAAGATAATTGCGTTGCTTTTCTAACAGCCCAACAAGACGTGACATTATTAAAGTTTTAAACAGTAAGAAGAAAATGTATCTGTTCTCTGAGCTTTTCAAAGTTAAATACTCATTTGTTTTACTGAACGAGGTTCAAACCAACAACGGATACTAACCGGCTGTGACATCATACAACAGATTCTCAATGGACATGTGAGTTGCTTCATCATGAATTTAAAGGTTGTTTGTGACTGAACCCTGTTTAAAATGGACCCCGGCTTTTATTGTGAAGGCTAGAGGTTTCAAGCTGAAGACCGAAGCTGTAACGCGACCCGCCTGTCTGTCAGTGGCTTTAAAGACACATCATACATGAAATAAATCCACAAAATACTGGATATTTGTGTCAGAATTAACAGAATAGTTGGCTTCCAAATAAAATGCAGTCTTCATCGGTGAACCCGATGAAGACTGTGAAGTTACGTGACTACAGTTTAATTCATGAGTGAGGTCAGTGAAGGTCTTTAGCCTAGCGTTAGCATATCGAAGGAACAGTTTAGGTAAAGAGCTGGAGTCAGGACATGTTTAGCCTAGCTTAGCATAAAGACTGGGCGCAGGGGGAAACAGCTAGAACCACAAACAGCTAGCACAACCAACAGCTAGCACAACCAACAGCTAGCACCACAAACAGCTAGCACACATGATTTCATGTTGCTCACTGAGGGCGTGGCCGTTGGGTGAAGTCACACTAGCTGTTTCTCCACGCTGCCATACTTTAAGCTAAGCTAAGCTAACAGCTACACTGATACATGTAGAGTTCACCAACGTGTTTGTTGAATGAAGCTGCTGGCTAGTTAGCGAGCAAGCAGTTAGCTAACGTGAGTCCAGATCAGACACGAGAACCATACACAGGAGGCGACTCGTTCCTTTAGAACCGGGGGAACGTAGCACATAGAACCCATACGTCACGGTTATAGATCATGTAACTCGTATCGCCTGCTGCATTTACACTTGAACACGTTTTTAAAGCCAACACAGTTCTGCGTAACGTTCCTCCTGCCGACAGTAGATGTGGCGACGCTTCAGTCTCGCTGGTCTTCTTTGTACCAGAACCTGAATATTCGGACGCCTCGTCAGAGGCGGTCGAGTCCAGGCCCGCGTGATCCTCGCTATCACAGTCTTTTAAAAAAATGCATAGAAGAAGAAAAAATCGCCCCAAATGCCCTCCAGTGGGTGCAGGCTGAGGGGGCGGGGCTAAAGGGCAGCGCCATGGTGCGCGTGTGACTGCAGAAGGCGTGCAGACAGACAGAGAGACAGACAGACAGGTATTTAAAAAACCAACAAGATGTAAACGTGCATTAAACTATTTCACCAGAAATGTTCATCGTGTGTCTTCCAGCTCAGAATCTCATCATATTTACATGCTACATTTAATTTTAGTGCATTAAATGAAACAATCTGTTCAAGTTAGAATGATCCAGAGGGACGTCCCAGTGGTTGAAAGCAAATTTTAAAAAGATCCTAAACTTCAGCATCATCAATATATACAAAAACGAATGTGTTTCAGAGCGGGACAGGAAGTGGCGAGCTGTCTGAACAGGAAGTGGCGAGCGGTGACGTGGCGGTCGGTCTGCGGGACGAAGGCAGAAATCAAATGAGGCACTTGATATGATCCAGAGCTGCAGGGCCGAGAGGCCTGACCTCAGCTGGACCTGAACTGTGTGTGTGTGTGTGTGTGTCTTATGGCTCTGTTACATCATCGCGGCAAAAGTTTTTACTATTTTTACAAGCAAGCAGGCAAATCGGCTCATCTGTGGTTAATCTCTAACGATGATAATATGAGTTGAGCCTCCACAGCTTTTATAAAAATAAAAAAAATCATTCCGGTGATATTCACATGCTCAGATTACAGGAAACAGAACAGCCGCTCCGGCTCCTCGCGTTGCTTTGCATATGAGTGTAAAGTTTGTGATGGAGATGTGGATGAAGGTGGCGGATGGGAGGCCTGCATCACGAGGCGATCCTGATCAGCGGTATCACGCGGCTGCCCGTCGATAATCACGTGAAGCCCTTTTAGACTGACGGACTATTAGCTTGGGAGGCTAACGTGCTAGCTGTTTGATCCCTTTTTTTCCCCATGACATTTTTTGGGGGGAGTTTTTCCAGATCCGATGTGAGGTCAAAGGTCATGATGTCGTATGCAAACAGATTGTAAAAAATTGCAATTTGTGATTCTGGGCTATACTAAATGAACTGATTTGAATAGCCGCCAGAGCTAAGCTGTTAGCCACTCAAGCTACCCTGCTAGCCTCTGTAGCTAACCTGTTAGTCACCGGAGCTAACCTGCTAGCCTCTGAGGCTAACCTGTTATCCATCCGAGCTAACCTGCTAGCCTCTGAGGCTAACCTGTTATCACCCGAGCTAACCTGCTAGCCTCTGTGGCTAACCTGTTATCCATCCGAGCTAATCTGCTAGCTTCTGCTAGCTTCTATAGCTATAGTTCAGTAAAAAGTTATCGAACAGAAAATAAAAGTATTTTTTTCCAACTTCAGATCAATTATAAAATATGTATATATATGTATTTTTATATATGTGCGATTAATTAGTTAATTTTTTTAAATCGATTGAAAGCCGTATATATATAGTTTTTGCTTCTTTTTGTTTTTCATCTCATTTCATGTGAAAGATGTTTTCCTGCAGGTGAAGTTTTAGCTCCTCCTCCTTACTGATGACACCACGTGAGTCACAAGACACGGCGGGCTGCTATTGGTCGAGGACCAACGTGACCAAAAATACAGATTAAACATCTTCATTTTATGATTTTATTCTGCATTAAAAATAGTTAATTAAAGGTGACAACGGTACTTTGTATTTGCTATCAGTGTGTTAATAAAGGTTATTTTACATTAAATTACATAATCAATATGCAGCTGTTATCTGTTTGAAACATTATTTGATATTAATTGTACCGACCAATACAAATATTGATTGCTCTTCAATATTGGTCCTTGTCAGCGATCCGATTGGTTTGTTGTTAAGAAGTTAACCTGAGTTAAGCCCAAAGTTAGCAGGATAACGCTGATCTGGCTCTGTGATACAGGTCTCAGGCTGCACTGAGGGATGATGGGTAAAATAAAAATCAGATTGTTAGTTAATTTGTCTGCTGTGTGAGAAGCTGTAATGTCATTGGCCAATCAGAGGCCTCATTACCCGCCGACCAGCCAATAAAAATCAAGTCTTGTGTCTTCGTTTTTCTCATCGTCCAATCAGAAACAGGCCATATACTGTCATCCAATCAGACGCAGGAAGAGCTGGTTCTTCTCTCCGCAGGCCAATCGAAAAAGCCCTTATAAGTAGCCTAAAATCTGTGAATGTTCTCGTCCAATCAGAGAGAGAGCTCACCCCGCCCACTGAGCCGACTGCCAATCAGGACGTTCGTTAGCCTCTGCCGGTTCGGCTTCAGCCAGGGGCCCGGGGCGTCGTCCTGTTGCCTCCTGGCTCTCCTCCAATCAGAGCCCTCCCTCCACCCGGCGCCGCCGCCGATGAGCCGCCCTCCGATAGGCCGGTTGCCGATTCGCTGTCGGACGGACGCCCGCGCTCGTCGCTGTCGTCCATCGGCATGAGGAAGGAGAACGCCACCTTCTGAGCCGCGCCCGAGCTCCCAGGGCGGTTTGCGTGGCGGG
>CM070097.1:2503474-2528474 GCA_036178185.1 Liparis tanakae
GGTCTCTTTAACTGTTCCGTAAATCAGGTCGCTCCTTCCGGCTGAACGCAGTAAAATCAGTGGAACAAACACAGAAGCTGTAGAGCGCAGAGAGACGTCAGCAACCCCTACAGGCTGCAGAGTGCATTACAGTGCAGAGACATCGTCGCCCCCTACAGGCTGCAGAGTGCATTACAGTGCAGAGACATCGTCGCCCCCTACAGGCTGCAGAGTGCATTACAGCGCAGAGAGATGTCAGCGCCCCCTACAGGCTGCAGAGTGCATTACAGCACAGAGAGATGTCAGCGCCCCCTACAGGCTGCAGAGTGCATCACAGTGCAGAGACATCATTGCCCGCTACAGGCTGCAGAGTGCATTACAGAGCAGAGAGACGTCTGCGCCCCCTACAGACTGCAGAGTGCATTTTAACCCATCACAGTGCAGAAAGACAAAACAACGACCCAGGTCCTCCACCTGTCCAGTATTTTCAACTGAATCAAAAGTAGTACTCAGAGTCATAAAACACAGATGTTGTACTAATACTGCTGGAATCAGTGGTAGTTCTTCTTTTGGTATCTCTAGGATGCAACATTTCAGCTTTGAAATGAAATGAAGAGATTCACGGGACTCACCCCCATTGGTCACTTCCTGAGAGGCGATGACAAATCCAAAACCTTCTCCGGCCCGCCTCCTCAGATCCACCTCCACTGTCTTTGCTCCTCCTCTTCCATCCTTGGCTATTGCTCCCAGTGCTCCTCCCCCAACTCCCCCTCTGAAGGGAGGAGGCCCACCGGCGCTCTCCTCGACTCCCAGCAGATCGCGTGGCTCCAAGGTCAGCGTCACGGGAACGGAGTCCAGGAAACTGGTGCTCTGGATGAGGGCCAAGGTTGGCAGCCCGTTTGGAGTCTGGGCAGGAGTGGCTCCTGGAACGACAATGAGGAGTCAGACTGTTGGAGACAGGACAAGGAGGAGACCCAAGAAGTACTCGATCAGGGCAGTTACCTTGGTGGGTCCCTGGGGCTGGTAGATGCCCCTCCTGCAGACTATCAAGGGCCAAGCCAGCATGGTTCAGTGGGGGTACGCCCCCCACCAAGGCACCCGTGGACGGGGAAGGCAAGTCGGCTAAAGGCGGGGGTTGGGAGGAAGAGGGAGTGGCCAGGCTGTGTGGGGAGGGCATGGGCTTGTAGAGGTTGGGGGTGACGACTGGGGAAGACATGGGACCTGACGGAGGGAGAAAGGAATTCATTGTGATCGCCGGTTCAGCTGAAACACGACCAAGCTGTTATTGGTGACCTGTCATCAAAGTGAGTAAATTCAGGAGCTAGACCTGATAATCGTCAATGAATGGGTCAGAGTATTGGGTTCATGTACCTCCTCTGTAGACCAGGAGTACCACCTCTCCCTGTTTGGTGTGTTCTTGCAGGACTCTCTGGACCTGAGGACAGAAATGCACCAATGATCGTGTATAGAAACTCAAATGCAACAGGTATCCCCAACATTAGAACCTGTTTCAGAAGTGAGGAGTCTCCAGAAACCAGCTCAGGAAAAGACATCTCCTCTTCTTATCTTCTAACACGAGACGCCAGATCATGAGCCATCGAACATTCTCCACGACTCGGCACATATGAGCCACCCAGCAGTTCGACCCAGGGAAGAGAGGTTCAACCTTTCACAGACGTCAGCATGTCCACCGCCTCTTTAGGAGAGAGACCTAGCACACAGCTGAGACTTGAATTTCCACTTGAGGACCACAGACCAGAAGACACAGTCGTAAAAATGTGCTCCTCTGTCCACATTCGTAGGATTCATGGCGTTGTTACTAAGAATCAGAGAGGAAGTAGGATGGAGGAGAAGGCCCAGACATCAGATCTGGTTGAACCACTAGTACCTCCTAATTCGTCCATGTCTTACCTGAGAGAGGCTAAGGCTCTGTACGTCCGCCCCGTTGATCTTCACTATAGTGTCCCCCGTCTGTAGCGAGGGGCAGTGCCTACGATCCCAGACCCGCCTCACCACCGCCAGCTGACCTCCTTGACCCCCCGCCATTACGCTGAAGCCCAGCCCCCCGCTCTCACTGCGCCCGAGGGCCACCGGTACCAGTTCTGGAGGAGGAGCTCCTCCTGGCGGCCCTGCCCCGAGGGGAAGCACCAGCCCAGGGTTTCCTCTGGAGGCTGGGGAGGGCACTTGGTGATTGGCTGGACAGCCGTTGAAGCCGCAGGATGGGACGTCTCTGGGTGAGATCGGGGCGAGGGAAGTCTGGGGCATCTGTGGGCGCTGCACAGGAGCACCAGGAGGTGAGGAGGAGGTGGGTGTGTTCGCGGCGGTGGGGCTGGTAGAGGTTTGTAGGAGGCCCGTCGTCGGCTGAGAGACGGGCAGTTTGAACAGCGTGTGAGAAGACGAGGAGCTCATGGGGAGCGTGGAGGAGGAGGACATGGGGATCGTGGAGGAGGAGGACATGTGGAGCGTGGAGGAGGAGGACATGGGGAGCGTGGAGGAGGACATGGGGAAAGTGGAGCAGGACATGGGGAGCGTTGACGTAGAAAGATCGCTTTCTGAAGACTTGGAGCTCTGATGTTGGAGGAGGGAGGAGGAGGAGAAGGTGGGGAGGGTGCTGCTGTTGTAGCGAATCAGAGAAGACCTGCAAGGAGAAGGAGCAGAAAACAGAATTGTTATACAAATCAAATGTTTATTTATCATTTCACACTCATGCCAATGACTACTAAGGCTACTATTGATACCCTGGTTCCTCAGAATAAAGCGTCGTTCAGAGAGACGATTAGAGATTGTGTTGTCAACCAATCGGAGCTCTGTGGGCGGTATGAGGTCGCACAGGTGATTACAGGAATAGCTCTTCATGCACACATGACTTGGACAAACATTAAAGTTAACCTCTCATCCCAACCTCAAGCACACCTTCTGATTGGTTCAAGCTAAACATGACTGGTTGCAATAGAGAAGTGGCCCCAGGAAGCTTCCCTGAGGAACTCCAGAACCCACCGTCCTCGATTCAGAGAAACCTTCACTTTCAATCTGCAATCGGTCGTCCGCATTAAAGCTTTGGCGGTAGAACGACCTTGTTTACAAACAACTGCTACACACCGCTAATGCTAACACAGAAGCTCCTCCCACCTGCGTGTTCCGACGTTTGACAGGCCGCCATCGGAGTCACTGTGATTGATGGCTGCTGTCCTCTCTGGGGGGGGTGGGGGACCCAACGGAGGGTCAGAGGGGGTGGGTGTCGGCGGGTCCGTCAGCCCATTCGTCATTGGCTGAGCGGCGTAGGATGGCGGAGTTCGGCTTGGCCCTAGATTTCAGAGGGGAGGAGTTATTACTTACAGACAGACAGCTCATCGATGATCCCCAGAGTGAAGTTAAAGATGATTGGTGGATGAACAGATGTGTTTTCTTCTCTGAAGACATAAAACAAGCAGAAGCTTGAATATCGAGACCGGAAGTAGCTGATTGACTGGATATTACATCACATTACATGTCATTTAGCAGACGCTTTTATCCAAAGCGACTTACAATAAGTGCATTTCAACCTAGTGTACAAACTAAAAACAACAATAACAACAATACAGAAAGTAACATTTCCTCAACATAGTCAAACTACAAAAGTACCACAATAAGAGCCATTCAAGTGCTACTAAAGTGCAAATCTGTGTTTTAATCCAGATATAGTCGGAAAAGGTATGTGATATGTGATGGATCGTAAGATACTAATATTAAACCCTCCAACGAGGAGCTTCTGGCTGAAGCCTCATCTTTCTGACCGGGCGTGCTGCCGTTGGCGTCCAGCGTCCGGCTGAAGGTGAGGTGCGTCGGCCCGCGGTTCGCGTTGGGGGGGTAGGGGGGCTCGCTGGGAGTCTGCGGCTGTTGAAGAGGTCAAGAAATCAGACGTAAGCTTGGTGGTCTCTACGGGGTCTCTGATGAATACACGGTAAATGCCGCACCGTCTCCAGGCTCTGCTTGGGACACCCGTCCGCGCTGTAGAGCATCGGGTAGCCTCTCCTCAGCACCACGTCCACGCTCTGGCCCATCGGCACCGCCTTCAGCAGCTCCACCACCTCCTTGTGAGAGCGGCCCAGCACACAGCCGTCATTGATGTAGACCAGGATGTCCGCTGGAGGACCACAGAGCAGCACACAGGCAGTCTTTAGAGGCAGCAGTATTATCAGCGGTCAGTAGTATCAGCAGTACGTACAGTACCAGTACCTGTGCTTAGAGCTGGGGGCCCTCCAGGTGTGACGCTGTACACCTGGAGGAACTCTCTGGGTCGACTTCCTCCAACGATGTTGAAGCCGAAGCCTCGAGGGCCTTTAGACAGCCGCGTGTGGATGGAGTAACCCTTCAGCTGGCCGGGCTGCTCGCTGAACTCTGGGACTGGGACAGAGGACAGGAGAGGACAGGTGAGGAGAGGAGAGGAGAGGACAGAAGAGGACAGGAAAGGACAGGTGAGGAAAGGAGAGGTGATTACAGAGAAGTAAATGAATGAATAAAAATACAGAAATAAAATAAATCGAGAAAGAAGATTAACCAATAAAAGAATATATACTAAATAAATTAAGTTGCTTAATATTACAAAATTAGGCAATAAATACAATAAAACTAATTAAAATAAATGAGTTCATAAAAAGTTGTATTTAAACTAACTAAGAAACAGCAGACAGAGGATCAATCAATCAAGTGATCGATCAGACTCACGTTCTGTAAAGGGAGTCGTCTCTTTGCTCTGAGTTCGAGGATCCAGCCAGCTGGTCGTCTTTGAGTGATGACTGAAAGAGTGACATCATCATCATCATCATCATCATCATCATCATCATCATCATCATCATCATCATCATGATCATCATCATCACCATCATCATCACCATCACCATCATCATCACCATCATCATCATCATCATCACCATCACCATCATCATCACCATCATCAGCATAATCTTCATCTTCATCATCATCATCACCATCACCATCATCATCACCATCACCATCATCAGCATAATCTTCAACTTCATCATCATCATCACCATCATCATCACCATCATCATCATCATCATCATCACCATCATCATCATCATCATCATCATCATCATCATCATCATCATCATCATCATCATCATCATCATCATTATCATCATAATCATTATCATCATCACCACCATCTTCATCATCATCATCATCATCATCATCATCATCATCACCATAATCTTCATCTTCATCATCACCATCATCATCATCATCACTACCATCATCATCTTCATCTTCATCATCACCATCACAACACCATAATCTTTATCATTATCATCATCATCACCTTCATCATCATCACCATCATCATCACCATAATCTTCATCATCACCATCATCATCATCTTCATCATCACCACCATCATCATCTTCATCTTCATCATCACCATCACCATAATCTTCATCATTATCATCATCATCATCATCATCATCATCACCTTCAACATCATCATCATCATCATCACCATCATCATCATCACCTTCATCATCATCATCTTCATCATTAGTCTAATACAAACACATCGACAGTCAGAATGAATTCTTAGTGATGTTGGAAATCAGCTAATTATTGATATTTGAATGGATCAATAATCAGCATCATGACTCACTTGATGTAATACGGCTCTCCTGAGTCACTGAAGGCCAGCTCCCAGTTTTCAGGCAGCTGACCTCCTCCTGCTCCTCCTCCTGCTCCTCCTGCTCCTCCTCCTCTTCCTCCTCTTCCTGCTCCTCCATTCTCCGTTCCCTCCCGAGTCCCCACCGCCGACTCCCACGATTGGCTGAAAGGCAGGATGGTGGGCGGGGCTCCAGCCGAACCTGCTGTGACAGACAGAGTGTGAGTCCTTTAATGAACAAGCCTATCAGCTTCGGTTATTGAGCCGAGTGGAGCGTCCGTCGGTGGCGTAGGATCTGTGCTGTACCCGACAGGCCGCTGTCCTCCTCGCTGTTGTCTCCTTCCTCCACGGCCTTCTCCAGGTTGCTCAGAGACTTGCTCCTGGTCCTGAAGTTCCTCAGCAGGTTGCGGTGCTCCTGGTACGTGATTGGTGGACTCTCCAGGCCGATGTGGACTGGGCGGGGCGTCCCGTAGTAGTTCCCTGTGATTGGACGGCGAGAAAAGGAGACTAATAAATAAAAGTACTTCTGACAGTTCGAAGATTAATTTTAATCATGTTAGTAAATATAATTATAGATACAAATTAAATCAACAGACCAGACCGACGGTTAGTTAGTATCTACTTCCTGTCTGTTTCTATGAATTAGTGTATATGTATTAATATATATGTATTAGTATATATGTATTAGTGTATATGTATATATGTATTAGCATAGATATATATTAGTGTATATGTATTATATATATGTATATATATATTAGCATAGATATATATTAGTGCATATGTATTAATATATATGTATTAATATAAATGTATTAAATCTGTATTTGTGTATATGTATATATATTAATATATCTGGATTAATATACATATATATGTATTAGTGTATACGTATTAATATATATATATATATATATATATTAATATATACAGTATATATTAATACATAAGTATGAATATGTGTGTATTACTGTATATGTATTAATATATATATATATATATATATATGTATATATAAGTATATACATGTAATATACATGTAATATATATATATATAAATATATATGTATTAGTATATATATATGAATATATATGTATTAGTATATATGTATTAGTATATATGTATTAGTATATATGTATTAGTATATATGTATTAGTATATATGTATTAGTGTATAGAGTCCAGATCTGAAGGTATTTCGTGTGAGTTCAGTTTCTATTTCCGTCTCTTTAATCCGTCAGATTAAAGGATTAAACTCTTCTTTCCTCCCAAATATGAATCATATTCCCCGTGCAACACACAGGTTGGGCCTGACCTTTGACCTCCAGCACATGATCGTCTTCTTTAAGACGTGAACACAGGTTTTTAAAATGTTTTTACGCGATGCGTCTAAGATGGTGTCACTCTGTAAACGACCCGTCCAGAGCGTCACGTGACCGTGCAGCCTTAAAGGGACAGTGCGCCGGCTCGCTCGATCCTCCCACCTTTGAACTTGCCGCTCTCCAGCAGAGCGCCGGACTCCTCCAGCGAGAAGAACTCCTCGATGGACACAAAGTTGTAGTCCACACCTGAGATCTCCCCATCTCGAGGCTGCCTGGTCGTACCTGTGGGGACGGGCACAGTGATGTCATCAGAGAGGGGCAGCGCAATACAGATGGGTTCTACTGAGACCAAAACGTACACACACACACACACACACACCCTGCGTGTGACCAACAACACAAGTGTAGTCGACTTTCTGGAATCATTAACAGACACTTCACACAGAAACCTTGACCTTTGGCCGTGTCTGTGTGTGTGTTGTGTACAGGTGTGTATGTTTGTACAGGTGTGTGTGTGTGTGTGTGTGTGTGTGTGTGTGTGTGTGTGTGTTTGTATGTCTTACAGGGTACAGCTCTCAGGTACAGGTTCTCTCTGATGAGCTGCTGCAACTGACTGTCCACGGAGCCGGGAGTGAAACACTTACTGAGGTACAACCTGAGGTCCTTACAGAGGGACGCCCCTGAGGGACAGAGGGCATGATGTCATAATGATGTCATTACAGAGGGCATGATGTCATAGTGATGTCATTACAGAGGGCATGATGTCATAGTGATGTCATTACGGAGGGCATTATGTCATAGTGATGTCATTACAGAGGGCATGATGTCATAGTGATGTCATTACGGAGGGCATTATGTCATAGTGATGTCGTTACAGAGGATATGATGTCATAGTGATGTCATTACAGAGGACATGATGTCATAGTGACATCATCACAGAGGACATGATGATGATATGTTGAACGTGCGTCCTCACCTGGTGAGACAGTCTTGATTCTGATTGGATGAGGACAGGAGTTGAGGACTCCTCTGACATCACCGAGGGTCATCCCCAACACGGGCGTCCCACCGATCTCTAAAATGATATCCCCCACGGTGGCCCCGCCCCCGGGGGCCGCGGTCACAAATGGGAACTCGCCATAGTCCGCCCCGCCCCCGATGGCGAGCCCCAGCTCACTGGAGCCGCCGCCAAGCGGGACGAAGCTCTCCTGCACCTGGAGGCAGACGAAGAGGACGCGAGGTCAGCTGACTGGCTGGAGGCGGAGCCTGAACTCCAGTTGGGAGATGTTACCTTCGAGCGCCAGTGCAGCTTCTTCGCCGTCGCTTTAGACATGGCGGCCGAGCTGCGGACAGGAAGAAACAACGTTACGCTCAGTGGCACGCCTGGTTTTACCTGCAGTCACGCTGACTGCTCCACTGACTCCTAAACACACCTGTGAACACACCTGTGAACACACCTGTGAACACACCTGTTCCTCGCTTCCTAGCAAGGACGCATCTTCACCTCCTTGATCCTTCACCGCCTAAAGTGAACATTTATGTTTCCCTCCTTGCTTCCTCGCCCCCTAACGAGGACGTGGCTTTAATTGGTCTCTGAGACGTTGAACGTTCTCTTCCTCCATCGACTCTCAGGCTCACACGGCAGATGGTGGCGACTGCAGGGAGCCACACACACACTCATTATGTACACACACACACTCATATACACAGACACACACTCATTATGTACACACACACACTCATATACACAGACACACACTCATTATGTACATACACACAAGCCTCTCGATGCCGTGCGTTAAATATGGATGAGCATATGTGGAGGTGTGAGTCAGAGAAAAACAAACAAACAAACAAACGTCACCAAGCAGCAATTCAAGTAAAGGTGCTTCCTCTTAAAAAAGGAAGTAAATATGCTTGTTCTTAAAACAGGAAGTAAAGGTGCTTCCTCGTAAAACAGGGAGTAAAGATGCTTCCTCTTAAAACAGGAAGTAAATATGCTTCCTTTTAAAACAGGAAGTAAAGATACTTCCTCTTAAAACAGGAAGTAAATATGCTTCCTCTTAAAACAGGAAGAAAAGATGTTGCTCTTACAACAGGAAGTAAAGATGCTTCCTCTTAAAACAGGAAGTAAAGATGCTTCCTCTTAAAACAGGAAGTAAAGATGCTCCCTCTTAAAACAGAAAGTAAAGATGCTTCCTCTTAAAACAGGAAGTAAAGATGCTTCCTCGTAAAACAGGCAGTAAAGATGCTTCCTTTTAAAACAGGAAGTAAAGATGCTTCCTCGTAAAACAGGCAATAAAGATGCTTCCTCTTAAAACAGGAAGTAAATATGCTTCCTCTTAAAACATGAAGTAAATATGCTTCCTCTTAAAACAGGAAGTAAAGATGCTTCCTCTTAAAACAGGAAGTAAAGATGCTTCCTCCAAAAAAACTGGAAGTAAAGATGCTTCCTCGTAAAACAGGAAGTAAAGATGCTTCCTCTAAAAAAACAGGAAGTAAAGATGCTTCCAAAGGAAACAAGGAAGTATAGATATGTGTGTGTATCTATGTCGTACCTGTATGTCAAACTTGTGTTTGTCGTACTGTGTGTACGTGTGTGGTGTACCTGTGTGTGCGTTGTACCTGTCTGTGTATGTCATACCTGTGCGTGTGTGTATGTTGTACCTACGTGTGTGTGTGTATATTACGCGTACCTGTGTGTGTGTGTTACGCGTACCTGTGTGTGTGTTACGCGTACCTGTGTGTGTGTTACGCGTACCTGTGTGTGTGTGTGTGTTACGCGTACCTGTGTGTGTGTGTTACGCGTACCTGTGTGTGTTGCGCGTACCTGTGTGTGTGTTACGCGTACCTGTGTGTGTGTGTTACGCGTACCTGTGTGTGTTACGCGTACCTGTGTGTGTGTGTTACGCGTACCTGTGTGTGTGTTACGCGTACCTGTGTTGTTGTGTGTTCAGCCCTCATGTCTCAGTGTTTCCGTCTCTCTTCGTGTTCCCCTCCCCCCTCTCTCTGATTGGTCGGGTCAAAGTCCACTGTGTGATGTCACCAGTATGTTTAAGGAGTGTGTGCACTCTGTGTGAAGGAATGTGTGTCTATAGAATCTGAGTCAGTGCCATGCAAACAGAAACCACTACGGCTGACTGTGATTGGCTCTTGAACTGATGTCATCACGTGAGACTTGAGAGGCGGGAGGTCAACCACAAAACTCCACAAGCACTCTCCAGTTCTAAACCTTCAGTAGAAGAAGAGGCTCAGAGAATATACAGTCAGCCTCTAGTGGCCGCTAGAGGAACTAACCTGATTGGTTCAGGCAGCAGCGCCTCCGTACATGAACTGCTGACTTCAGATCAGTCCTCCAATCAGAGCTGGGAGGGGCCAATACACTATACTAATCTTCAAAGCCCCAGTCAATAGAGGTGGAGGCGGAGCCAAGTGAGTCTGTGGAGGCGGAGTCAAGTGAGAATGTTTACAAACAAAGACTGCTCATTGTTCCTCTCCTGTTCCTGACTCGATATGATTTTAAAGAACTTTGGTAGGGACCTGATCTAGACCTGAGGTCACTGGTGGAGGACCTGCATCCTCGTGTTGGGACCTGAACCCAGAAGACTGAGACCTGAACCCAGAGGACTGAGACCTGAACCCAGCGGAGCGTTAAGGTCTGAGATCAGATCTGGTTCTCTGGACCCTGTCCTTTCTACACGTCCTCAAGCTTTCTATTGTCTTCTGAAGTTTCAACATCCAAACAGACAGTTAGTGATGATGTCATTGTGGCAGCGGGGGGTGTTTAGGCTCAGCTGCAGAGTGGGTGGAGCGGGGGGAGGGGGGGGGTTCAGAGAACGGTGTCTGATTGTCATCAGCTGGACTGATTGGTAATGAGATTGGTAATTAGTCCAGCTGATGACGATCTGTGTTGGTGTATCTGAGTCTGTCTCCATAAAGGATCTGGACGGACGGAGGATCGGGAGACAGTCTGCGGTCGGAATAAACTTTGTTACCGAATATCCCTCTGACTGCTTATTCCTTATTGGTGCTTAGGGGGAACCTACTAGTGACGCTACACACCTGTCACAGTCATCAATGATGTCATGGGGTTTAAACTGTGTACTCCTCCACCACCTCCTCCTCATCAACATCTCCTCCACGCACATTCAGTGTGAAATTCAAACACTCGATCCAGGTGCATTGTGGGAAATGTAGGGTTGAGTTTGTGGACAAGAAGCAGGATCAGATAGTTCACCTCCTCAGTGACTCCTCGACTCCTCTCCTCTCAGGACTACAGTATGTTATACACGTCTATAACACCTCTATAAACACTGTAATAACAATATGTTCCAACACATCACATGTCCTCCTCTCCTCTGTCAACCAGCACCTCCTCTTCTCCTCTGTGAACCAGCACCTCCTCCCCTCTCCTGATATACAGCACCTCCTCCTCTCTCCTGATATACAGCACCTCCTCATCTCCTCCGTGAACCAGCACCTCTTCCTTTCTCCTGATAAACAGCACCTCCTCCTGTCCAGCATCACTCCATTGTGAACCTCCTGCTGCCGGCCAGAACAGACAAAGAGCGGCTCCTATAGCGCAGATCAGCATGTAAACACACGCACACACACACGCACGGTGTCACCTGCGCGCTCTCACACTGATCCCAGAGCCGCGTTGTGTTCACACGGTGACGGAGGAGACGCTGTGGTGATGGAGGAGGAGACGCGGTGGTGATGGAGGAGGAGACGCGGTGGTGATGGAGGAGGAGGCGCTGTGGGGATGAGGAGGAGCGCGGCGGCGCGCTGCCCTGCGGCGGGAGGCGCGCTGCCTTGCTCGGCTGTGAATGTGCTGACAGCCGTTTGTATCTGCAGGAGCACTCCGTGTTTCTCGGTCACGCGCCCGGTGCCTCGTGCACACAAACGAGGAAAACCAACCGGGACCCAAAACCGGGACCCGGTGCTCCGTTACCTTCATTGTTCCGCCGTCGTCCTCCGGTTCTCCCGCGCGGCGCGACTCCTCTCCGGGATGTAGAGTATCGATCGCTCCCTCGGTGCTGCTGCGTGCGTGCGCGCGCGCGTGCGACGATGAGGGGAGCGCGTGCACGCGTGACAGTGTGTGATGTCCACTGCAGGTAAAATATCAAAGTGCTAAAAGGTTGAAGATCACGCACAAAAACACGCGCACACTACGCGTCTGTCTGTACGGCGCGTGCGTGCGTGTGATGCCCGCAGGTAGCTTAATGGAGCTTTACTACACAGAGGAAGCGGGTGTCTCTCTCTCTCCCTCTCTCGCTCTCTCTCTCTCTCTCCCTCTCTCTCTCTCTCTTACACACACTCTCTCTCTCTCTCTCTCTCTCTCTCTCTCTCTCTCTCTCTCTCTCTCTCTCTCATAGGCAATAAGGAAGAGAGAGTGATGATAAAGGAAGTGTGTGAGTGTGGAGGGGGCGGGGCACCAGGAAGGAAAAAGGAAGAAAAAAGGAAAGAAGTGATTGAGAGCTCCTCCTTCAGAGGGAGGAGTCTGTGTGATGAGGGTATTCAGGGTAAAAGGCTGACATCAGCGTGTGTGTGTGTGTGTGTGTGTGTGTGTGTGTGTGTGTGTGTGTGTGTATGTGTGTGTGTGTGTGTGTGTGTGTGTGTGTGTTTGTCAACAGCAGCATATAGACTATTGTCATCGATGTTTCATGTTTGCTCATCATCTCTTCCTCCCTGGTGTTTGTATGGATCAGTGAATGAGAAGGTATTTAAAATATATACAGTATATATTATGTATGATATACAGTACATATATATATATATATATATATATATATATATATATATATATATATTATTATTATTAGTATAGGTTTAAATAACTAAACTTCTCAGTTAGGTCTCTTCTCTCCTCCTCTTTCACCTCCTCTCTCCTCCAGCAGGAGGCAGCAGAGCACTGTTGACGGTCTGAATGATGACATCATCCAGAGAGGATTATGGGAGATTCATGAACAAATATGCATACACAGACAGAAAGATGATTTATGTTAGGAAAAATCTGCCAAAATATTATTATCAAATTCTGTTTTATCGACATTTATTAACAAAACAGTTCAAATGCACCAAAAATAAATAAATATACATCTTTGTATATATACACATTTATATATTATATTTATGTATAATACTGTAGTGGCCATTTGTCCAAATAAATCAAATAAAACTATAAATCTAGTTGCCACGGACGCAACGTTTTTTGCTTTGGGTTGATGCAGCCAAAAGAAAGTAATGTCCATTTCCATATGTCATTATTATAATAATTTATTTACTAAACAAAAAAAAAGAACAAACTAAATGTTGACACTGTCTTTCGTGTGCTGTTAAAAACACATCGGCCACCCCGGTGCATGCTGGTCCTGAAGCCACCCACACCTACGTATAACCACAGTGCCCGTGTTACCAATAAGTAACCCATAACCAATCATAGGACTACATATATTTAAACAACAATCAAAACGAACTAAACTAAAACTATCATAAAAAAACTGCTCTTCCAACATATAAAAATATATAACCTAAATAGGAAATGAATAATCAATATTACTTTACAAAATACAAATGTAGAAATAAATAGCTCCAACAAATATGTATGTATTATATACATGTATATATTATTTAGGGATCAAATATATTAATAATAAATAGCTGCTTTTTGTGAAATGTATGACATCATTGTTGATGTATTATATATTATATGTGTGAACAGTAATTTCAATATTTTTCAATTAATCTGTTAGTTAAATATTTAACAATGGATCGTATTTTATAAACGTTTTATATCATAAATGTCACCAGCAAAATATAGAAATAAGATGAAAGAGGACTTCAGTAAAACCAAAGTTCCTCAAAATATTACTCAAATAATGACACTTTGAACTGCTGGCTTTCTCTTATAATTATTTGTGTTGATTTGATTTATTTTATTTAAAATGTTATAATTATCATAATAACAATGACAATAAAAAATATTGATCTGTATCCATATATATTATAATAATATTTATTTAATATTTTATTTTGCATTTTATTTTGTATTTTGTATTTTATTTTGACAGAAACAACAAACGATGGACAGAAAAGAGAGAAAGAAGTAAATCCTCTGAGAGTCCAGCGGGATTATGAACAGATTAATATAGAAGCTTAGTCACACACACACACACACACACACACACACACACATACACACGCACACACACACACACAAACAAACACACACACACACACATACATGCGCACACACACATACATACACACATGCACATACACACACACACACACATACACACATATATACACATACATACCCACACATGCACACCATTACACACAGATACACACACATATACATCCCCCCACATACACACGTACACCCACACATACACACCAATACACACACACACACACACACATATACATCCCCTCCCACACACATACACACACCAACACACACATACACCCACACTCACACACACACATGAGTACCTGATAATTGTTGAAGATAATAATTAATACTAAAATATGTAAATGACCATTTAACAAAAAAGAAAGAAAAATGGCCGACTTAAGTTGATAATTAATAAAATAATGTTTAAGCTTCCTCCATGTAAAACGTTTCATCCCAATCAATATTTGTAATAATCAAAAGCAAATATCACTAGACTCCTCTTCCTCCTCCTTCTCCTCCTCCTGCTCCCCCCCTCCTCCTCCTCCTCCTGCTTCTCCTGCTCAAAGGTACACACATCAAAGACTCTAATAATGATGACCTTCACTGAGGTCAGAGACACACACAAACGGAAACACACACACAGACACACACACACAGACACAGACACAGACACACACACACACACACAGACACACAGTCATACACAGACACACACACAGTCACACACACACACACGTCTGTATTGTGTGTTCTGTGGTCTAATCTGCCGCTTTATGAACATCTTCAGCTTCAATTTCAACACAAAGTCAAGAACACGACTGAATGAATGTTTCACCTCCTTCACCTTCATGACTCCTGCCACCTCCTCCTTGCCTCCTCTTCCTGGATCAAACAATGTTTAGCCAACGTTAGCCAATGTTAGCCAACATTAGCCAATGCTAGCCAGTGTTAGCCAACGTTATCTAACATTAGCCAACGTTATCTAACATTAGCCAAGTTTAGCCAACATTATCCACTATTAGCTAGAGTTAGCCAGTGTTAGCAAGTGTTATCCAACAATATCCAACATTAACCAACATTAACCAACATTAACCAATGTTAGCCAACATGAGACAGAATTAGCCAACATTAGCCAGTGTTAGCCAACGATAGCTAACGTTGTCCAAAAAGAAGAAGATATAGACATCTATATTTCTGTATATATATATATATATATATATATATATATATATATATATATATATTTAGACAGAAAATATTACTGAGAAAATCTATTTTATCCCATCATAACTAGTTTCATCATCATCATTATCTTCATCATCTTCATCATCATCACATTTTTATCATCAACTTCATCTTCATCATTATTATCATCCTCATAATCTTCATCATCTTCATCATCATCATCATCATCATCATCTTCATTTTTATCATCAACTTCATCTTCATCGTCATCATTACCATCCTCATCATCTTTATCATCTTCATCCTTATGATCTTCAACTTCATCATCATCTTCACATTCGTCTTCATCTTCAACTTCATCATCGTCATCTTCATCATCATCATTTACTTGAAGCTTGTTTTAATAATAAAAACCTGATGATTTCATCGTCTGTGTGCCTTTAATGTTCCAGCTGATTCACCCCCCCCCCCTCCCTTCAACACGCTGAGGCTTTCTCTGGTTAATCCCCAACTGGGTGGAAGCGAGAGAGAGAGAGAGTGAGAGAGGGGGGATGGATGAGGGAGAGACAGAGATGAACAGATAGATGAAGAGAGAGTCAGATTAGTGAAGCCAAGCTGACAAAGAGAAGCAGAATTCTCTGGATTTATTTTCTCTCCACTGGTTTTCTCTTTTGGATGCAAATCGATGAGTCGATAAATTGATCTGAGAGGGAAGGAGAAGAAGAAGAAGAAGAAGAAGAAGAAGAAGAAGAAGAAGAAGAAGAAGAAGAAGAAGAAGAAGAAGAGGAGAAGAAGAAGAAGAAGAAGAAGAAGAAGAAGAAGAAGAAGAAGAAGAAGAAGAAGAAGAAGAAGAAGGAGAAGAAGGAGAAGAAAAGGAAGGAGGAGAAAAGGAGAAGAAGAAGAAGAAGAAGAAGAAGAAGAAGAAGAAGAAGAAGAAGAAGAAGAAGAAGAAGAAGAAGAAGAATTCATCTTAATGTCACATGATCGCAGCTGAAACGCTGTGTTTGTGAATCAGCTGATGAGGATCAGAGAGTGATCAGTGATCAGTGATCAGAGTGATCAGTGATCAGTGATCAGTGATCAGAGTGATCAGAGTGATCAGTGATCAGAGTGATCAGAGTGATCAGTGATCAGTGATCAGTGATCAGTGATCAGAGTGATCAGAGTGATCAGTGATCAGTGATCAGAGTGATCAGAGTGATCAGTGATCACAGTGATCAGAGAGTGATCGGTTGAAGATGCCCGTCGGTGTTCGGAGCAGCTGAGAGGACCGTGGTGGAGATGTACGAGGAGAGACTCAGAAGTAAGAAACACTTATTACTGCTCAACTTTCACCAGGCAATTCATTACACAAGCGTTCTTATTATTTTGTCCACGAAGACGGGAACGTTTGACTCCTGATGGACGTGACATCACGTGATCTCATGTGACGTCACGTGATGTCACGTGATGTCACGTGATGTCACGTGAGATCCGCCTGTTTTTACATTTCAGTTCTGTGAGGACTTCAAGGTCACTTCCTGAACTCTTCCTCTTCGTCAAGGAGGAAGCTCATGTTCATCTCTCTGATGATGTTCATGTAGAGGATGTTGTTAGTCAACAAATAATAACAATGGGAATAATAAATAACAATAATGACAACAAAACTACTATTCAACATTATAGATAATAATACACATAATAAAATAAACATAATAAATCATGACAGTATTAATAAATATTAAACATGTAGATACTATTAATAAAAACAATAATAATAAACAATAATCAGCAGAAACTAAAGGAATAATGTAAATTATTGTTTCAATAATTAAGCATTTTTCATTAGAATAAATTAGACGTCATATTATTTTATTATTTTATAATAATAATAATCTTTTATTTTACATGTCAATATAATATTTGCGGCGTTTTTCTTCTGTAAGAAACCTCACGAGCAGCGTTCGGTCACATGACCACGGTGTGGCGTCATTACTGACTCCTCACAGCTCATTGGTTCAGAGAGACCGGCGTGGGGTCCGCCGGCTCGAGTCCTCCGAGGGGTCGAAGCTGGCGGGACGCTTTGAAGACGCTTTGAGGACCCTTTGAAGACGCTTTAAGGACCCTTTGAGGACCCTTTGAGGACGCTTTGAGGACCCATTGAGGACCCTTTGAGGACCCTTTGAGGACGCTTTGAGGACGCTTTGAGGACCCTTTGAGGACCCTTTGAGGACCCTTTGAGGACCCTTTGAGGACGCTTTGAGGACCCTTTGAGGACCCTTTGAGGACGCTTTGAGGACGCTTTGAGGACCCTTTGAGGACGCTTTGAGGACAGTTCGACACACAAGCTACTTCCTGTTTCACTAGAAGTCCTAAACTGTCTTCAGGTTCCGGAAGGTTCAGCCGGTCTGAGGCCCGAAGAGTCGCCGTTGAGTTCTTCAGCCAGAGAACATAAATTGTTCCAGGGTTCAGGGTCCAGGGTTCAGGGTTCAGGGTTCAGAGTTCAGGGTTCAGAGTTCAGGGTTCAGAGTTCAGGGTTCAGGGTTCAGGGTTCAGAGTTCAGGGTTCAGGGTCCAGGGTTCAGGGTTCAGAGTTCAGGGTTCAGAGTTCAGGGTTCAGAGTTCAGGGTTCAGAGTTCAGGGTTCAGGGTTCAGGGTTCAGGGTTCAGGGTTCAGAGTTCAGGGTTCAGGGTTCAGGAGACTGAACCCTGGAGACATTTTTTAACTAAACACTTGAAATGATGAAGGCTCTTGCAAATGACACAGTAGTAAAACATGTAAACCATACTATTGGTGTTTATTTTTTACCTCTTTGCTTAAGATTTATATATATATATATATATATATATATATATATATATATATATATATATATATGAACCCTGTAGCCTGGATATACTGTAATTGTATAATTATATTAATACATAATATAATGAATTAATTAATGTTATTAATATACAATTAAAATATAATTTTATTATACACATTATAAAATATTATATATATATATATATATATATATATATATATATATATAATAGTGAAACATTTTACTCCCCTTGACCTTTGACCTTAGTCATGACAGGGTTAACAGATAGTCTGATCCTCCCCCCGCCTCCCCCACGGCCCTGCTGATAACGTTGTCATGGAAACGAGTATTGAAACATGTGACATCATCAGTTACCACGGCAGCAGTTAATCCGTCCTTTTATTCCACGAAACGGGATTTATTTAAATGTTATCTCAAGTGGCCGTGCATTTGCTACCTCGGCCTTCAACGCCGTCTTACTACAGCTGAACAGCCTAATGTAAGATGTTAGTTCACCAGGCTTTTATTGTGAAGGAGGAGACAGAAAGAGAGTTGTGGGTTGTTAGTTGTATTCACATGACGCTGCAACAAGTGCAACACCTACAAATACATACCTG
This sequence comes from Liparis tanakae, assembly GCA_036178185.1. NCBI lineage: Eukaryota > Metazoa > Chordata > Actinopteri > Perciformes > Liparidae > Liparis > Liparis tanakae. The sequence continues at coordinate 2,522,192 of CM070097.1, forward strand.
CAGAGTGCAGATACATAAACACAATGTGTGAAGCCCACACCACCAAAATAAACACAATGACAAGAACACATTTACAAGAACAAGTCAAATTTATATATAATTTTTCAATTCAATTCAATTCAGTTTATTTGTATAGCCCAATTTCACAAATTACAAATTTGTCTCAGAGTGCTTTACAATCTGTACACATAGACATCCCTGGCCCAAAACCTCACATCGGATCAGGAACAACTCCCAAATAACCCTTCAGGGGGGAAAAAGGGAAGAAACAAAACAATCAGACAAAATAATCAGGCTGAACTGTGGCAATTTTTTATCAGAGAGGAGCTCCTCAGGGCTCCGTCCCGGATCCTCCAATCTTCTCATGACAAATGAATATCTAAAGCCTGATGAAAGGAAACACTATAAATATACAATATCATTCTTTAGTGCTTCATGAATCTTAACGTGATGCAATAATAAAATATTATTATGTTGGATTTCTTTTTTATTCAAACAATATCTTTTTTTTTATTCGTATGAGATGATATTCATTACATTTTTAGAGACAATATTAATTTGATATATTGTTACGATCAAATATATTAATCATGGTAATTTGTTGATAGGATCAAATTAGTTCATTATGATAATTTATTGATATGATATTAGATCAAACATGAGGCTTTATTGATGAGAATAAACATTAGGATTCAGTCTCAGTCTGAGGTCAGAAATAAGAAGAGAAACTAACTGACGACCTTCCAGCTGGACCAGGCTGGAGGGCATCGTGAGACAGACACACACACACACACACACACACAAACACACACACACACACACACACACACAGACAGACACACAGACATAGACACACACTTGGTTATAGAGACAGGGCAGTGAAAGGCATAAAGTTAACAAGGGTTGTGTGCGAGTGATGGGATGCCCCGCTTCACCATCTCAGACACACACACACACACACACACACACACACACACACGCACACACACACAGAGACTCTCGCTCTCTCTTTCTCTCTCTCCGTTGTCATGATGTGAGTTGATTCGGGATAATTCGGGCATAATTAGTTGGTTCTTGTCTTCCTGCGGGTGAAGAAGCTCCTCCACCGGAAGAAACAGCGTGACCCACAGTCATGTGACCTGCACTGTCCGAACCTCAGCTGCTGATTGGCCAAACCTGCTGGGATGCTGCCAGCTCTGAGTTGGGGGGGGGGGGGGGGGGGGGGGGCACACACTTTTATGGACCATTCTGCTGTTTTTAGAATCTCGAATTACAAAACAACGTAACAAAACGTGACCACTCCAGGTCATGTTCTCTAGCTCACGTTCTCTAGGTCACGTTCTCCAGGTCAAGTTCTCTAGGTCACGTTCTGAAGATACAAACAGAACTACATTATCTGCACAGTGCAGTGCTGCATCCCTAAGTAATACCTGCAGGGATAAATTCCACCAATCAGAGGGCAGGACATTCGACTGTGTGGCGCCTAGAACTTGAATCCTTCATCAAAGATAGGATTGTTAATAACTAAACTACTTTTTCAATTCAATTCAGTTTATTTTGTACAGCCCATTATCACAAATTACAAATTTGCCTCAGAGGACTTAACAATCTGTATAAACATAGACATCCCTGACCTTTGACCTTTGACCTTTGACCTCACATCGGATCAGAAAAAACTCCCAAGAAATAGAAAAAACCCTTCAGGGGGAAAAAGAGAAGAACCCTTTAGGAGAGAACAGAGGAGGATCCCTCTCCAGGATGGACAGAACAATAGATGTCATGTGACCAGAAGGAGTCATTCAATGAGTATGACAGAGTGTATCAATAGTTGGTAGTAGTTACGTTTAAACTACTAAACTGCTAGTCAGGTTTAAACTACTAAACTACTCAGTCAGGTTTAACATCTCCAGTGTCCACTGACCACCTCTCTAACCTGCATCAGGAATGCAGCCACAAAACATGGAGCAACTCACAGCGATGTAATCTCACCGAGCCACCGCTGGGTTTATCTCTGTGTGCAGGGTCCTCAGGTACTAACACATCAATCATGGCCCAGATCATACACACACACACACACACACACACACACACACACACACACACACAGAGATCACGCACACACACACACACACACACACACACACACAGACACACACAGAAATCTAGGTCACAGCTGTTCACTATAATATTTCAGTTTTCTCTTCACATTTCTCCTCCTCTTCTCTTGTCATCTTGTTTCCTCCTCGTTCACTACGATAGACAACGAGACGAATCACTCGTACAAGTACTATAGTAATACCACACGGAAAACCATTTAAACAACAGTACTTTCCACTTAATGTAGAAAAACTAAAAAGTAGACAACCAGCTGTAACACGACGGTGTTTGACGTCGTGGTTATGAAGTATTTAACAGCTGTAAAGTGCATAATATTTCTGTTTTACTTTAGCGTATTATTATTATTTAGATTATTTATACATCCTGATATTTCCTTCACGTCTTATTTCAAAGTATTTTTACATCGTAAACAGACTAAATAATAATAATAAACTCTTTGTTGACGTTGTGTTAAGAATCAGCTGACAGGAAACGAGCCTAAAGCTCCCGGTTGACGGTTCTGATCTCCTTGTGTCCAGGTGCTGGTCGTCACGGCTACAACAACGCAGGAGATGGGGAAGAGGCAGGAGAAGAGGCTGAGGAAGAGGAGGAAGGAGGAGAGGGGGATGGAGGAGGAGACGGAGGAGAAGGAGGAGAAGGAGGAGGAGAGGAGAGGGATGCGGATTGGGACGAGGAGCTGGACGGAGAGGACGAGGGAGTGAGGATGACGAGAACCGACACGCTTCACTCGACCACGAGCTCCACCGGCACGCAGAGGAGAAGAGGACTACACGCTAAGAAACAGGTGAGACAAATTACACGCTAAGAAACAGGAGAGACAGACTACAAGCTAAGAAACAGGTGAGACAGACCACACGGTAAGAAACAGGTGAGACAGACCACACGCTAAGAAACAGGTGAGACAGACCACAAGCTAAGAAACAGGTGAGACAGACTACACGCTAAGAAACAGGTGAGACAGACTACACGCTAAGAAACAGGTGAGACAGACTACACGCTAAGAAACAGGTGAGACAGACCACACGCTAAGAAACAGGTGAGACAGACCACACGCTAAGAAACAGGTGAGACAGACCACACGCTAAGAAACAGGTGAGACAGACCATGATGATGATGATGATGATGATGATGATGATGATGATGATGATGATGATGATGATGATGATGATGTTGATGATGAAGATGATGATGACGATGATGAAGATGTTGATGATGATGATAATCGTGATGATGATGATGATGATGGTGATGATGATATTGATGATGATGATTGTGATAATCATGATGATGATGATGATCATGATGGTGGTGATGATGATGATGGTGATAATCGTGATGATGGTGGTTATAATTGTGATGATGAAGATGGTGATGATGATGATGATGATGATGGTGATCATGATGATGATGATGGTGATAATCATGATGATGAAGATGATGATGATGGTGATACTCGTGATGATGAATATGGTGATGATGATGATGATGATGATGATGATGATGATGATGATGATGATGATGATGATGATGATGATGATGGTGATCATGTTGGTGATGATGATGAAGTCCCTCTTCCTCCTCAGGTCCAGGGCAGTAATCAGGTCCAGAGAGCTCCGAGAGCTTTATACTGTCTAAAGCTCAACAATCCAATCAGACGAGCCGCTCTGTCCATCGTAGAGTGGAAGTATCCTCCAACCAATCAGATGTTAGCCTCATACCTGTGTACCATGTTCACACCTGTGTATCATGTTCACACCTGTGTATCATGTTCACGCCTGTGTATCATGTTCACACCTGTGTACCATGTTCACACCTGTGTATCATGTTCACGCCTGTGTATCATGTTCACACCTGTGTACCATGTTCATACCCATGTACCATGTTCATACCTGTGTACCATGTTCACACCTGTGTACCATGTTCACACCTGTGTATCATGTTCACGCCTGTGTATCATGTTCACACCTGTGTACCATGTTCATACCCATGTACCATGTTCATACCTGTGTACCATGTTCATACCCATGTGCCATGTTCATACCTGTATATCATGTTCATACCTGTATATCATGTTCATACCCATGTACCATGTTCATACCTGTGTACCATGTTCATACCTGTGTACCATGTTCATACCTGTGTACCATGTTCATACCTGTGTACCATGTTCACACCTGTGTACCATGTTCACACCTGTGTATCATGTTCATACCTGTGTACCATGTTCACACCTGTGTATCATGTTCACACCTGTGTATCATGTTCACACCTGTGTATCATGTTCACACCGGTGCACCATGTCCATACCTGTGTACCATGTTCATACCCATGTACCATGTTCATACCTGTGTATCATGTTTATACCCATGTACCATGTTCATACCTGTATACCATGTTCATACCCATGTGCCATGTTCATACCTGTATATCATGTTCATACCCATGTACCATGTTCATACCTGTGTACCATGTTCATACCCATGTACCATGTTCATACCTGTGTACCATGTTCATACCTGTGTACCATGTTCATACCTGTGTACCATGTTCATACCTGTGTACCATGTTCATACATGTGTACCATGAGACTAGCCGTGAGTCACAATCTTCCTGAATGGGCTCTCAGACCTTTTGATATCTTCATCCTTTTGGCCATCTTTGCTAACTGCGTCGCTCTGGGAGTCTCTAAACCGTTTCCTGAGGACGACTCCAACTCCACCAACCACGACCTGGTGAGACCACCTGATGCTAAGCTACGCTAACCTCTGTGTGCCACCTCCTGATGCTAAGCTACGCTAACCTCTGTATCACCTCCTGATGCTAAGCTACGCTAAATTCTGTACCACCTCCTGATGCTAAACTACGCTAATCTCTGTGTACCACCTCCTGATTTAGGTTCAGCTTCAGGATTAGGTCTTGATTGAGGTTTAAATTCAGCTTCAGCTCCTGGATTAGGTCTTGATCGAGGTTTAAATTCAGCTTCAGGATTAGGTCTTGATCGAGGTTTATGTCCAGGTTCAGCTTCAGGATTAGGTCTTGATCGAGGTTTATGTCCAGGTTCAGGATTAGGTCATGATCAAGGTTTATGTCCAGGTCCAGCTTCAGGATTAGGTCTTGATCGAGGTTTATGTCCAGGTTCAGCTTCAGGATTAGGTCTTGATCGCAGTTTATGTCCAGGTTCAGCTTCAGGATTAGGTCTTGATCGAGGTTTATTTCCAGGTTCAGCTTCAGGATTAGGTCTTGATAGAGGTTTACGTTCAGGTTCAGGTACCGGTCCCGGTTCAGGCTCCGGTCCAGGTCTTGGTCTCGGTCTAGGTCCAGGTCTAGGTTAAGTTTTGACAGGTAGTTTTAGTGTGTAGAACCTCATACATGTCCTCTAGCATCAAACCTCTTTGAACAGAACAGTAAAGTTCTACCTCATCAGCTTCCCCTGCAGTGAAGGAGTATCGAGGTTCTCTAAGGAACGTTCTCTCTCTCCGCCTCAGGAACAAGTGGAGTATGTCTTCCTCATCATCTTCACCATCGAGACCTTCCTCAAGATCTTGGCCTACGGTCTGGTGATGCACCCCAGCTCCTACATCCGCAACGGCTGGAACCTGCTGGACTTCGTCATCGTCATCGTCGGGTGAGGAAACGCATAGAACCGGCAACGGTGTTGGTTCTCTGTCGAGAGGATCTTTCTTGGGCTTTAGCTACATGTAGGTTCTAACCGCCTTTAGATCTTGGATCTCTTACAACATTTGTGCGGTCAAAAGATGTTGGTTCTCCTTATAGATCTTGGTTCTCTTCAGATCCTGCCTGGTTCTCCCATTTTGTTTCCAGGGTTCTCTTTTGATGTCATCCTCACTTTATATTGTGGGTTTGTCTTTATATCCTGGTTCTCTTTTGAGATCCAAGTTCTGTGTTAAAATCCTGATTCAGACCCTGGTTCTCTCTTTAGACCCTGGTTCTCTCTTTAGTACTTGGTTCTCTCTTTAGACCCTGGTTCTCTCTTTAGACCGTGGTTCTCTCTTTAGACTCTGGTTCTCTCTTTAGACTGGTTCTTTCTTCAGACCCTGGTTCTCTCTTTAGACCTTGCTTCTCTCTTTAGACCCTGGTTCTCTATTTAGACCCTGGTTCTTTCTTTAGACTTTGGTTCTCTCTTTAGACCCTGGTTCTCTCTTTA
>CM070097.1:2535974-2570974 GCA_036178185.1 Liparis tanakae
AACTATAGACCTGAACCAGTCCTAACTGTAGACCTGAACCAGTCTTAACTATAGACCTGAACCAGTCCTAACTATAGACCTGAACCAGTCCTAACTATAGACCTGAACCAGTCTTAACTATAGACCTGAACCAGTCCTAACTGTAGACCTGAACCAGTCTTAACTATAGACCTGAACCAGTCCTAACTATAGACCTGAACCAGTCCTAACTGTAGACCTGAACCAGTCTTAACTATAGACCTGAACCAGTCCTAACTATAGACCTGAACCAGTCCTAACTATAGACCTGAACCAGTCCTAACTATAGACCTGAACCAGCCCTAACTATAGACCTGAACCAGTCCTAACTATAGACCTAAACCAGTCCTAACTATAGACCTGAACCAGTCCTAACTATAGACCTAACCAGTCCTAACTATAGACCTGAACCAGTCCTAACTATAGACCTGAACCAGTCCTAACTATAGACCTAAACCAGTCCTAACTATAGACCTGAACCAGTCCTAACTATAGACCTAAACCAGTCCTAACTATAGACCTAAACCTGGCCTAACTTGACATTGTGCTGTGTGTGTGCAGATCCTGACGGGCGAGGACTGGAACATGGTGATGTACGACGGCATCATGGCGTACGGCGGCCCCGTGTTTCCGGGGATGATCGTGTGCGTTTACTTCGTCATCCTCTTCATCTGCGGTAACTGTATCCTGCCAGCGAGGCGTTCACTGACCTCACGGACGCAGAAACCTGTCGGCCTGTTGCCCAAGCTGCGGGTCAGTCAGTCATGTGACTCCTTCCCCATCGTGGTGACCAAAGGTTGCGCCTCCTTAACGAATGTCAGACATCCTGCTGAACGTCTTCTTGGCCATCGCCGTGGACAACCTGGCGGGAGGAGACGGAGACAAGAAGGAGTGAGTTATGGAGGGAAGGAAAGGAGGAGACACGCAGACGGTAGAAAGGGCGGTTTATTATTTCACGTTTTCTCTCCAGTAAGAAGACAGAAGTAGCGGAGGAGGAAAAGGTCGTAGGAGGAGGAGAGGGAGAGGGAGAAGGAGGAGAAGCAGAAGAACAAGGACAGGAAGAGGAAGTGAAGGTAAAGAGCGGACGTCTCACTCTTTCCTGTTGGAGGTGAATCCGTCTGACGACGGTTTGTCTCTGCAGGTGGAAATGGACGAAGACACCGAGTACGAGGAGGAGGAGGAGCCTCCTGAAGGAGAAGAGGGTCAGTGGACACCTGAAGGAGACTTTCAGAATGAAGGACCTCATATCATGATTAGGATTAGGATTATTTACAGCTCTGGGAAATTAACAAATATTCTGTCCTCATGCCTCCTCTCCTCTCCTCTCCTCTCTCTCCCCTCCTCTCCTCTCCTCTCTTCTCTTCTCTTATCCCTCCCCTCCTCTCTCCCCTCCTTTCCTCTACTCTCCCCTCCTCTCTTCTTTTCTCTTCTCCCTCCCCTCCTCTCTCTCCCCTCCTCTCTTCTCTTCTCCCTCCTCTCCTCCTCTCCTCTCTCCTCTCCCTCCCCTCCCCTCCTCTCTTCTCTTTTCCTCTCCTCGCCCTTCCTCTCCTCTCCCTTCCTCTCCCTTCCCCTCCTCTCCCCTCCCCTCCTCTCCTCTCCCCTCCTCTCTTCTCCTCTCCTCGCCCTTCCTCTCCTCTCCCCTCCTCTCCTCTCCTCGCCCCTCCTCTCCTCTCCTCTCCTCCTCTCCTCTCAGATGCTGGAGTTCAGTTAAAGATAGCCGACCTGGCTCCTCCTAAAGAGAAGGTGCTTCCAATCCCAGAAGGCAGTGCGTTCTTCTGCATGAGCAATACCAACCCGTAAGTCTGAAACATGGTCCACAGGTATACATGTTAGCGTTAGCATCAGCATTAGCATGGCCCACCTGGTCCACAGGTAGAACTGTTAGTGTTAGCATTAGCATGGCCCACCTGGTCCACAGGTATACCTGTTAGTGTTAGCATTAGCATGGCCCACCTGGTCCACAGGTATACCTGTTAGTGTTAGCATTAGCATGGCCCACCTGGTCCACAGGTAGAACTGTCAGCGTGACCTAAACAACAGGTGGATGTGGGACTGAGCCGACTTTCATCATCGTATCTTCAGTATTTTAGTTTTGTGTCAACGATATGAAGTCGTTGATTATTTCCTGTCACAGACAGACACACAGGAAGTCCTCTTCTCTCTCTCTTTCTGTCTACAGCATCCGAGTGGCCTGTCACACTCTCATCCACCACCACATCTTCACCAACCTCATCCTCGTCTTCATCATCCTCAGCAGCTGCTCATTGGCGGCTGAGGATCCAATCAGAGCCCACTCCTTCAGGAACAACGTGAGTATCAAAGCCACAACGGATCTGCAGGCCGTGTGTCCTAATTGATAACTTGTATTAGTTATATTTAGTTTGATTTATACTTACTCTGGAATGTATATATATATATATATATATATATATATATATATATATATATATATATATATATATATATATATATATATAAAAGCTGACTATATATATATATATATAGTCAGCTTTTAGCGGTCGTAGGATCAACGTGTAGCTGCCAGCTGCTGATGGAGAGATGCTAACATGCTAAGATGCTAAGATGCTAGTCATGTGATCTCATGAAATGGTTGATTTGATCATTTCCTGTTAGGTTAAATCACAAACAATCAAATTAATCAATATATAGCATTGTGGCTAAGCTAAGGAAGGCCTGAAGTTAAAGGGGGCTGACAGGAGAAGCTGTGAGCCAATCAGAGTTGAATGTGTCTGTCACACCCCTGTGGTTTGAGCTGGGGGGGGGGGGGCGTGGCTTCAGCAGATTACCCAGCAGAAGTGGGTCAGTGGCTAACCGGGTTAAAGAGGAAAAGTCAAAGAAACACATGGAGAGAAAATCACTGTTTACGGTCGGATCCTGACACACACACATACACACACACACACATGCACACACACACACATGCACACACACACACACTGTGTGCAGCAGCTGTCTTCATGCAGGACGTAGCAATTAGCAGCAGCTGAGGAAATAAATTACTTCTAACATACAATCACCGCACGCACACACACATAGTGTATGTACATGCTCACACATACACACACACACACACTGTACACAGACACACAGGACGTGAACTCGTAACTGTAACTGGATGATGTCATTTCCATCTGTCCAAGTCCGACTGGTTTGTTTCGGTGTGAAACTCATTGAACAACCTGAACTCTGGTCAACCTTGGTCTCTATATGAATACATATAAGGGAGTGACCCAGGGAGCAGTGCATTGTGGGTCGAAGGTGACGCATTTATCATGCAGAGCATCAACACAGAGTCCTCTAGTGGAAGGACATACGGTCACATTACGCGAAGCACCAGATGGCGTTTAGCTAACGTTGCTCCGTCATGTCACGGTGACGTCGCGTCCAGAAGACACTCGAGCTCGTCTGTGACGACGGTTCTCCCCAAAAAGACAAATGAGTTCACCTCCGAACAGCAGCGAGTTCACGGAACTACAGGTGTGTCAGTATGGATAACAGCTGTGAGCACATGACCTCACTATGACATCACCGTGACATCACTAGTTAACTAGTTGTCTTGGTAAGTGTTGCTCTTGACTTGGTACTTGTTGGTCTTGACTTGGTATTTTTTTATCTTGACTTGGTACTTTCTAATCTTGACTTGGTACTTGTTGGTCTTGACTTGGTATTTTTTGATCTTGACTTGGTACTTTCTAATCTTGACTTGGTACTTTCTAATCTTGACATGGTACTTTCTAATCTTGACTTTTTACTTTCTAATCTTGACTTGGTACGTGTTGGTCTTGACTTGGTAATTGTTGATATTGACTTGGTACTTGTTGATCCTGACATGGTACTTGTTGATCCTGACATGGTATTGTTGGACTTTTATGAATCAAGTTCTGAGTCCAGACCTACACAACCCTGTGTTCTGTAGTAACGCAGGCAAAGCAGATTTAGTTCTAATGTGTTTTATGATGTTTGTGTAGATTCTGGGTTACGCTGACTACGCATTCACCTCCATCTTCACTGTGGAGATTCTGTTCAAGGTAAGAACCCCTCTTCATCTTGGATGAAATCCCTTGTTCTTCTCCTTCTCTTGATGTGTTCTCTCTGTGCCACAGATGGCGGTTCACGGAGCGTTCCTCCACCCGGGCTCCTTCTGCAGGAACTGGTTCAACTTGTTGGATCTGCTGGTGGTCAGCGTCTCTTTGGTCTCCTTCTTCCTTCAGTGAGTATCAGATCTCCACGAGTGGTCATCTGCATCAGGACATAGTGAGAAGACAAACCATGGTTACTGTTGACAGGCTCAACATGTGAATGAAGCTAAGACCGTGTTTTAAAATGACTAGCAGAATTATGATACGCAACTTTGATTTAGACAACACGTCAATGCCACCAATGAATCAGGTTAAAAACTGATTAGCAGGAGTGAGAGTGTGTGTGTGCTGCCCTCTGCTGGGGGAGAACAGCCACTACACCCCTCTGTCTCCAGGGGACACATGAGACTCGATGTTTGCTCCTGCAGCTCCAGTGCCATCTCAGTGGTGAAGATCCTCCGAGTCCTCCGAGTGCTGAGACCTCTGAGGGCCATCAACAGGGCCAAAGGACTGAAGGTAACGAACCCTGAGGGTAACGCACTCTGCGATAGAGTACCTAACTATGTGTGTGTGTGTGTGTGTGTGTGTGTGTGTGTGTGTGTGTGTGTGTGTGTGTTTGCAGCATGTGGTCCAGTGTGTGTTTGTGGCCATCAAGACAATAGGAAACATCATGATCGTCACAACGCTGCTGCAGTTCATGTTCGCCTGCATCGGAGTTCAGCTGTTCAAGGTGAGACGAGGAAGACGAGGAGGACTCTTCTTCTTCTTCTTCACTGTCTTTATTTGAGTCCAGATGTTGTTGTTGTTGTTCTTCAGTTTTCCTGCTTCTGTGTTTTTAGGGTAAATTCTATCGCTGCACAGACGAAGCCAAACACACTCCAGAACAGTGCAAGTAAGTATTCAGCCCAGTGTGAAGTACTACTGACAGTACTATTGACAGTACTATGACAGTGCTATGACAGTACTATAACAGTACTATGACAGTACTACAAAATAACTATGACAGTAGTTTTACAGTACTATGATAGTCTTACTCACAGTTCTACTGACAGTAATATGACAGTACTACGGGCAGTACTACGGACAGTACTATGACAGTAATGACAGTACTATGACAGTCTTATGACAGTTCTATGACAGTACTATGACAGTACTATAACAGTCCTATGACAGTACTATGACAGTACTTCGAAAGAACTATGACAGTACTACTGACAGTAGTTTTACAGTACTATGATAGCCTTACTCACAGTTCTAGTAATATGACAGTACTACGGACAGTACTATGACAGTAATGACAGTACTATGACAGTCCTATGACAGTTCTATGACAGTACTATGACAGTACTATGACAGTCCTATGACAGTACTCTGACAGTCCTATGACAGTACTATGATAGGACTATGACAGTCCTATGATAGTGCTCTGACAGTACTATGACAGTACTCTGACAGTACTAGGACAGTACTGACAGTCCTATGACAGTCCTATGACAGTCCTATGACAGTACTATGGCAGTCCTATGATAGTACTATGGCAGTACTCTGACAGTCCTATGACAGTCCTATGGCAGTCCTATGACAGTACTATGACAGTACTATGACAGTACTACTCTGTGTCCAGAGGGACCTTCGTGGTGTATAAGGATGGAGATGTGAACCATCCGATGGTCCGGGAGAGGATCTGGCTGAACAGCGACTTTAACTTCGACAACGTGCTGATGGGGATGATGGCGCTCTTCACCGTCTCCACCTTCGAGGGCTGGCCAGCGTGAGTCTTCAAATTAAACTTTATCAACAGAGACGGAGCGTGAGAGTACCGGTGTCTGACCTCCTCCCTCCAGGCTGCTGTACAAAGCCATCGATGCCAACGGGGAGAACTCTGGACCCATCTACAACTACCGAGTGGAGATCTCCATCTTCTTCATCGTCTACATCATCATCATCGCCTTCTTCATGATGAACATCTTTGTGGGTTTCGTCATCATCACCTTCAGAGAGCAGGGAGAGCAGGAGTACAAGAACTGTGAGCTGGACAAGAACCAGGTAGGAAGTCAAACATCTACAACTGTCCACCAGAGGACCTCCGCCAAAGAATACTACACTATGCTAGTACAGCAGTACATGTTGAGTACACTATGCTAGTAGTACGCGCTACTCTCCGTCTCCACAGCGTCAGTGTGTGGAGTTCGCCCTGAAGGCTCAGCCCCTGAAGCTCTACATCCCAAAGAACCCGGTTCAGTTCAAGTTCTGGTCCATCATCAACTCCACGGGCTTTGAGTACATCATGTTCGTGCTCATCCTGCTCAACACCGTCACGCTGGCCGTCCAGGTGTGCTCTTAATAACAGTACGGTGACCACAGAGGTGTGTGTTTTTGTGTTGGTTGTTGATAATAACACACGTGTGTTTTTATCCCGCAGCATTACGAGCAGTCGAAGAACTTCAGCCACATCATGGACATCCTCAACATGGTGTTCACCGGCCTCTTCACGGCCGAGATGCTGCTGAAGCTGCTGGCGCTCCGCCTCAGGGTGAGGAAAACAAACGCACCGCTCGATGCCCCACAGAGCTGTGTGTAAACGCCTCAATGCCATCGTCATCAGAGTGGGTCTATTCTGGTCCTCCGTGAGGTCACTTCCTGTTTGTCTTCTGTCTCTAAACGGCACTCTGGTCACTTCCTGTTTGTCTTCTGTCTCTAAACGGCACTCTGGTCACTTCCTGTTTGTCTTCTGTCTCTAAACGGCGCTCTAGTCACTTCCTGTTTTCTTCTGTCTCTAAACGGCGCTCTGGTCACTTCCTGTTTGTCTTCTGTCTCTAAACGGCGCTCTGGTCACTTCCTGTTTGTCTTCTGTCTCTAAACGGCGCTCTGGTCACTTCCTGTTGGTCTTCTGTCTCTAAACGGCGCTCAGGTCACTTCCTGTTTGTCTTCTGTCTCTAAACGGCGCTCTGGTCACTTCCTGCTTGTCTTCCGTCTCTAAACGGCGCCCTCGTCCTCTTGTCTCTGCAGCATTACTTCGTGGACGCGTGGAACTCGTTCGACGCTCTCATCGTAGTTGGCAGCGTTGTCGACATCGTCGTCACCGAGTTCAGCGTGAGTCCTCGAACGCACCACAGTCAAATGATCATTCAACAGTATTAATGTTCATCAGTTATATTTCACAATATAATATATAACAATATAAAGTATGCTATATATAAAAATATGCTTGTTGATATCCTCAGGCCATGACATCTAAATACGTATTTTAATAATTATTCTAATAATGATGATTTAAATTATTATTATAATGATTTAAATATTATTACTCATTATTATTATTATTATTATTATTATATTGATACTGATCTCTGTATTTGCACCATATTCAATATTTTATATTATAACATTTGTTTTATTTATTATATTTTGACAATGTGACAAATAAAACGTGTTTAGATGTATATGGTACTGATGAAGATGAGGATGATGAGCTCTTCTTCCCGTCTGTCCCTCAGAGTGGGGAGGACAGCTCTCGGGTGTCCATCACCTTTTTCCGCCTGTTTCGAGTGATGCGATTGGTCAAGCTGCTGAGCAAAGGGGAGGGGATTCGTACCCTTCTGTGGACTTTCATCAAATCACTGCAGGTCAGGGAAGAAGTCATCTAGGGGGCGTGGCCAACGCTAGGGGGCGGGGCCAACGAGAGCAACAGTCTAACCTCTCCCTGTCCGTCTTCAGGCTCTGCCGTACGTCGCTCTGCTCATCGCCATGATCTTCTTCATCTACGCCGTCATCGGGATGCAGGTGAGGCTACGCCCTCTGAGGACTTCTATACAACCAGAGGAGTCGCCCCCTGGTGGCCAGGAGAGAGAATGCAGCTTTAACACATGAAGCATAGACTTCTATACAACCAGGAGTCGCCCCCTGGTGGTCAGGAGAGAGAATGTAGCTTTAACACATGAAGCGTAGACTTTGATCCTCTCTCTCTCTCTCTCTCTCTCTCTCTCTCTCTCTCTCTCTCTCTCTCTCTCTCTCTCTCTCTCAGACCTTTGGGAAAGTAGCCATGCAGGCTCACACTCAGATCAACAGAAACAACAACTTCCAGACATTTCCTCAGGCTGTCCTCCTCCTCTTCAGGTCAGATCCTCCTCCTCCTCCTCCTCCTCCTCCTCCTCCTCCTCCTCCTCCTCCTCCTCCTCCTCCTCCTCCTCCTCCTCCTCCTCCAGATTTCTGTTTCTAATCCTTCTCAACAACTTAAAGAACTGTTCTATTCAAATATTATAAGATGTATCATGTAACACACATCATGTAACGTGTGTGTGTGTGTGTGTGTGTGCAGGTGTGCGACAGGTGAGGCCTGGCAGGAGATCATGCTGGCCAGTCTTCCAGGTAAACGCTGTGACCCGGAGTCGGACTACGAACCTGGAGAAGAGTTCAGCTGCGGAAGCAACTTTGCCATTGTTTACTTCATCAGCTTCTTCATGTTGTGTGCTTTCCTGGTGAGAACACACACACACACACACACACACACACACACACACACACACACAGACAGTCACAGTCTCACACACACACTGACTATGTGTGTGTCCTTCAGATCATTAACCTGTTTGTCGCCGTCATCATGGACAACTTTGACTACCTGACGCGTGATTGGTCGATTCTGGGACCGCATCACCTGGATGAGTTCAAGAGGATCTGGTCCGAATACGATCCAGAGGCCAAGTATGTGTACTGCTTCAAAAGGCTAGCCTAGCTTAGCACAAAGACTGGGAGTAGGGGGAAACTGCTAGCCTAGCTTAGCACAAAGACTGGGAGTAGGGGGAAACTGCTAGTCTAGCTTAGCACAAAGACTGGGAGTAGGGGGAAACTGCTAGCCTAGCTTAGCACAAAGACTGTGAGTAGGGGGATATATGCTAATATCTCTATTTCTTTTGTTATTTTGATATTATTGTATTGTACATTTTTTTTTGTCTTTACTGTCGTATTTAACACCTTGACATGAGATAGTATTAATTATTTGTCTGTATATATATATATATATATATATATATATATATGTACATGTATATGTAAATGTATATGTACATATATATATACATATATTGTGTACTCATCCTTCAGGGGTCGTATCAAACACCTGGACGTGGTGGCGTTGCTCCGGAGGATTCAGCCTCCTCTGGGCTTCGGGAAGCTGTGTCCTCACAGAGTGGCTTGTAAGGTGAGTACACAGACCAGTACTATAATACTGGAATATTATACACACATGGAGTACTATACTACTGTAGTATTATAAATATATTAAGTGGTGTCCAAAAGGACTCTGACCTGGGTCCTCTATTTATTCATATCAGGCCATAAAACTCACATAATATATGTTGTAAAATGATGTAAAGATCTTTTCCTCCTCCTTTTCCTGCTCCTTTTCCTCCCCATCTTCCCGTTCCTCTTTCTACTCCTCTTCCTATACCTGCTCCTCCTCTCCCTGCTCCTCTTCCTCCCCTGCTCCTCTTCCTCAGCGCCTCGTGGCCATGAACATGCCTCTGAACGCTGACGGCATGGTGACCTTCAACGCCACGCTCTTCGCTCTGGTTCGCACCGCCCTCAAGATCAAGACTGGAGGTATCTGATTGGTCCTCAGTGACGCCATTAAGACTGGAGGTATCTGATTGGCCCCTTAGTGACGCCATTAAGACTGGAGGTATCTGATTGGTTCTCAGTTACGCCATTAAGACTGAAGCAGGTTCAGTATTTAAGCGCATGTTCGTAGGTCGGTATTTAAGTAGGTTAGTATGTTATTATGTTCGTAGTTAGGTATGTTAAGTATGTTAGTAGTTAAGTAGGTGAATATTTAATAATGTTAGTAGGTAAGTATATTCATTAGTACAATAGTCTATCAGTATATTATTACTTTTGCATATTGGATTATTAGCATATATGTACATTAGTATGTTAGTATGTTGTTTGGCGTTATGATTTATTCATGTGATGTCATGAACTGATAAAGCCATTTATATCTGGCCCCGCCCACTGCGTGCTGTTGCTAGGTAACCCTGACCAGGAGAACGAGGAGCTGAGGGGGATCATCAAGAAGATCTGGAAGAGAATGAAACCAAAACTACTGGATGAAGTAATACCACCGCATGAAGGTACTAATACTACAACAAATACTACCAGTACGAGTACTACAACAACATGACCAACACTTATACAAAAACTACTAGTACTACCAGAACATACTACTGGTACCAGTACTACATACATTCTACACACTACTACTACGAGCACTGCTGATACGTGAGTAAGTACTCGTAGTACTGCTGATACGTGAGTAAGTACTCGTAGTACTGCTGATACGTGAGTAAGTACTCGCTCCGTGTCTTTGCAGAGGAGGAAGTGACCGTCGGGAAGTTTTACGCAACTTTCCTGATTCAGGATTACTTCAGGAAGTTCAGGAAGAGGAAAGAGAAAGGAGACCTGGCGGAGTCTGAGGCCCACAACCCGTCTGCCATCCAGGTCTGTCTGCCTGCCTGTCTCTCTCTCTCCGTCTGTCAAACACTACAGAGCTCCATAATACAGCATTAATGCCTCTAGTGGACACCAGGAGAATAACATGTATTATCAACCCACCCACTGATCAAATGATAGCTAAATGAATGTGTGTGTGTGTGTGTGTGTGCGTGTGTGTGTGTGTGTGTGTGTGTGTGTGTGTGTGTGTGTGTGTGTGTGTGTGTGTGTGTGTGTGTGTGTGTGTGTGCAGCTGTGTAAAGCCGGTCTGAAGACTCTGCAGGATCTGGGTCCAGAGATGCGTCTGGCTCTGAACGAGGACCTGGAGGACGAGGACGAGGACCCGGAGGAGGAGGTCTGTAGAGACGCGTTGACGTGAGCGACGGCCACGTGTCCGTCCGTCCGTTAGTAACCGCATGTGTCCACAGGGGGGCGACGGCGTCGGACCGGAGAGAGATCGACGAGGCTCCGTGCTGGCCACGCCCACTGGTAAGCAACGCCATGGTGTTTTCACGCCATATTATTCACTATCAGAATAATTAAACTATTATTTAAGTAACACCGCGGGGTCCCTCAGGTCCCTCAGGTCCCGCTGGAGGACCGGCGGGGGACGGCGGCGTGTCCAACGGCGGTCCGGTCCACCGGGTCGGTTCCGTCACCAAGATGCCGAACGGTGGCGAGCACGGCGAACATGTTCGACGCGGAGACGACGCGAGGTCTTCCGTCAATCTTCATCATCATCATCATCATCGCCACCGCCGGCCGTCAGGGATGAACGGCCAGCTGGATCACGGAGACCACAAGAGGCCGCATCACAAGACCAGGTACTGATACTAGTACTAGCACGAGCATTACTACTACAAACAAATATTACTAAACGCAAAGAAAAAAATATTGTGATTTAATCTGTTCCAGATAGTTCCAGATAGTTGTGATATTTTTATTCATAGTTAGAATAGAAGTATTTAAAACCCTATTAGTACTACTATAAACCATAATAGTACTACTACAAACCATAATAGTACTACTACAAACCATACTAGTACTACTATAAACCCTACTAGTACTATTACAAACCATACTAGTACTACTACAAACCATACTAGTACTACTATAAACCCTACTAGTACTATTACAAACCATACTAGTACTACTATAAAGCCTACTAGTACTATTACAAACCATACTAGTACTACTCCAAACAGGATACAAAGTTACAGGATAAAAAGAGGAACGTGAGTCTATTTGATGCAGCAGTTCCTTTTCCGGCCACTAGAGGCCGCTGATAACCAACCTGTGTGTCCTCAGGAGAGACTCCAGGGACCGGTACTGGAGGAACGTGGACCCGGAGGCCTGCGGGGAGCAGGAGGACAACGACAGCATCACCTCCAGAGACAGGTACGCACACAGACAGATATGCACACAAACAGGTACGCACACAGCAGAGACAGATACAGAGACAGACCGACAGGTGATAGGTACACTGACACACAGACAGGTGCGCCCAGAGAGACAGACAGCTCTGTGTTTCTCTGCAGACACCACCCTGACGAGCCTCCTCTGTACAGAGACCACTACGATGGCCACGCCCCCAACAGCAGCTATGGCAACGGGTACGGCGAGGCCAGGAGGACGACCCGGCGACGCCTACTTCCTGCCACGCCCACAGGTACGCTGACACGCCGCGGTGTCACAGTAAAGCCTAGTTCATGCTTCTCCGCGCGCCGCGCCGCATCGACGCTGACCCGACGCTGAGCCGACGCTGAGCCGACGCTGAGCCTGACGCGCGCCTCCAAAATATCCTAACTACGCGTCGAGTTGACGCGGACCGCAAGCGCTGTGATTGGTCCGCTCAGAACGTGATTCCCGGCAATAAGTATATTTTCCGGTCTGTCTTCCTACACTGCCATTTTTAAAAGTTATCGTGGACCGGTAGCAACAATGGACCAAACAGAAGACTGTGGCCGGAAGAAAAAGCACGGATTCGGCTATAATCCATGAAACCACACAGCCACACACCCCTGGCAACGTGGCGGTGAATCGCAGAGCAACGCGTCCCTCAACGCAGAACTTTGAATGCTCAAGGCGCCTCGTGTGCGTCCGTCCTCCATTGTTGTCGAGGTCACGTGTTGGGGTGCGTTTGATTCGTTGTCGTCCGTCAGGTCGGAAGCCGTCATTCAACATCCAGTGTTTGAGGAGGCAGGGCAGCAGTGACGACCTGCCGACCCCCGGAACCTACCACCCCACCTCACCGCCACGCCGCACACGCACACAGGTAACACACACACACACACACACATAGAGGTAACACACAAACACAGGTAACACTCACACCTTCGCGTGTCCCTTCTCCTCTTCCTCAGCAGACGTTCAGCGGTTACGAGTCCCGCCGCTCCTCGGCAGCCTCCTCGGCGTCCTGGGCCAACCCGTGTCCTCGCCGCGGCCGCCTCCTCTACGCCCCGCTCATCCTGGTGGAGGAGGAGGGCAGCCCGCCCTGGGGGGGAGGAGGAGGAGTGGGGGGAGGAAGAGGAGGAGAGGGGCAGAAGGGAGGCGCAGGAAGAGGTGAGATGTCCCAGAAGCCTCGGCGCTGACGACCGTGCGCCCCGTGTTGAGCTGCAGTACTGTCTTTCATCCACCAGGTGTCAACGTCACGTGTGCAGCACCCAGAGCGGCCTGGTACGGTGGCCTCGCAGGGACATCAGGTAGGGTGAACACACACACACACAGGCACACACACAAACACACACACACACACACACACACACACACAGATCATATGGAAGAGACTCCAACGTGAACCTTCACGTAAAGCTTACATGTGACCCTCGTCGTGTGTGTCATGTGACTCCGGTTGCAGCTCCGCCCCCTTACAGAGCCTACACCACCCTCAGAGTTCCCTCCCAGCTCGGCGCCCAGCTGACGGAGAAGCGCGGATCGGCCGACAGTCTGGTGGAGGCGGTACGGAGGCGTCCATCTTGTTAGCGCCACCTGGCGGCCGCCCCTGACTCTGTGTGTCTCTCCAGGTCCTGATCTCCGAGGGGCTCGGCCTGTACGCCCGGGATCCCAAGTTCGTGGCATTCGCCAAGCGGGAGATCGCCGACGCATGTCACATGACGGTGGACGAGATGGAGTCGGCCGCCAGCGACCTCCTCTGCAACGGGAGCCGCGGTTTGGTCAGCGCCGCCGCCGACCCCGCCGCGCTCTACAGCGACGAGGAGCCGATGAGGGCGGGGCGCGACGAGGAGGAGCTGGTGGACGAGATGACCTGCGTGACGTCGTTCTGACTCTGAGCCAATCAGTGACGAGACGTTCAACCAACAGGGGGGCGGGGCAGAGAGGAGGGCGGAGCTTAATGAAAATAACACCGACTGACGGGATTCGTGAAGTTACGATGAAAGATGGCCGACGGCAGGGTGACGCGGTGAATGCCCGTTCAGCTGCACCGGATCTCACTTTACCCACAATGCAATGTTGGCAGTTTTACAGGTTGTGTTTTTTTTGTATTCTATAACTCAAAGCATGGAAAGCGAGTGGAACAAATATTCAGACGATCTTTGGCCGTCGCCATCTTGTTTTTATCAACGAACGAAAAGTAAGTGACCATATTTGGACCAAGGAGCAGTGATGTAGCGGCGCCGTATACCCCTGGTGGTCAGGAGAGAGAATGCAGCTTTAACAGATGAGTTATAGACTTCTATACAGCCAGAGGAGTCGCCCCCTGGTGAACAGGAGAAATAATGCAGCTTTAACGGAGGAATTATAGACTTCTATAGAACCAGAGGAGTCGCCACCTGGTGGTCAGGAGAGAGAATGCAGCTTTAACAGAGGAATTTTAGACTTCTATACAACCAGAGGAGTCGCCCCCTTGTGGTCAGGAGAGAGAATGCAGCTTTAACGCATGAAGCATAGACTTCTATACAACAAGAGGAGTCTCCCCCTGGTGGTCAGGAGAAAGAATGCAGCTTTAACACATGGAGAATAGACTTCTATACAACCAGAGGAGTTGGGAGGGGAGGGGGGGGGGGGGACAGGAAAGTGTGTTTCTGCTGTTAAACATTGTGTTGAAAACATTTGATGTGTTTTTATTCTCATAAATGAAGACAATGACGTGAAAAGAGTGTTTGTTTGGCGTGTTTGATGATTTTTATTCCAACAGAGAACTCTTTCTGGTGTTTCTGTGTCTCTGCCCTTTTTTTTTATTTTACATCGGTTAAGGGCTTTTTAAACATCCTCTTCAGAGCTGAAATAAAGAGTGAAAAGCAGCCTCTCGTTTTGTTTGGTTTATAAACCTCTTTTCAGGTTGCTGGTTGCACATTAAACAAACAACATTTCCCAGAAGCCCCGGTCAGCCTTCATCATGACATCGTCCTCAGCAGCTGATGAAGATATACTGAACATGAAAGAACATTTGTTCATGAATATTAAAATGAACTCCCACAAATCCTTATAATATAAAGTGTTTTCTATTAATATAAGCACAATAACATAGGAAATATAATAAAATGCAACATTAAGTATGTTCAGACTTCCTTGTTCAGAATGCTTACAATCATCCTAAATATTCCTAAAGATTAAAAAATGTTGTTCGATTCATAAAATCCTACGAATACATAAACATACTAATATAAACGAAACGTGAATAAATATGTAAATTAATAAATCGCCATAGAATATATATTGCTATAGGTTTCAACTGTGCTTCTGTTTCTCTGTTGAAGTCCAACGAAGTTCAAACCAGCTCCTTCGTGGATGCTTTTATTGTGAAACTCTGAGACAGGAAGTTATTCCTGTTTGAATCTATGCTTCCCTTTTTTTGACCAATGATTCTGATTTCTCCTCTTCCTCGTCTCTTTGAACATTTATATCTTCTACTAAACTAAATAACTTCCGCAAGTAAAGAGACTCTCTAAACAGTGAATAAACATTATGATCACTATCGTAAACTAAACCTAATTCCGCTCATTTGTTTTGTGTTGTTGTGTAGGTTAATATATATTTTATATTGTAATTATTGACTGGTTATAATTCCCCACATATGTGTGGACATCTTATTTAATATGTAATGCTTTTATTTATCGTTTTAATTATGTGTATATATTTATTTATTGGAAATAAATCCAAAGCGCGTTCTTCGGGTTCATTTCAGTTCAATTAAAAAAATGTACAGATATCAGAGAGCGTCCCTGAACGTCTCAGTGTGAACGCGGTCTCCACATCTCGCGGAACTACGCCGCCCCTACGCTACAACGTTGGATGTTGTTGACCTCATCTTCGTTCAGATCTCGCGATGTTTTGCGGACGGACGGCGGTTGAAAATGGAGTCGAGGGGGCGGGGTGCAGCAGGAGGGAGAAGAGATGTTTGGAGGCTTTTTTAAAAACATATAATTATTTATTTAAATAAAAATGGCCGCCGTGGAGAGCGGAGAGGAGAGACTGTAAGTGGGCTTTTTTTTTTTTTTTTTTACATTTTACCCTCCGGTAACGCTCCGCCGCTATCGCCGCCTCCGACAGCCGCGAGCGATTCTTTTGTGTGTTTTATTTAAGTAAAAGTGCGTTGTTTTGGTGCCCGGCCCGCCTCGGCGGAGCGGGGTTAGCGGGAATACGTCACCAACTTACTGCTAACTCTGTACTTTAGCCGCTGCTGTTTAGCCGCTCCGCGCTCCTTCGGGCCGCCCGGGCTCCCTCACAACTACACGGGAAGTGAGCCGGAGGCCGGCGGAGAGGAGTAAAGGAGCCAGAGGCGACCTCCAGAGCTAACGGGTTGCTAGCTACCGTTAGCATCACAGATAGCATCACAGAGTATTTCCATCCCGCTGTGTTCTCCCCCTCCTCCCCCTCCCCATGTATACCCACTCACCCCAACCCCCTCTCTATAACCCCTCTCTCCCCATACCCTTTCTCTCTATCGCCCCTCTATATATAACCCCTCTTGTATAAACAGACCTCTACGTACATGTTCAATAACCCGGGTTAACCCCTCTCTACCCTCCTTATATACACACACCTACACCCCCCTCCCCCATATAGCGTAGACCTCATCTTTTGCTTCAGTGCCGCTGAGTGTGTGTGTGTGTGTTTAAACCATATTTAGATTAATACATTATTTAGTTTAATAAAAACAATTAAACTATTAATTATTGATCCATCAACTTGTTTTTGTTGTTGTTTATTTTGTTGTTTGTGTTTTTCTTTGTGTTCTCCTTTTGTGTTCTTGTTTGTTTTTGTTGTTTGATCTGTTGATGAATCTCTCGGTCTATAAACTAAACGCTGAAACATTTTTTTTGCAGACAAACTGAAGGTTAAAATTAAACGTTTTCACGGTCGAAGAACAGATTTAAATCTCACTGAAACAAACGTCTTACTGCTCCTGAAGAACTTTGGATGTTGAACATCAGTGACGCATCATAAACACAACTAATCGTACGCACGTTATATAAACACCAACCTTTACCTGCTCCAGGTTATTGTTTGTGAACATTAATGTGTACAAATATCTCTTTAATTGAGCGTGCAGGTGCTCAGGAAACTAAAACGCTGTGACCCTGTGATGTCATCCGTTATGTAATCTCTTGCCCACAGGGAGGAGGGTGAGGAGGGACCTGTCGACCCCCAGTCACCCGTCAGAGGGAGAGACAGGTCCCAAAGCAAGACCAAGAAGGCCCGCAGGGAGCGTCGCCTTGCTGACCAGGGGGCGGAGCCACAGATGGGGGCGGAGCCAGAGAACCAGGTAAGTGCAGCCGTTAAAGCGGCCCTGGAGTTCTATCACTAAACAACGTGATCCAGTTTAACTAACCGGTTCGGCGTCACTTCCCTTCCTGCAGGCATCGGATACGGCGGCGGGACCCTCGGAGCCGGGGGCGGAGTCGGCGGCCACCAGCGAGTCCGCCGGTTCTCCCAGGCAGCGGCGCTCCGTCATCCGGGACCGCGGGCCGCTGTACGACGACCCGTCGCTGCCCGAAGGCTGGACCCGCAAACTCAAGCAGAGGAAGTCCGGACGCTCGGCGGGGAAGTTCGACGTCTACCTGATCAAGTAAAGCGAAACCCCTCCTCCGTCGGTTTCCTCGCGATCACACGTTGGAAACCGTTTCCCAGACGACGTGTCGGTGTTTCTTCCCCTTTCTCCAGCTCGGACGGGAAAGCCTTTCGCTCCAAGGTCGAGCTCATTGCCTACTTCCAGAAGGTCGGCGACACGACCACCGATCCCACGGATTTCGATTTCACCGTCACCGGACGCGGGAGCCCGTCCCGCCGCGAGAAACGCCCCCCGAAGAAAGTCGCGGTGGTGAAACCGTCGGGTCGAGGCCGGGGGAGACCCAAAGGTACGGACGCACGAGTGCAGACAAAGTCGTCTTATGGAGGTCGACGGTCGGTTTCATACGTGTCTCTCGTTTCAGGCAGTGGGAAGACGAGCCAGGCTACGGAGAAGACGGCGGGCAAGATGCCCTTAAGCAAGGCAGACTCCTCCAACGCCTCCACCTCCACGGCGTCAACGGTACGATCGGTCGGTCGATCATCTGTGATCAATACAGTCTTTAGAGGTTTAGTTTCAGGGTCACAACTACAGTCTGAATATACCTTACCCAAACACCTTCGATTCTGGGAGAGCTACAGCCCAATTACAGACCCTCAAAGAGGGTCCAATTGCTCTTTATTGACTCCCGGGAGAGTCCCAAACTACAGGGTTCGTACGGTCATGGGAAAACCTGGAAAAGTCATGGAATTTTAAAATGGTCGTTTCCAGGCCTGGAAAAGTCATAGAAAAAACTTAAATCATAAAAGTTTTGGAAAAGTCATGGACATTTGTTATAATCACATGTTCATTTACGCCGAGTTTGGCATAATTCATATGTTTTTTAAAGAAAGACGCTCAAAATATAAGCCGGCATACGCTCTAAATATGCAACATTTTCTAAAATGTTTTAATATAAACCGAGATTTCAGTATAGTCATGGAAATTTGATCAAAAGTCATGGAAAAGTCATGGAAATCCATTGGTCAAAATGTGTAAGAACCCTGAAACTAGCCAAAGAAAGAAGATCAAAAATAATCCAATCAGAATGTCTGAAGATGGACTCATCAGAACGCTCAGGATGGATGTTTGAGAGGAATTAGTTCCCTCTAAACATAGTTTACAAAGGTTTGCAGAATATACTGAGAACGTGGGGCTGAGGAGTCTTTAAAGTCTTCAACTTCCACCTTTTTAGAAGGAATGTCATCGTCTCCCGTGGAATGAGGGTTTGGATGTGGCCTTCAGGCGCTCAGGAGTCGAGGCCTGAAGGTTTGTTGAAGCAACTTGACGCACAGACCGAACAAAGAACGCGGTCTCGAGGGCTCGATTTAGAACTCAAAGGCCTTTCCGTCTGTCTGAGCGGTTCCGGCGAAGGACTCGGGAGACAGACTTTACCCAAACGGAGGGTCCGGTCTCCTTGCGTTGGGAGGAGGTGGGAGCGCGTTGCGTTGGGCGTTCTGTTGGGCGATGTGTTTGCTGTATGCATAAGAATCGTTAGTGCTGTGGGACGCAATCCAATATGTTGTTGCTCTTAACGTCTTGGTGTTGTGCCTCCCTGCAGGCGGTCTCTCCTGCACCGGCGCCCAAAGCCCGACTCGACAGGAAGAGGAAATCGGAACCGGAAAAACCGGCTCCACCACCGACCACCCCCAAGAAACGGGGCAGGAAGCCGGCCTCGGCCTCGGCGGTTGTCACGGCGCCCGCCTCCGCGACGCCGACCCCCGCGGCGTCGACCCACTCGACGCCGAACCCCGCGGCGGGGAGCTACGTCACGGCCGCCATCTTAGCCGCAGAGGCCAAACGCAGAGCGGCCAAGGAGTCTTCCGCCAAACTCGTCGTCAAGGAAACGGCCCTGCCGATCAAGAAGCGCAAGACGAGGGAGACGCTGGAGGAGGTGGACAACGTTCAGACTCTGGTCGTTACCGCGGCGGAGAACGAGAGACGGGTCACGGTGGAGGGAGAGGCCGGGAAAGGGGAGGGAGCTCCGCCCTCAGAGCCTCAGCCCGCCCCCTCCGAGCAGAGCCAATCACAGAACCAGCCCGCCGTGTCAGACGAAAGCCAAACGCACGGACACAAGGCACACAAAGGGAGGAAGCACAAGGAGAAAACGGGAATAGCGGCAGGAGAAGGAAGAAGCAGAGGAGAGGAGGTTGAAGAAGACGTCAGCGACAAGGGAGGAGGAGGAGGAGGAGGAGGAGGAGGAGGAGGAGGAGGAGGAGGAGGAGGAGGAGGAAGGAGTAGTAGCAGCGGCAGTAGCGGTAGCATCAGCCCATCGAAGAGCCACAAAAGGAAGGACCGGCCGCCTCACAAACACCATCACCACCACCACCACCACCATCGCCACCAACATTCCTCCGCCTCCACGTTGGATCAGCCCGCTCCCGCCCAGCCCCCCCCTCCGGCCTCTGGACCCCCGGCGCCCTCCGGCCCGGCCAAGCCCGACGCCAAGGCCGTGGCGCAGCTCGCCCAGCAGACTCCTCCAGGAGCCCCGTCGAGGGCGGCCCCTCAGACCCCGCCTGACCCGAGAAGCCAACCCCCGCCTCGGTCCCAGCAGCAGCCCCGGTACCCGGCGGCCCAGCTCTCTCCTACCGGGCAAGTCTCGGCCCAGCCGAGGTCCCAACCGCCGGCCCCCCAAGCCCAAAGTCTGATCCAGGCCCCTCCTCAGTCGCAGCCTGCTCAGCACCACATGCAGCCCGCTCCACCTCAGTCGCCCCCTTCTCAAGCCCCGTCCATCCTGCAGATTCATCCGCCCCAAACGAGACCTACGCAAGCCCGGTCCCCCACGGTCCTCCCAGCCCGGTCCCCCGCGGTCCTCCCGCCTCAAGTCCAGCCCCGGCAGTCACTGCAGCCTCAACTCCAGGCCCAGTCCAGGACCCCGGCCGAACTTCAGAATCAACTGCAGCACCGATCCCTTCCCCAAAGGCAGCCCACGACCCCGGCCCAAACTCCGGCTCAAGCCCAGACCAGAACCCCAGCCCAAACTCCAGCTCACCTGCAACCCAGGCATCAAGCGCAGCCCGACACCCAGGCAAGGCCGCCATTGCAGCACCAACCCCAGACTCAGTACCGACCACAACCCAGACCGCCTCCCTCCCAGTCCGGGCCTCCCCAAGCGCAACCGAACGTTCATCGGATTCAAGCGCAGCCCCGCCCCCAGCTCGCCAGGCCCCACGTGCAGCACCCCTCCTCCCACCGGCCGCCTCCCGGTCCGACCAGAACCAACCTGGGTCCGGTTCAACAGAACCAGAGCGAACAGCCCCAAGATCTGAGCACCGCGCGGGCCGGCCGAGGAAACCCGCCGCCGAGCCGAGAGGGCGGCGCGACGGCGGCGGGGCGAGCGGAGCCGGCCGCGGGGCGAGGGTCGAACGGCACCCCGAGGCCCTCGGCGCCCCCGGGTGCGGCCGCGCCCGGCCCGGTCCCCGGGAGGCTGCGGCCGGAGCCGGAGGCGGCGGAGTTCAGAGACATCGTCCCCCAGTCCGCCGTCCCCCGACCCGGCCGGGAGGAGACCGTCGAGTCTCGGACCGCCGTCAGCGAGAGGGTCAGCTGATCGGGGCGTCGGGGGGGGGAGAAGAGGAGCGGGAGGAGGCGCGGAGATTTCACACTGTTCTCAGACAGGAGGAGGAACGCCGTCTGATGGTTTCTGGACACTTTGTAAAGTTCTGGATCGGAGAGGACGGGGCGGACGGAGCGTCGTTTTATAGGAAAAACAAAGAGGACAAAAAAAAACTATAAAAGAAAAAAGAAAAGAAAAAGTGTGTGTATATAACCAAAAGGCAGCTGTAGTCCCGCTAGGGGGGGAGCCTAGACACGTCACCACGTTACCAAACGTTGCTTCCGGAATATAAACCCCCGTTTATTTTTTACCTATTTTGATCGTTTATTGTTTCGTCTGTTATTCAGCTTTAAACTGATATTATGTCGCTCAGCGGCCAGGAGGGACGGCTCGTCTCCATGGAAACCAGCCGAGAGACTCGGCCCCCGGAACCCTCGGAGGTGGAGCGTCTTCGGGACCCGGAGGTCTCGCCGCCTCTCCTCCGACGTCCGTCGCGTCGCTCTCGACGTTTCGTTCGCTTCTTCCGGTGAAAAATTCTCCGGTTCTGGTTTTCACCGAGTCAAGCCGACCCGTCTTCGGTCCGGTCCGGTCTGGCTCGGAGACCGGGGGGGGGGGGGTGGAGGGGCCCCGCGAACAAGGCCCGGTTCGGCATTCACGTGGACGCCATCCGGAGAGTTGAACCCGCGAAGCGAGGAAGACGAGATGTTCTGACCCGGCCGCCGCGAGGTTCAGGGTCGACGGAGAGGCCTCGAGGACCGGGTCCTCTCACCTGGTCGGCTTGGATTCACCTGAGGGTCGAAGCCCCTCCCCCCCGCCCCCCTCAGTCAGCATGCCATCTGTCACGCGGCCGCATAAATCCAACCCCCTCCCCCCTCTACGCGACGCCTCCACCGGACTCGGCGGCCCCGGCGACCGGCCGCCGTCTTGCATGTCCCCGAGTCTAGTGCCTCTTCTCGCCGGGCCGGCGGCGCCGTGTCGTGTTTGTAGACGTAGTCGCGCCGCGCGGCGACTTCCTGCTCGCGCCCGGGAGGAAGTTCTGCAGAGGAACTCCAACGCGTTGTAGACAAAATAGTTTTTACCTGTTTTCTTATTTTCATTTCTAACTAAAAGCGTTTGTTGTCCCGACTCGTCTTCGCCTGGTGATTGAAGCTCAGAGTACTTTGACTGGTACAGGTACTTCTACCACCTCAGAGGTACTTGTAGTACTTTATACTGTACTACACCTCAGAGGTACATTTAGTACTTTATACTGTACTGCATCTCAGAGATACATGTCTTTATGTATACTGTATTACACTTCAGAGGTACATGTAGTACTTTATACTGTACCTCAGAGGTACATGTAGTACATTACACTGGACTACACCATACAGGTAAATACTGTAGAACAGCTTTATTGGTAAACAAAAACTGATGAGGACTGCACTTCCCATGATGCACTGCTGCCAGCTACTCAATGAACAAGTAAAAGTCTAAAGTTTGTATATTATTTTTATAATTCCACATGTACAATTTCATAGATTGTCAACATCAAAATACATTTAAATAGGGGGTCTTTGGCTTGTGAATATATTATATTAGAATATAAGTTAGCAAAGATCATCAAGACTCGCGTGACTTTACTCTTTTCTGTCAAAGCTAAAGAATCCAAACATATACATAACATCAACACATCCACCATACAGCTTCACCTATATCTGAACCCAGTGGTGGCTGGTGGACTTTTATTTTGGTAGGGTCATCCGGTCATTCCACAAACATCCCATAATGACCCAATGCAAGTATCAAACACTTTGTAGGTAAATAGTTAACATTTATTCCAACTGATGAGTATATATATATATATATATATATATATATATATATATTACTATAACTTTAAGTAATACCATGAGTAACGCCATGCTTTAACACATGAGGAACCAGAGGAGTTACCCCTGGTGGTCAGGAGAGGCAATGCAGCTTTAATACACAAAGCATAGACTTCTTCACAACCAGAGGAGTCGCCCCCTGGTTGTCAGGAGAGAGAATGCAGCTTTAACACATGAAGCATAGACTTCTATACAACCAGAGGAGTGGACCCGTCTGTCTTGGTGTATTCTGTGTCTTCACGTAGACACGCGGTTCTATGATGGAGGAGCTTCACGACGTCCAGCTGACGGAGATCAAACCCTCCCGGCAGGTGGAGGCGGTGCTGCTGAAGGGGTTACCTGGTGCTGTTTGAGGACAGGTCATTTGCTCGATGCTCTCTGATAACGATGACAGGATTTCTCTCCGTCTCTTCAGAACGGGAGGAATCAGACTTCGACTCTAGAGAAAAGGTTCATTAGAGCCGTATGTTTTTCAATATTGTAACATGAGATGCGTAGTAATAATATTTGTTTAAAGTAAGGCTTTATCATACACACCGTTGACCACAGTGCAGTGTGATGACGTGTTTACACCAGCAGGGGGCAGAGTAACACTGGCTCACTTTACAGATTGTTCTTCTTCACCATAAATAATGCAGCTTTTTATAGAAATAGAGGCGAAAGGTGAAACACCGCGATGAGGTCATCGACCCGCGAGCTCCACGTATTGATCACTAGACTGACGTCAATACAGCAGCAATGCCTCCTATTAATAGTTATTTAAATTAGAGCACAGAGTACCAGCTTCTGTCTGCTCCTCCACATATTTATGATATATAGATATATCATTTATATATATAAACATCTATATATCATTATTATTATATTATTGTTTAGTTGAGGTCCTAAGTATGTTCATCACAGTTTCATCTTCCCACATAAACAACATTGCTGATTAACCAGAGATATTTTTAGCCATTAGCTTCCTCATTGCCTAGCAACATGTTCAAAGACACAAGGAAAAAAAGGGCACCGGAGACTTTTTGTTTCTGCACACAGCTTCAGTTGGTGTTCAACACGAAGGCTTCACCACAGAGGTAACGATCCATTATCCAATCAATCAATCAATCCATCCATCCAGCAGGATGTATTCACGCAACTTGTTAAACAAATCCAATATAGTCCAGAGAGCTTTATAAACGTAATGCACATTGAAGTTGAACATAATAAATAACACAGAACACATCGATGAAGACGTGTATACACCATCTGGTTTTATTCCTGAAGATTTGTCACTTTTTGCACCGGGAGAATATCCAAGATGTATTTAACTTTAATCTATCATTTGTTTCCCTCTGAATATTGCCTTCTGTCCCCCGGCTCTTTTTAAAGTGTTTTAATTATTTTTAATACAAAGAAATACATATATTATAATAATTTAATTTGATTTAAATGATTTATAAAGGGCTAGACAAAAATGATGGTGACATATCAGACAAATTCAATTTGTAATGCTTGCGTTCACAAGAATATTCACACCGCTTTTCAAGGTGTTCCAGAAACTTTGTAAATAATGGAAGTCATCATGACGTCATGAGAACTCTCTCCGAGAAAACTATAATCTCACTAACATCGCTGCTTCAATGAGGAAGAAAACGCCATTTCCTTCAGGGGCGTGGCCATATTATCCAGGGGGCGTGGCCAGATTACCCAACTAGACTGGATGGAACCGAAAAACCTGATTTGTGTAATCTCATCCACTAAATGATCCCGCTAACTACGTTAGCTAGGTGCAATAAATATGGCCCTGATCTTCAACATGTCTGTCTGTGTGACGGGGTGTGTGGGTGTTGTTGTTGTTTTCAGGAGCACGACGTGAAGAAGGCTCACGCCGTGCTGCACGTCACCATGAGGGGAGTTGCTAGGGGCAACCGTCCCACAATCCTCACCTACCACGACATCGCACTAAACCGTGCGGCCTGGGATCACGACTTGGTGTGTGTGTGTGTGTGTGTGTGTGTGTGTGTGTGTTCTCAACACACCTCGGCTCCGTTCACACACTAATATCTATTAATAGTTTTGAACATCCCATAATAACACACACATACACACACCTCCAACTCGCCTCCCCCTAGTGCCCACAGCTGGTATGAACAGGTGTTCTATCATTTCGTGCTACTTGTCCAGAACTGCTACCGTGTGGTACTGCGCATGCGCCGAGTCGATTTTCCGAGTTTGTTTGACACACCCATGTTTTGCAACCCTGTCTGATAACGGTGAGTGACATCCTCAAAATCACGATTATTTTGCCTAGTTAAAAGTACATTCAGCATGTATATTGTACAGGTAGTAATAATACGTAGTAATGACATGTAGATTAATGAGTGATAAGCAGTTGCTATTTCTTTTGTGTCAACAAATTATTGTAAACATGAGTTTGTTCACATTATCATAATAAAGCACTGGTTTATTATTAGGGTATTTAGTGTTGAAGATAAACACTTTAACAGTGAAAAGTGAAACATTGAACTTTGAAAGAAAAGCATATTTTGATAGTACAATAACATCCTATCAGATAGGGTAGCATGAATTGATAGACACCTATCAGTTTATGCAGCGGGTAGCAAATTCTGACAAGGCAGCAAAAAATTAATAAAAAAATATTCTGACAAGGCAGCAAAAAATGAATAAATAAATATCCTTACGAAAGCCTATTCCATGAGTTAAGCTTTTTCTTGTTGCAATACTACTGACGACCACAAGAGGGCTCTTGTCCTCATGAGGACTCAGTTGGAGCTTCAGGTGGTGGAGCGCTGCTGCCTCTGGTGGACCAGAGGAGTATTACAACCCTTTAGATTTACCTGGAACCTTTTGTTCATAAACCGAGACTCTGGTCACATTTCAGATTTAATGACTCAAATGAAGTTGATCGTTCTTTTTCGATGAATTTCAATTCAAATCCAGATTTCGTCATTGTCTTCTCGTCTTCCTCGGACCGTGTCGCTGTATCGTTATGTTTATTACGCTCATATTCAGATTAAAGATAAACATTAATCTAGTGATTCAAGAACTAAAGTGACGTTTTGTTAATGTTATTTTAATATTTCATATTCAATTACTAAGTTGTCATGAAGCCTGTTCAGAGTCGAAATGTACTTTTATTCGATATAAAAAATGTAAACACTAAATGTTACAGTTCTAAGTATTTAATACGGTGAGGTTTGTTGCTCCTTTGAATGTAAACAAGGTTTGTAATAAAATAAAGAGATGGGACTGTTTCTGCGATATTATGAGAAAACAAACAATGAAAAAATATTTATTCTAGTGGTTACAGTGTAGTAGCTCAGCTGGCAGCAGGGGGCGCTGTTTTACTGCACAGGCGAGAGAGCAGCCCCGACATCTGCAGCAGGGAGTTCACGCCCTCAGACACACGCATGTGGGTGTAGCCGATCTCCTGCAGGGAGAGAGAGACAGACAGGTAGACAGACAGGTAGACAGACAGACACGTAGGCAGCATAAGGTGAATACAAGCGGCTTCGTTCATCTTGAACCAGGGTTCTTCCACATTTTGACTAATGGATTTCCATGACTTTATACTAAATTTCCATGACCAAACACAAACAATTTAGTAAATCTTGCGTATTGAAAGCGTACGCCGGCTTACATTTTAAGCGGCTTTCTTAAAAAATAGGTGTAAATTAACATGTGATTATAACAAATTTCCATGACTTTTCCCAAACTTTTATGATTTTAGTTTTTTTTCCGACTTTTCCAGGCCTGGAAATGACCATTTTAAAATTCCATGACTTTTCCAGGTTTTCCATGACCGTAAGAACCCTGTTGAACGGATCAAAGTTAGCGAGGGACTATTTCTTGCCCATGTCGTATCCCTCCACCAGGTGAGAAGCTTCACGAGGGGGCGGAGCCTCACCTTGATGAAGTCCAATTTGAGGTACTCGGCCATCTGGTAGGTCTTGCAGACCCTGAAGATGTTCCCGATGATGTCCTCCGGGGAGTAGCCCAGCGCCCACAGCTGCTCCACCACCTTGTAGGCCTGGTCGATGTTCCCGTCCACGCAATGTCCCAGCATGCCTTTCACCAGCAGCGGGTGAGGCTCGTCGCACACTTTGAACACGTTGTCGCTGTTGATGTAGCCGAAGCCGGAGTTGGTGGACTGCAGGTTGTTCAGCGCCTAGAGGACGGGACAGGAAGTCAGAGGAGGACGGGACAGGAAGTCAGAGGAGGACGGGACAGGAAGTCAGAGGAGGGGACAGGAAGTCAGAGGATGGGACAGGAAGTCAGAGGAGGACGGGACAGGAGTGGAGACCACCAGGGGGCCCTCACCTGTCTCATGTCCCCCTGCGCCGTGAAGATCACGGCCTCCAGCCCGTCGGGGGACACCTGCAGCGCCTCCATCTGCACCACCTCCTGCAGGCGGTGCAGCACCTGCGCGTCGCTCAGCTTGGCGTAGCGCAGCACGGCGCAGCGCGACTGCAGCGGCTCGATGATGCGGTCGGACGCGTTGCAGGCGAGGGCGAAGCGCGTGGTCTTGGAGTAGATCTCCATGATGCGCCTCAGCGCCTGCTGAGCCCCGTCCGTCATGCTGCGCGCACACACGCGCACACACACACACACACACACACACACACACACACACACACACACACACATTACAGCATTCATATGTCATCATTGACTTCTCGGGTCGTTGATCTCGGGTCTCACCTGTCGGCCTCGTCCAGGATGATGACCTTGTGTCGACCTTTGGGCAGCGTGACCTTCTGCTGAGCGAACATCTTGATCTTGTTCCTCACCACGTCGATGCCCCTGAACGCCACACACACACACACACACACACCCACACAGTCAACACACACACATGGTCAACACACACACGGTCAACACAGTAAACACACGGTCAACACACACACACACACACCTCTCATTGGAGGCGTTGAGCTCCAGCACCGCGTCCTTCACCGATTGGCCGAGCAGCGCTCGCGCCAGACACAGGATGCTGGTGGTCTTTCCGGTTCCCGGAGGACCTGGAACCATTACGTCACCAACACACGTCACAACTACAAACACTACAATGTGTCCATAGTACACACACAAAGTACACGCTCTGCATATTGATGTAGGAATAAACATCCGTTTTTAAATAAAATAATGTGGTTATTTGACCAAAATATATAACAAATTATGTAAATAAAATACTAATTATAAGAAATACAAGCTGCGTCAATAATTATGATTCAATATAATATGTCTTGCAATATAAATATAAGATATCATTTCTCGCGTACTGTTTCTACTAGTCGTAAAGTACTCCTCCACTTGAGGTACTACTACTTGGAGTACTCCTCCACTGGAGGTAGTACTACTTGGAGTACTCGCTCCGCCTCTGAACCCCGTGCAGGAACTACATGTTGAACCCGCGCTTCCGGTCCCTGCTGACCTGCGATGATGACGTTAGGCACGTTCCCCTCGCGCGCGAACACCTCCAGCCGGCTCACGGTCTCCTCGTTGCCCACAATCTCGCTGAGCTTCTGCGGCCGGTACTTCTCCACCCAGGGCAGCTCGTAATGGCCGCCGGAGCTCTTCGCGGCAGCCTCTGGGGCTCCCGTGTCCGCCTTCATCTCCACGTCCATGATGCCGTCTGCCTGGTGGTGGGAGCGAGCGCGGGAAATCTTTTCCCTCTCTCGAAACCACCTGACAGTAAACTCACACCCCATTGGCCGAGCGTTTGTTGGTGACCGCGGAGAACGTCGCGCTAGAGTCTCGCGATATTTATAACCACAGCCATCATGAGAGAAAACGTTCTGAACACAGACAACACATTCATTAGTATTAACTTAATAACGTAAATGTTTTTTTTTTTTTTTATATTATTTAGGTTAATCATTCCTTCAAAAAAAATTCAAATACTCAATTAAAAGCAATCTTGCTATCAAGACAATATGTTTGTGTATGTTCTTTAATGTACCTGTATGATTGAATAATGTCCCCTGGCTCTGTGTATATATATATATATATATATATATATATATATATATATATATATATATATATATATATATATATATATATATATATATATATATATATGTATGTGTGTGTGTGGATCAGTATGTTAGTGCTTGAACTACTAACCTTTAATTAAAATAGACAATTTATATTGATCTATTATGTTTCCTTTTATGAAATAATAATGTGTATACTTTAATGTACTGTATTATTTGTTATTGTTTAATTTTAGATTGTTTATTTTTTCTTTATTTTTACAACTTGTACACATTATGGGTATTTTTATTTAATTAAATTATCTGGATACTTCCACAACTGCATGGTGGAAATCTATAACATTGAGGACACCAGTAATAAAAAGGTTTTATATGGATATTAATATGTTTTTAATATATGTTTCTGGCTGAAGGATGCTCCCTTGTTTAGTTATCTTTTACCATGGATGTATAAACTATCATTTTAAAATAATAATTTATAAATATAATTAATTTTCATATTTTAACAATGGATGTATATTTTTTATAATATATTCCTGTATTATTCTTGTTACCCCGGGGGGGGGGGGTAAATTATTATTATCATCATTATTGTTTATCATTTTTATACCATGGATGTATGAATTATTATTCATGTATTTATGTCAAATTTCAACAATTTATTCATGTGTTCATTTTTTCTTTTTCTCTTTTTTAGTTGTTAGTTGTTACCGTAAATGTATAAATTATATATTTATTTTAACAATGACTATATAACTTTTTGTATTATTTATTTGTGTATTTTGTTTTGCCGTAGATGTGTACATTACTATTATTTTATTTTTTACCATAAACGTATAACGAGAACGATGACACGGCCGAAGCGCGCGGAGGCCCCAGCCCGGAAGTCGTCATAGTCCTAGTGCGAACCACTTCCTACTTCCGCAAACACAGCTCCGTGGTAGCTGCCCGTTTATCGGGCTAATCACAGCGCTGGTTGACGTCTCGTCTCCCGGCTTCGTTTCTCAGTTCCGACGTGTATGAGCGGCTGGTCGACCGTCATGACGGCCAACAGCCGCGGCTCCGCCGCCGAGCCTCCGGGCCTGGAGACCCAGCGGAGGGAGATCGAGTCTCTCCTGCGGGAGTGTGAGCTTCGCGTTGGGGACGGTTGGTGAGAGTCCGCCCGCACACACACACACGCACACGCACGCGCACACCCACGTACGGTGACCGGGCTAACGGTTAACTAACGGTTTTGTAGGTGTTCAACCCGAAGCAGTTGTTCAACGGCTAATGTTAACCGTAACCAGTTGTGATGAGGCGTTCAAGGCTGACTCGGTCGTTTCCGCTTTTCTAGTTTCACCAGAACTGCTTTTTACGTCCCCAAATGCATCACCTCTAACGGTTCACATCCAGCCAGAGGTGGTACGAAGTATTGAAATTCATTGTTAGTAAACAGTACTGTGGAAAAACTATAAACTATGAAGTATTTTATTTTCTGTTCACTCCTATACGTGCTAGAATAAACCAGGATCCCTGAACGCCTCAGTACATTTACTTTACATGTTGGTTTGATTTTGTTTTTTCGAAACACAGAGATGATTATATATTTAAAAACAACAATACGCTGTTTGTTGTTGTTTATGTTTTACAATGTAGGAGGAAGCAAATTAAATAAATGAGATCCAGAACAGGTGCAGGTCTTCTGAGTAAAACCAAACTGAAATGAAACTAAACGGCGGAGATGAGTTCACTGGACCCACGAGCTTTGTGTTTCTTTAGAACAAGCTGCTCATCTTCATGCTGGCTTAGTTCAAAGTAAATAACAACACCTGCATATGTTTCAGTATAGCTGTTTCAAGACTGCTAATTCATTATTATTCGAGCCATTCGTGTATTTGTTCTTAAAGTTCAGGATTTGCAGATTTATGTGACAGTTAAGTGATTAGAACTGTGTGTGTGTGTGTGCGTGTGTGTGTGTTGCAGGTACGTGATAGAGCGTCGCTGGTATGAACAGTGGAAGAAGTTTGTGGAGGACGGAGACCAGAACTCCTCTTCCTTCCCCGGTCAGATCGACAACACTGAGCTGTTTGAGGGTCAGTAAACGCATGATGTCATCGACAGAAAAACGCACTTCTCCTTCTTTCCCTAAAATCAGAGCTCTGAGCAAAGTATTTTCTACAATGAAGACAAATGGAACCTGGAGAACCTTTTCTTGGTTCCTAAATCTTTTTTAAATCTGTTGTCGTAAAAGTCGCTGCTTCATGTTTAAACGTCTCCATCCTAAAGAGGAACATGACACTCAATATATAGTCGTTCAACTCAATTTCATAACCAGCCATGAAGAGCATTACAACAACGATAACAACAACAATAACAACAAACGGTTGTCCTGTTCCATTTAAACACGGCATTTGGGTTCACAGTTGGTTTTGAGAATCTCTACGAATGAAAACGCTGCTTTATGATTGGATGATGTTGGTAAATGTGTAGTTCTGCTCCTTGATTCTGACTTGAACAGAATAATAAAATCATCAGATATGAAAAAACAAACTAGCCGTAAAGAAAGAAAACAGACGGCACATTAAAACAATAGCAATAAAGTAAATGAATCGAGTAAAACACGAGAGAGAGAGTGAAGGTAGGACGTGTGTGTCATACGTGATGATAACGGGCTCACGTTCACTGAATAAGTCGTATTGAGCCGTTTCTTCTTCTCCGTGTTTATTGTTGGTCAGATCTGGAATCGTTCCACCTGAAGGAGCGCCTGGTGGAGAACGAGGACTTCGTGCTGGTCCCGGCGGAGGCGTGGCGCCGCCTGCTGGCCTGGTACGGGGCGCTGGACGGGCAGCCGGCGCTGGAGCGCAAGGTGACGCCTCCCACACCCGGCAGCCAATAGGGACCCACGAGTCCTGGCCTCAGTCTGACTGTGTGTGTGTTTGTGTGTTTGTGTGTTTGTGTGTGTGTGTGTCAGGTGGTGGACCTTCCCAGCACTTTGAAGGTGGAGATCTACCCTGTCGAGATCTTCCTCTGTCTCCATAGCAACATGGAGAACATCATCACGGCCCAGTTCAGCCACACCGACAGCATACGTGAGTGAACATGAGGACTGGCTGAAGATAATGATAACGTTCTCATGATGCCTTCAGGCTCTGCTCAGTGAACATGAGTACTGGCTGAAGGTAATGATAACGTTCTCATGGTGCCTTCAGGCTCTGCTCAGTGAACATGAGTACTGGCTGAAGATAATGATAACGTTCTCATGATGCTTTCAGGCTCTGCTCAGTGAACATGAGTACTGGCTGAAGGTAATGATAACGTTCTCATGATGCCTTCAGGCTCTGCTCGGTGAACATGAGTACTGGCTGAAGGTAATTATAAAGTTCTCATGATGCCTTCAGGCTCTGCTCAGTGAACATGAGGCCTGGCTGAAGGTATTGATAATGTTCTCATGATGCCTTCAGGTGTAATCTAGAATGAATCTGGTTGTTTTCACATGAATAGATATTAGAGATGATTATGGGATGTTTGACTTCATGAAGCTCTGAACTCACGATGACCCTTTATCAACACTAATGAAGAAGAGATGTGTTGTGTAGACTCCATCCAGAGGGCGATGTGCGATGCCTTCACCGTGCCTCCGGGATCTGAGTGCCGCCTCTGGATGAAGAGCTCCGACAGCAGCTGTGAGCGCCTCAGGAACGTGAGCGTGAGCCTGATGGAGGCCTGCCTGAGCTCAGCCATGGTGAGCGCTCACCTGATGGAGGCGTGCACCACACCTGAACTTCCTCATCGCACCTGGTCCCGGATAACTCTCTCTCTCTCTCTCTGTGTGTGTGTGCGTGTGTGTGTGTGTGTGTGTGTCACAGACGGTGATCATGGAGACGAGGAACGCTGACGGCACCTGGCCGAGCTCCAGACCTCAGATCACGTAAGAAGACTCGTTATGTTCCTCGTGACGACTTGTTGACTTCTCATTGCGTTCAGACGATATGGACCAATGAACATCTAGGGGGTGTGGCCTAATATGTAAAGACGCCTAACTTCCAAATCACGTAGCCTATCTTCACTAAATGTCTAGCTTACGTCCGCATGGCATCCCTTAACCTACCCTAATCCTTTCATAATATTATAATGGGTGTTTATGTTTGTTCTCCTCTGTCTCCTCCTCATCCGTCTCCTCCCACCCGGTGAATGGTAACGTCCTCATGGTGCGTTCATGGTCCTCCAGGAGGAACTCTGTGGAGGACCATGACTCGTATCGAGGACAACCCGGAGTCTGTGGCCTCACCAACCTGGGAAACACCTGCTTCATGAACTCTGCTCTGCAGGTGGGACACACACACACACACACACACACACACACACACACACACACACACACACACTCAGACCCACACTCAGACACACACACACTCACTCATTCACTCACTCACTCACTCACACACTCACTCAGACACACACTTACTCAGACACTCACTCACTCACTCACACACTCACTCAGACACACACTCACTCACTCAGACACACACTCACTCACTCACTCACTCACTCACTCACTCACTCACTCACACACTCACTCAGACACACACTTACTCAGACACTCACTCACTCACTCAGACACACACTCTTCACAACGTCATAAATTAGAAACATTGTGTGTGTGTGTGTGTGTGTGTGTGTGTGTGTCTGTCTGTGTCTGTGTGTGTGTGTGTCTGTGTGTGTCCACAGTGCCTCAGCAACACCCCCCCCCTGACGGAGTACTTCCTGCAGAGCTGGTACCTGGAGGAGCTGAACTTCTCCAACCCTCTGGGCATGAAGGGCGAGATCGCCGAGTCCTACGCCGACGTCACCAAGCAGATGTGGTCAGGGAGGCAGGACTCGGTGTCGCCGCGCGTCTTCAAGGTCCGACCGCCACGACACGGCAGATTTACTGTTTGTTTATCAAACATTATGTGTCATATTTCATTTAGATTTATTAGGTCTAATATTAAGTATCATATTTAATGTTATATTTATTATGTCAAAAATGATGTATCATATTTAATTTAGATTTATTAGGTCAAATATTATATATCATATTTAATGTTATATTTATTGGGTAGAATATTATTTATCATATTTTGTGTTATATTTATTAGATCAAATATTATGTATCATAATTGTTATATTTATTAGGTCAAATATTATATATCATATTCAATGTTATATTTATTAGGTCAAATATTATATATCATATTCAATGTTATATTTATTAGATCAAATATTATGTATCAGAATTAATTTTGATTTATTAAGTAAAATATTATATATCATATTTAATGTTATATTTATTAGGTCAACAATTATGTATCATATTTTATATTGATTTATTAGATCAAATAGTATACTATATATCATATTTAATGTTAGATTTATTAGGTCAAATATTATATATCATATTTAATGTTATATTTATTAAGTCAAATATTATGTATCATATTTAATGTTAGATTTGTTATATAAAATATATATATATATATATATTTAATGTTATGTTTAGTGTATACAATAAGAGATTATATTTAAATATTTTATATGCATTATACATATATTAAACATTCGATATATGTGTGTGTGTAGACCAAGGTGGGCCACTTTGCCTCCCAGTTCCTGGGCTACCAGCAGCACGACAGTCAGGAGCTGCTCTCCTTCCTGCTGGACGGGCTGCACGAAGACCTGAACCGGGTCAAGAACAAGGAGTACATCGAGCTGAGGGACGCCGCAGGACGCCCGGACCAGGTGAGAGGCTCCACCCGCGCCGAGAGGCTCCGCCCACGCCCGAGGGTTCGACGTGTTCGGGACGACCCGATGTGAATCCCGCTTCCCGTCCCGCAGGAAGTGGCCGAGGAGGCGTGGCGTAACCACCGGCGGCGCAACGACTCGGTGATCGTGGACACGTTTCACGGCCTCTTCAAGTCCACGCTCGTCTGCCCCGAGTGC
>CM070097.1:2573474-2625974 GCA_036178185.1 Liparis tanakae
CACACACACACACTCACTCTCTCACACTCACACAATAACGGCTTGTGCGTCGTTACAGGGACCTGGACTTCTCCGGTTGCCTCCTGAGGAAACTGTCCAATGGGGAGCCTCCGAGCCGCTATGACCTCATCGCCGTGTCCAATCACTACGGAGGGCTCAGAGACGGCCACTGTAGGTCCCCCAACGATGAGGTCACGCCCTGCTCCCGACCCGCCGCTCACTGTGTGTGTGTGTGTGTGTGTGTGTGTGTGTGTGTGTGTGTGTGTGTGTGTGTGTGTGTGTGTGTGTGTGTGTGTGTGTGTGTGTGTGTGTGTGTGTGTGTGTGTGTGTGTGTGTGTGTGTGTGTGTGTGTGTGTGTGTGTGTGTGTGTGTGTGTGTGTGTAGACACCAGCTATGCGAGGAACAAGGACAGCGGTCAGTGGTTCTACTTTGACGACAGCAAGGTGACGTACGCCAGAGAGGACCAGATCATGGTGAGTGGAACGGCTTTATGAAGGTGAAGAACATCTCACCTCTCTCTCGCTCTTCCTCTCATCTCTCTCTCTCATTTTTCTTCCTCTCATCTCTCTTCCTTTTCTTCTCTCTCAGACCAACGCTGCTTACGTCTTGTTCTACCACCGGCAAGACAAGGTCAGACCGCCCCTCGACGACAGCGGTGACATCATCACCTCCAGCAGGGACTCCAGCGCCTCCCCCTCCGTTACCACGGAAACGATAGACATCTCTTGAGGACGACGGTCACCTCTGGCTCTCTCGGAGGTTTGACCTCATTGACCTTTAACACTGAATTAAGTTTTACGAGTTGCTTTAATATTCATTTAAATCAGTTAGACGTAATAAAAAAGGACATTTCTATATTTATTGATAATATAAAAAAACACCAGGTTATATATTTATAAAAGTGAACAGGTTTATTAAATAATAAACTAGTTTGGATGAATAGTCAACTTGTACTAAATTAACTTTTTCATGTTTATAAGAGCGGAGCTGGGGATTCTGGGTAATCAGAGGTTTATTACGTAATGTTGAACCGATTGATTTCTTTGTATATTTTGGTTGTTTTCTGTGTTTTTAAAGGTCAGTCACGATGTTTGAGGGTTATTTTATCTAGAGATCACGAAGTTGACTCTTCTGGCTCTCACCGGTTTTAAAGCTGTACAGTATTTTTGTAAGAATTGTAATATTTTCTTCTTCTGGGGGAATGAGACGATTCTTTGGTCTTCTGTCAAATATCAGAGCAAAATATTTTATTGTACTTTCAATCTTTTGACAAGAATAAAAGGACAATGATTATTATCACAAGCTTATCTTCACTTTGTTTGTGTGCATTTATGTGTATATACATATATATATATACACACACGTGTAGAATTAGACAACCTGTTTCCTGGAACCCATAGTACACAAAACATTTTAATAATTAAAAATGTATTGATGAATCTATTTAATATCTCATTCATTATTAATGATCACAACTGAGCAACAGACTTCCAATCATCGTTTAATTAATCAGAGCTTTTACATCTGGAAACTAATATAATGTGTATATATATATATATACATACACAAAACAAAAAAAGGCAGAATGTGAATAAAGTGCCGGAGGAGGTGAATCCAGTGATCTACTTCTAGAGTTCATGGTTTCCTGGCGGGTCCTCAAGGTTCTCTTCTAGAACATGGTGGACTTGATGTCCTGGCTGAAGAACGTCCCGAAGTTCAGGTCTCTGGACATCAGGTCCTCCTCCACGTTCTCCAAAGCCCACTTGTGTTCCACGATCTCCAGCGCCTCCCACTCACTCTGAGAGACACACACACAGTAAAGGAACTCTCTAGAACCAGTGGATGGTTCTAGGTGATTCTACGCTAAACAGAACACACTTCATGTCTTTGGTTCCTGAGTCTAAAAAACACAGGAACCCAATCTGAACTCACCTTGAAGGCCTTGTTGGGGTCGGGGGGCATCGCCATGGCAGCGCCCGTCATCTGGTCCTGCATGAGGCGGGATTGGTCGGCAGCTACGAAAACAAACCGACCGAGTTGAACACTTTGTATAGTTCACTAAAGAGATGCTATTAGAACCCCAACCAGAGGAACCCAAACAGAAGAGCCTAAACACAAGAACCCAAACAGAGGAATCCAAACAGGAGAGCCTAAACACAAGAACCCAAACAGAGGAATCCAAACAGGAGAGCCTAAACACAAGAACCCAAAAAGAAGGAACCCAGTCACAAGAACCCAAACAGAGGAATCCAAACAGAAGAGCCTAAACACAAGAACCCAAACAGAAGGAACCCAACCACAAGAACCCAAACAGAAGAGCCTAAACACAAGAATCCAAACAGAAGAGCCTAAACACAAGAACCCAAACAGAAGGAACCCAATCACAAGAACCCAAACAGAAGAGCCTAAACACAAGAATCCAAACAGAAGAGCCTAAACACAAGAACCCAAACAGAAGGAACCCAACCACAAGAACCCAAACAGAGGAATCCAAACAGGAGAGACTAAACACAAGAATCCAACCGCAGGAACCAAAAACAGGAACCCAATCGGGAACACAACCACAGGATCCCAAATGGAAAGACCCCAAACAGAAGGTAACCAACTACAAGAACCCACACATAAGGAACCCAACCACAAGAACTCCAGGAGCAGCTCACCGTTGTCCTGGCCCAGGATCAGGCTGTACATGCTCCTCAGTCCAAACACATTGAGGAAGTACCAGGATGCAGAGCTCACCCTGTACGGTAAACAACGGTAAACAATAATAAATAAATAGTCAGAACAAACAAACTGGAATTGTTGTTTAACTGATCAGAATGAATAAATATAAATGATACACCTTGCATAAAATAGTGTGTATATTGTCAAGTGTAACTAATCAATAACTTGAATGAATAGAAACACATTCTTCAGGATGCATGTTGTTGTTGTTTACCAGGAGGCGTCCAGTGACAGCAGGTCGATTCCTCTTTGTAACATGGGCTTGAACCTCAACGTCAGCGGGAACGG
The DNA here is from genome assembly GCA_036178185.1 of Liparis tanakae. Taxonomy (NCBI): domain Eukaryota; kingdom Metazoa; phylum Chordata; class Actinopteri; order Perciformes; family Liparidae; genus Liparis; species Liparis tanakae. The sequence goes on from CM070097.1 coordinate 2,576,487, forward strand.
CACCTTGGCTGCATCACAACAAACAAGCGTAAACAAACGATGACATCATACAACGACATCAAAGGACGACATCACAGAGTCTGTTGTTGTGGTTCTTCTGAAGATGAATAAACGTTGTTGATGAACTCACTTATGACGAATCCAGAGAACGCCCAGTTGATCCAGCCACCGATCACGATCATGGGCAGCACGTTGGTCAGGTTCCCCTTCATCATATCAGTCAGCATGCTGGTGTCTATACACACACACACACACACACACACAGTAAATGATAATGTTCTCATGATGCCTTCAGGTGTAATCTAGTAAAACGTAGTGTTGGTGATAAATGAGAATAAATCCAGATGTTTCCACATGAATATAAAATAGATATTAGATGAATTATGGGATGCCCATTGCGTCGGGTCAGATGTTGCTCATGGTGGCCGCCATGGTAACCACCAGGTTGCCGGCTGGATCCCCATAGTTCCTGTTGAAGTGTCCTTGAGCAAGGCACTGAAACCCCAGCTGCTCCTCAACAACTAAAGATGCTCAACGAGGATAAGAAGTGAAAACCGTCATGTCAGCATGAACTCCACCGATGAGCCGCAGCACGGCGCACAGGACGGCATGACATCCCATAATGAGCCCCGATGCGCCTGCAGCAGACGTACCCGTCATGGGGTTCTTGGGGACGACCTTCCTCTTCACCGTCTTGAAGAAGCCGGTTTCTGCGTCGTTGAAGAAATGTTTCCTCATCGCGAACGACTGAAACGGCGAAAACAACGTCGACATCAACGCAAGCTAACGTAAACGTTAATATAAAACATGTGCTCTCACCTGTCGGGGGATGTACTTCCCGTTCTCTCTGAGGATGCGGCTCCGCAGGAGAACCTGGCTGAACAGAAACACACCACACCTCCATCAGGAGCTTGTTGTGCAGGAGAACCCTTAAACTCATAATTTGAGGGTTCACGTAGAACCTTTACACTCATAGTCTGAAGGTTCACGTAGAACCTTTACACTCATAGTCTGAAGGTCCACACTCATAGTCTGAAGGTTCACGTAGAACCTTTACACTCATAGTCTGAAGGTCCACGTAGAACCTTTAAACTCATAGTCTGAGGGTTCACGTAGAACCTTTACACTCATAGTCTGAAGGTCCACGTAGAACCTTTAAACTCATAGTCTGAGGGTTCACGTAGAACCTTTACACTCATAGTTTGAGGGTTCACGTAGAACCGTTACACTCAGTCTGAGGGTTCACGTAGAACCTTCACACACTGAATTCTGGGATGTAGTGGTGTTCATCTCCAGCTCACCTGTCAGAAACCTGCTCCAGGTCCACCTTCTTGTCGCTGTGCAGCAGCTGGGTGACGTAGTGGCGGATGATCCCCACGAAGAAGGTGATGAAGACGATGGGCAGCACCACCCACATCCGGATGCTGGAGTCCAGCAGCAGCTCCGGGTCGGCCATCACGTGTCGCTCTGCAGGAACGCTCTCTTCAAGCAAATCACCAAAATAAAGCCGTTGTTTACGTGGTGCATTCAAGGACATCAATAAAAAACATGCATCTAAAACTAGGTTCACGTTGAAAAACTACAATCAACAGGATATAATGCTTCATAATAATATAAGTGTGAAAGATTGATGACTAATTGATCGCAAACTTATAATAAAAGTAAAATAATAATAATAATTAATTAAAAACACGAACGTATAACTACATAAAATAAATTATTATAAAAGGATAATATGAAATGATATGAAAACTTACATTAATGTCAAGAATGTTAAATGAAAGAATAATACAATTTAGTGATTGACATTTAACCTCCAGACGTCATCAGCGAGTCATGTGACGCGAGCTCGCGCTGAAGACCCGTTGAGCGGTTTCTCATTAACGTCTTTAACGGATTGTCGTCTCCGGTCGAGACACGTTAACGGAGCCGTTTAAAAATCCCGTAAATGCCTGTTTTCAATGCACGTGAACTCACCACATCGAGGAACTTCCTGAAATAGCTGCCGCAGCGCACACGTTCCGCAGTTCCGCAAGTCGACAAAGCACTTCCGGTTCAATCGGAAGCCGCGAACACGTGATCCGGGGAGCTCCATTTTTTCTAAGAAACTAATGTTTTTCAATTAAGTCAAAATAATAATATCACAATAGTAATAAAACACTTATAGTAGATCATCCTGTATTTTAAAACATCGTACATGTGTAAAATAAATACATATTGTTATAAAAAAGTGAAAAATACTCAACGGCCCAATCTAAAATAGTATATTACAGGTATATACAGTAATTAGTGAAGTATATAATTGTGTACTAATTATCTTCAGCAGCAGATTGTTGGTTAGTGTGACAGTAAACTCAGAATATGATTAATAAAGAGTTTCATCTTCACAAATAAATAAATACATAAATAAAAAGGTTTGTTTATCACAAACATTCACCATCAACACATCTGGAGAAACAGGTTCCACCTGGACAGCAACACGTTCACCTGAAGAACCTAGAAGTACACTATGTATCTCTCAGAAGTATTGGAGGAGTATAAACCATAATACTGTAGGACGAGTACCTCAAAGGTGTATATAACTACACTACAACTGTATTGTCTCACGCTTTCGTCTCACCTTTTGTATTGAAGGGCTGGTGGTTTTAGGTGAGCTACACTGCCCCCTGCTGGTCTCCAAGGGAACCGCAGAGGGAAGAGCTCTGCAGGAGTAGAGCAGTATGATTAAATAATATTCTATACAGTTCAACATGTATGTTTTCATCGTGGTGAGTGATTAGTGAAGGCAACACACCTCCGAGGCTAGCTGTTTCCCCCCGCTTCCAGTCTTTATGCTAAGCTAAGCTAACCTGGTCGTATGGGAACCCATAAGCATCCTCATCCACTGTCATGCTTAGTGTGTATGTGTGCGCGTGCGTGTGCGTGTGTGTGTAATCAGCCAAACAACACACAACTCTTCTTCCATCAACATGAACAGATGTTTTATATCTTTAGAACAATAAATATTTCCACTTTTATTTTCATTTCTCTCCAATTTCAAAAACAAAGTACGAGTAATATATATTTATATATTTATCTACACGGAGAAAATCTTCCATACGTCATTTTTAAAATAATGTTGTCTCTGTTGACAACTTTACAAGGACGGAGTCTCTCTGCTCCACATCATAGACAAGAAGCGGTCTCCGGGGACCAGGGGGACCAGGTCCCCGCAGACCAGGGGGACCAGGTCCCCTCGGACCAGGGGGACCAGGTTCTTGGGGACCAGGTCCGTGGTCTTGTGTAGACACAGAACCACACAACTCTTTTAACTGGATCTCAGACCTGATGTGCTTTCACGTCTCTAGATACATATGTATATGTGTTGACGGTTCCCCAGAGGCAGACCTGGTCCTGGTCCGCAGACTCCGAGTCCTCGTAACCACGGTGATGTACATTCGTGTTAATAGTACAGTTTCATTCAGTGCAGATACTGTAGTAAAGACCCCATGCTAACCCATCGTGGAGAGCAGGCACAAACAACAACACATTGAAGCTCTTAAAGGGCCACGCAGGCCTGTGTGTTTGGGTTTGGACATTAATTATGAAAACATGCAACGCACGTCAGATTGTTCCAATGACCCTCGTGCACCTCTAATCCACCAGAGTTAACCTTTGACCTTTAGGTGTTATGAGCTTTGACAGCAAATCAATCCCAGAATCAACAAAACGAGCGAACATGGTCTTCGTTTGACGTTTAAACACTTCACGATATTCAGCTGAATGCACCGGATCCTCTGGAGACCCTGAACACAACACATGTAGGACCTGGTCATGGGACGTACACGCCATAGTCAGTGTGTGTAGTTCAGAGTGTGTAGTTCTCTGGTTGTCGTTAGCCTCACGTCTACATCAGGTCATGTTAGTGTGTTAGTTATATTGTTATTGTTGTGAAGTATTTTAGTTTTCCATCAGATCAGATCATGAGGAATAAAAGCGTTGTGAGCACACGGCAAAATTAAAATGCTAAAAATACAAAACAGCCCGAGGAGTACGTGATGTTAGAAGCTTTTCACACAACAATATAGATATCAATATCAGGAGCACTCGAGAGTCAAAGGGTTCTTCAGAGTGGAATCGAAGAGAAACCAGAGGGGAACCGAAGAGGAACCAGAGGGATACCAGAGGGGAACCAGAGGGGAACCGAAGGGGACCCACTAGGGTTCCCTGAGGAGCTCCGTCTGCTTCGCTGTGTTACCACACCTGGAACACTCAAAGGCTTCAACCCAAAAAAAAACACTGAAGGATGTCGTTTAGTTTCTCTGGCGAGGAACCCTGAAGAACCCTGAACGATTGTTTTTTAGAGCGTACGTTCTGAACACACTGTACAGTTCACGTGACTACAAACTAAAGATCACGTCTGCAGAACATCAGAGAACGTTCCCACCAGCTGAGCACCGAGAGCTTCATGTCGAGACCAAAAGAGGTCCCAAGGTCGGAGAACCTCCCGTCGCCTCCGGAGAGCTCCATCAAATGGAGAGAACACAAAGCAGTGCAAGAGAATGTTTAAAAAGAGGTTCTCTGAAGCAAGTCCTTCAGAAGGAACCAGGTCCAGTTCTCAAGGAGGCGTTTCTGATCTCAGAGGTTTAGATGCTGGATCGTCTTCGTGAAGCAGAACGTTGAGACCTTCACCCCCGCCGGAAGGCACCAAAGTGGGATCTGACCTTCACAAAGTACCTGGTGGGATCTGACCTTCAAAAAGTACTCAGTGGGATCTGACCTTCACATAGTACCCGGTGGGATCTGACCTTCAAAAAGTACCCGGTGGGATCTGACCTTCAAAAAGTACCCAGTGGGATCTGACCTTCACAAAGTACCCGGTGGGATCTGACCTTCAAAAAGTACCCGTGGGATTTGACCTTCAAAAGGTACCTGGTGGGATCTGACCTTCACAAAGTACCCTGTGGGATCTGACCTTCACTAAGTACCCGGTGGGATCTGACCTTCACATAATACCCGGTGGGATCTAACCTTCACTAAATACCTGATGGGATCTGAAAGCTTTATGATCCAACGTGCTCCACAAGTAGGAGAACCAGCTGGAGGTTCTACTCGTCCTCAGGAATCTGAACTTTGAAGTCAAGGGGAGAACCGGTAGTTTCCTGTCACATGGTCCCCGCCGACCAATCGCAGAGGAGTATCTCTCATCTTTCAAGCTCATGGCTACTTTATTGGCCCTTTAAGTTCGGAGAGGGTTGAATATCCGTAAACTATTGGATGTGGCTGCAGAGAGTTGAATGTAAAGAGTTTTTATCGTGCCTCCATAACATCCGCGTTAGTTTCGTTTCTCCCTTTTATTGATATTCATTTTACATTCGAGTAATGGCTGTTATTCAGCACCTGGCGGTGCCATCAAAGGATTCTGGGTACTCTTGTTTGGCCGATAGTGATTCATTGTGAATTTGTATTTCCCGGTTCATTTATTTATTTTAGATGCTGAGAAACGTTCCATCTTTATTTGATTGAAGACTCCGTTTCCCAGACTGCACCCTGTTTGGCACCTTTCTCCGTAATCTCTTTCCCCGGCAACGTCGAGGTCACACACACAACACGGAGCATGAGACGGTTATGATACTCCATAGTTCAGTTAAAGGATTCAAGAAGCGCAGCGCCCCCTGCTGGAACCCTGTAGTCCACCAACACTACAAAGACACCTGTATAGTTAGTGGTTATAATGGCTTGTTTAAAGTTTATAGAAAAGTTTCTTGTAGAAAGTAAAGTCTTTTTTTTTAACGGTCAAATAAATGCTGGATTGAAACCCCGCCCCCTGCATACTGGATGTGTACCTGACTCCTCCCACCTCGACGACCCATAAACAAAAGGTACGAAAAACAGAGTGGAGCAAGACGGAGTGATTTTTATGTTTTTGGAGCCTGGTCCTCAAACCGTCCTCGAGGCTCCTAGGCCACCTCCTAGGCCCCTAGGCCACCTCCTAGGCCCCTAGGCCACCTCTGAGGGGCCCTCCGAAGGGAAGGAGGTCTCTCCAGGGGGACCGGAGTGTGAGAGTCTCTACCTCCGGGGGAAGTGGATGTGAAAGTAACACAGGCTGAGTAGTTTCCTCCTCCTCGCTCCCAGCACTCTCTTCTGTATTCCTCCTCCTCCTCCTTCTCCTCCTTCTCCTCCTCCTGGCCGCCCCCTCCTGCTCCCTCTTACTACCGCCCCCCGGTGGCGAGCCACCGTCCTCGGGCCCCGCCTCCTCACACGACCGTGCTGATCCGGCTGACCGGTTTGGACTTGGGCCCCGCCCCTTGCCCCGGCCCCGGGTGTAGGGAGGCGTTCAGCGGGGGAGGCAACGGGGAGTGCGGCGGCGGCGGCGGGATGGAGGCGATCGCCGTGTACTGCGGCGCGTAGGGTTGCGTCGGCGTCTGGGGGAGGAGGCGCGCGGAGGGCGTCTGCGGGGGCGGGGTCGAAAAGATGAAGTGGGTCGAGGGGGAGGCGGAGGGGGAGGGGCTGAGCGGGGAGCGCGGGTGCATGGCGTGGTTGTGAGAGTGCGCGTGGGGGTGCGGCTGCGAGTGGGAGATGGTCAGCGGGAGCTTGCCGCCGCCGCCGCCCGGCCTCCCCGCCGCGGGGTGCGGGTGGTACAGTCCGTGGGGGGTGGTCGGGGTGAGGGGAGAGTGCGGGGACACGGGCGGCGGCGAGACGAAGCCCAGGCTGTAGCGCGGCCCGACGGCGTGCAGCACCCTCTGCTGGCCGTGAGAGGGAACGCAGATGGGCGGGGCCTGCCGCCGGGGGCCCGAGAACCTGTGGGCGAGGGCGTGGTGCTGCGGGACGCTCTGCACGTGGTAGCGGTGGTGGTGGTGGTAAGGGGGGGGCGGAGTCTGCTGCTGCTGCTGGTGCCCAGGAGCAGCGCCTCCTCCGCCTCCTCCGCTGTTGACGTGGCAATACTGAGCGTGCAAGGCATGCAGCTTGGAGTCCGACTGGAGGAGGTTGGGGGAAAGGCAGGGGCCGGGGGAAGGGGGAGGGGCGTGGGCGATGGGAGGCGCGGGGGCGGGGTAGTGGGGGGGCGACGATATCATCAGTGGACTCGGAGGACCCTGAGGAGTCGGCGACATCATCGTCAGGGGACCGGGACACTTGCCTCGCCGGCTGCCGAAGAAGTTCCCCAGCAGACCGCTGCCGGTGACTCCGCCCACCCCCCCGGCCCCTCCCCCGCTCACGAGGGGGGAGGGGGCGACGCCCCCCTGGTTGTGACAGAGCCCCGGCCCACCGCCCCCCCCTGTACCGGGGCTCTGCGCTGGGCGGTGCGGCCGATAGGCTGCTGGAGACGAAGGGGCCATCATGGGGCTGTAGGAGAGACCCCCGGCCTGTAGGGGGCGCTGCTGGTGGGAATGAGGGCTGCTGATAACGGAGCCCTGAGGGGAGGAAGAGAAGAAGAGAGAGGAGGAAAGAGAATAAAATACAGAACCAGAGGGAAGTCTAAATGTGTTGAAAAGAAAAAGAATAATCTCTCAAAAAGGAAAACAGTTATCACAGAAGAAGAACAAGAATAACAAGAACAAAAAGAAGAGCAAGAGGAAGAAGAACTAGAAGAACGAAAAGAAATAGAAGAACGAGAACAAGAACAAGAAGAGGAAGAAGAAGAACGAGAACAAGAAGAACAAAAAGAAGAAGAACAAAGAGAAGAGCAAGAGGAAGAAGAACTAGAGGAACGAGAATAAATAGAAGAACGTGAACAAGAGGAAGAAGAGGAACGAGCACAAAAAACGATTACGAGAACGAGCACAAGAAGAAGAAGAACAAAATGAAGAAGAAGAAAAAGCAGCGCAAGAAGAACGAGAAGAAATAGATGAACGAGAACAAGAAGAAGAAGAAGGAAGAGAAGGAGTGACAAGTGGCATGCTGGGAGATCCCCCCCAACCAACTTACTTCGATGGTACTGTCCAATGACCCGACACTGTTCCTACGGCCTCGTTTCCCTGTGGGCCAATCAGAAGGAGGCAGGTTAACAAGATGATTCAACAGACATTCAGCAGTCAGGGAGCTGCAGACGTGTTGGCAGAAGCCAGGCTAGCAGTTTCCCTCCGCTTACAGTCTTTATGCTAAGCTAGGCTAACCACGCCTGACTGCAGTCACACAGGCAGAAGATGAATTATTTACTAAAGTAAACACCGAGAGCATCTGTTAGTTACCGTGGTTACAACATACAAATATAAAGAAAGATATATCAACATGTTCCTGTTTTACTATTCTATTGTTGTAGTATTCTATTGTTGTAGTATTATATTGTTTTACTATTCTATTGTTGTAGTATTCTATTGTTGTAATATTCTATTGTTTACTATTCTATTGTTGTACTATTCTATTGTTGCACTATTCTATTGTTGTACTATTCTCTTGTACTATTCTCTTGTACTCTTCTCTTGTTGTACTATTCTCTTGTAGTATTCTCTTGTCATACTATTCTATTGTTGTACTGTTCCATTGTTTTAATATTCTCTTCTTGCACCATTATCTTCCTTTTCTATTGTTGCACTATTCTCTTGTTGTACTATTCTCTTGTTATACTATTCTCTTGTACTATTCTCTTGGTGTACTATTCTCTTGTAGTATTCTCTTGTCTTCTCACCCGTGTCTGAGAGGTCCCTCAGTGAGGAGCTGAGCGCGGTGCGTTTGAGTCCGTCCACAGAGGCGTACGTGTCGTCGAGGCTCTGCCTACCCAGAGTGCCGTTCACCACCTCGTTGGCTCCGCCCCCCGGCGAGCCTCCAGCTCCTCCCCCCGACAGCACAGCCGGACGCATCACACCTTTCTGCTTCTCGAGCTCGGCTGCAGGAGAGGAGACATTAAAGTACACACACACACACACACACACACACTCGCTCTCTCACACACACACACACACACAAACACACACACACTCTCACACACTCCCTCACACACACTCTCTCACTCACTCTCTCACACACACACTCGCTCTCTCACACACACACACATGCTCAAACACACACTCGCTCTCTCACACACACACACTCTCTCACTCTCACTCACACACACACACTCTCACACTCTCACTCACTCTCACTCACACACATGCTCACACACACCCTCCCTCACACACACACACACACACACACACACACACACACACATACACTCACACACACTCCCTCACCCTCCCTCCCTCTCCCTCACACACACTCCCTCCCTCCCTCTCCCTCACACACACTCACCCTCCCTCACTCCCTCACCCTCCCTCACACTCACACAAACTCCCTCACCCTCCCTCCCTCTCCCTCACACACACTCACTCACACACACACATGCTCACACACACCCTCCCTCACACACACACACACACACACACACGTACACACACTCCCTCCCTCACACTCACACACCTCCTCCCCCTCACCCTCCCTCCCTCTCCCTCACACACCTCCCCTCCCTCCCTCTCCCTCACACACACTCACCCTCACCCTCCCTCACCCTCCCTCACACTCACACAAACTCCCTCACCTCCCTCCCCCCCACACACACACACACTCCCTCAGCCTCCTCACACTCCTCCCTCCCCCACCCTCCTCACACACACACACACCCTCCCTCCTCCTCCTCCCTCCTCCTCCTCCCTCTCTCCTCCTCCTCCTCCTCCCTCCTCTCTCCCTCCCTCCCTCCCTCTCTCCCTCCCTCCCCCCCTCCCTCTCACCCTCCACGCGGTTCTTCTCCATGTCCTGGACCTCGGCGATACTCTCTCGGAGGTCCGAGGTGAAGCGAGCTCTGTCCTGCTGACTCGGAGCCGTGAAGACGATCAGCTGTTTCCGCTCCGCTCCGGGGCTCGCCGCCGCCAGTTTGATGCCGTGAGGGTAGTCTGGGCACACAACACACACGTGTTACACACACACCCACACACACACTTAATAATTCATTAATGACATTTATGTTTCATAAACAAAGGTGCCTCATACTAACTGTGACTCTGAGGGCTTTGACTAACGAGACTGGATATAAAAGGAGGCGGGACTTAGGACAGAGAGGCAGAGATACAGACAGAAAGACGGAGAGAGAGAGAGACAGAGAGAGAGAGACAGAGAGAGAGACAGAGAAAGAGACAGTTACTCACAGGTGCTCTGGAAGGTGTGCACCTGCATGTCCACCAGAGGAAACGATTGTCTGAAGTTGTACGTCACTGAACTTTTCTTCTTCTGGAAGATCTTCGTCACCTGAGGAAAGGAAACGAGAAGAAGGATTCAGGGGGAGGAGCCAGGATGGAAGGATTACGCTTCATTTATTTACTTTCTTCATTTAAGTCCCGCAGTGAGAAATTTAAATAATTCCTTCATAAAACACATTAAATACTGCATTTATTTATGACTGTGTGTGATAGTAAAGTGCAACGTGGAGTCGTGGTTATCGTCGTTGGTTGTCGTATTCTTAGTCATTTATTGTTGTGATACTCGTGTCGACCACCAGAGGCTCCACGTCTAGACTCTTTATCATTTATGGACTTCTCAAAACATAAAGTGCATCTCTATGTTCTTTGCGCTATGTTCGATTTCCTATGTACTATGTTCTATGTACATTGTTCTATGTACTATGTTCTCCTCCCTCCCCCTCCCTCTCTCCCTCTCTCTCTCTCTCACCATCAGCAGGTCGTTGAACAGGAACACTTCTCTCTGGTGGACTCCGCTCCTTTGAGCTCTGTTGGGATCTGGAACCTCGAACAGCTGACAGCAACACACCAACCTGCGGTGGGGCAGCGACAGCACCTGCAACACACACACACACACACACACACACACACACACACACACAAACACACATCAATTTAAGCTTATTTAACTTTTCTACGGATTTGACAAAAAACGTAAATTAATTTTTAGATGTTTCAGAAACTTAAAAACCTTAAAAAATTACATTTGAGTAAATATTTAGCAGACAACTCAAATTGTTTACAGGATTTACATTTTATTTGTAAAACTGTTAATTTAGATATATACTTTTGACAACATTTTTTCGAATATTATTAAACTATACAGCGTAAACCTCTATGTGGTGATAGTTCTGGTATGTAAACCTCTGTGTGGCCACACTGTCTTTGATGTCTTTGATGATGTCTGGTATATAAACCTCTGTGTGGCCACACTGTCTTTGATGTCTTTGATGATGTCATAGGGCGTATGACTCACAGGCTTCTTGCCCACCACCATCCGCTCCACCGCCTGGACCTGAGACACGTGGTCGTCGTTGGTCCTCAGCTCCCACTTCTGGATCCTCCCGTAGATGTTCACCAGCAGCTCTCTGGGGATGTCCTGCCCGTTGTCCACACCTGGCGGGACAGCAGGGGTCAGAGGTCAGGGGTCAGAGGTCACAGTTTAGGAGTCACAGGTCAGGCGTCACAGCCAGGGGCCAGAGGTCACATGCCAGAGGTCTGGGGTTAGGGGTCACAGGTCAGAGGTCAGGTGTCACATGCCAGGGGTCAGAGGTCACAGGTCAGGTATCGGCTTGTGAGTTACAAGATGGGGTCAATACAAACTTAATCCGTAGTAACGCATTTCATTTTTAAAACATTGATTGTTTATTTGTAAGTACTTGAGTAAATATACTTTGTTATTTTATTAACGTTTTCACATGATTATAAATTAATTTAATAAATGATTTGCCGAAATAAATAAAAAAAGCTCTTCTTTCTGTTTGACGATGTTTCTCCGACCGACCCCGGAGGTTCTTGATGAAGTCCTCCAGCTTCATCTTCCTCTCCGGCTTCACGTTGGGGCTGTACATGTCGGTGTTGAGGAGGATGATGGCGAAGGCCAGGATGAAGATGGTGTCCGGATTCTGGAACTGCCGGATCAGCACCGGGTTACAGACACAGTACCGCTGGCTGGGGAGAGAGAGAGAGAGGGGATGAAGGCTCGCTGGTTCCCCCGTGGGGTTCTGCCTTCAGGGCCGCCTCGGTACCTGAAGGCCTCCACCAGCCGCTCCACCCGCTGAGCTTCACCCTGAACTTTGATCTGAGCCTGGAACTTCCTGAGAGCTTCGTCCAGATCCATCGCCGAGAAATCCATCTCATCCAGAACACAGCTGCAGAGGAAGAGATGTCAGCTGCTTCACACAGGAACGCTTCCACTGACTTTACCACGTGATATGCTTCCACTGACTTCACTCCTCCAGTTTAACTCCCCTAGTTTAACTCCTCCAGTTTAACTCCTCTACTTTAATTCCCCAGTTTATCTCCTCCAGTTTAACTCCTCAATATTATTTTTTTCAGTTTAACTCCTCTAGTTTACCTCCACCAGTTTAACTCCTCTAGTTTAGCTCCCCCAGTTTACCTCCTCTAGTTTAACTCCCACAATTTAACTCCTCTAGCTTAACTCCCCAAGATTAACTCCTCCAGTTTAACTCCCCAATTTAACTCCTCCAGTTTAACTTGTCTAGTTTATCTCCAGTTTAACTCCTCCAGTTTAACTCCCCCAATTTAACCCCTCCAGTTTAACACCTCCAGTTTATCGCCAGTTTAACTCCACCAGTTTAACTCCTCCAATTTAACTGTTCCAGTTTAACTCCTGCAGTTTAAGTCCTCTAGTTTAACTCCTAGTTTTACCCCCCACCCCCAGTTTATCTCCCCAGTCTTCAGCTTCGTGAAGCGTGACAACAGAAGCGTAACATCTCACTCGAGGACGTCCTTGTTGAACTGCTGCCGGCTGCCCAGGAACTCCCCGATCATCTGCCTGCTGAGCCCCTTTCTCTCCAGGATGAAGCGGGCGACGCCCACCGGCGTGTCGGACACAAAGCCCCTCTCGATCAGGTACTGGATCCCCTTCTCCGGTTTCCTGCAGCCAGACGCCACACTTCATTCAAGGACCTTTGAGATCATAACGTTCATGGTTCTCTCTGTTCTACATATTAATGAAGACGTAGCGCTGCGATATCCCAAGTTAATGAGATGGAGCACGGTGTTGTGTGATTGATTAGCATTGGATTATTATTTTTATTATCTTTAATGATTAATAAAAGCTTGGTGATTATCCATAAATGTACTCGAGGCAGTGCTTTATCGTTAATGATGTCCTGTTCAAGGTTTTAAACCCTTCAACAGGACATTATTGACGATACAGTCCTGCCTCCAGCACCTTACAGCTTTCAGAATATATGTATATATATAATATATATATATATATATTATATATATATTATATATGTATATATAATATGCGTGCAACATTATAAATAGTAAGTAAACAGTGAGCTGACTGTCAGAACGACGTTGTGTATCGCATTTCATTAGCCGAGAGAAAATAGTCCCCGTGTGTTTGTCTGTTGCTATGACAACAGACAAACACGCAGGAAGTCCTGATGTGTGAATCATTTTCTAGCTTAACCAAACTTTGTTTAGTCGTGTCTCTGACGTCTACGGGTTTCTACAACGCAACAAAAACATGAACACGCTTTATCAAACACGAGCACCGTCATGAGGTCACCTGAAGGATCCTATTGGCTCACCACTCATCTAAAGTCATGAGGTCACCGGAAGTCTACGCTTCATGTGTTAAAGCTGCATTCTCTCTCCTGACCACCAGGGGGCGACTCCTTGGTTGTATAGAAGTCTACGCGTCATGTGTTAAAGCTGCATTCTCTCTACTGACCACCAAGGGGCGACGCGTTTTGTCATGATATTGATGGTTCTTAATTTCGTTAAGGAGACATGCTCTCCCAGGCTGCGGCTGTGTGTGTGTGTGTGTGTGTGTGTGTGTGTGTGGAGTGTGAGGAGGAGGAGGAGGCAGTACTTGTTGAACAGGTTGAGTCCGATGCGGTACTGCCGCCGCTGCACCACGTCGTTGTTGAAGGCCGGCGAGTCCCAGCTGTGGTGGCTCTCTCTCTGATAGGTCTGTTTCCCCGGAGCCCCGCCCCCCATCGGCTCCCGCAGGCTGTCGCGCGACGAGGAGCCGGAGCTGCAGTTGTTGCCCGTTGCGTCGTCGTTGGAGTTGGTGGTGGTGGAGTTGACGCTCTCGTTGTCTCCGTCCGAGCACAGCAGGTGGTGGTGCAGGAGGAGGTGGGGGTGATGGGCCAGGTGCTGCGCCTCCAGGTTATGGAGGGCCGAGGAGGAGGACAGCGGCGAGGGCATGAGCGGCGGCGGGAGAGGGGCGACGGGCGGCATGGGGCAGGCGGGGGCTTCTGGGTAGCCGTGGGGGAGGTGGTGCAGGTGGTGGTAGTGGTGCTGGGCGAAGTGGTGAGCCGGCTGCATGTAAGGGTGGTGCATGACCTGCTGCTGGCTGTACTGCGGGTGGTGGTGGTGGAGGACGGTGGGCAGGTGGGGGATGGGTGACGAGTGGGGTTGGGGTGACGGGTGGGGGTGGGGGTGGGGCGGCAGGGCGCGGGCGGAGGGCATCGGTAAGGCGCCGCTGGCCGGGCTGCGGGTCTGGCCCTGCGCCGTGGGCTTGTGTTTGATGGTTCCCTGAGGAGAGTCGGCTTCACTGCCTCCTCCTCCTCCTCGCTCCTCCTCCTCCTCCTCATCCTCCTCCTCCTCTTCTCCGTCCTCCCCGTCCTCCCCTTCCTCTCCGTCCTCTCCTCCTCCGCCCCTCCTCCCCCTCTCTCCTGCCGGCTCCTGTTCGTACACCAGGCGTCCGATGGAGCCTCGCTCCGACCTGAGAGGACAACATAAAGTCTGTTAGTCCGTAAATGTGTTTAACGTTAATATTTAATATTCTAATCGCGTTAAATATTAATATTTAATATTATAAATGTATTAAATATTAATATTAAATATTTTACTTCTGTGACATATTTAATATTCTAATTGTGTTAAATATTAATATTTAATATTCGAAATGTATTACATATTAATATTAAACATTTTACTTGTGTTAAATATTTAATATTCTAATTCTGTTAAATATGAATATTTAATATTCTAAATGTATTACATATTAATATTAAATATTTTACTTGTGTTAAATATTAATATTTAATATTCTAAATGTGTTAAATATTAATATTTAACTTGTGTTAAATATTAATATGTAATATTAATATTGTGTTTAATGTGTGTGATCATCTGGATACCTGAGTCACACAAGTGTGTGTGTGTGTGTGTGTGTCTTTGATTGGCTGTGCTCACCTGTCACTCATGTCCACGGAGCTGTCACTGGGTGGTTCGATAGTTAGGACGGGGAGGTGTCCTCCTCCTCCTCCTCCTGCTCCTCCTGCTCCTCCTGCTCCCCTCCCTCTGTACTCCCCTTGACATGGGGATGTGTAGGGGTTGCTGCTCCTCCGGCTGGCACCGCTGCTTCCCTCCGTCTCTCTGCTGTCCTCCCTCACCCCTGCACCTCCTCTTCCTCCTCCTCCTCCTCTTTCCCAGTACTCCGTGTCGGAGCTGGAGGCCGGGCGTGAGAGCGGTGAGGAGGGAAGGCAGCCGTCGTCCATGTAGAGCGTGACATCGCTGAAGGAGGTGGCGGTGCTGTCCTCGTGCATGGCGGCGCCTCCTCTTGCGCCTCCCCTCCCTCCCCCGACCCCCGGCCGCCCCGCCACGCGTTGGGAGGACGTGTTGGCGCTGCGCCACGCGCACTCTCCGTAATCTTCCTCCTCGTCTTCCTCCTCGTCTTCCTCCCCTTCTTCCTCTTCTTCTTCTTCCTCTTCGTCTCCCTCCTCCTCCTCCTCCTCTCCGTCTCCTCCTGCGTCCTGTGAGTCCTCGCGACCAGACTGGCAGGTGAGGGAGTCGTCGATGGAGTCGGCCAGAGACTTCACCTGAGACGAACACCTTAGTTATGAGTCATCTGGTCACATGACATTGATTGTTCATCTAGTCACATGACATCTATTGTTCATCTGGTCACATGACATTGATTGTTCATCTAGTCACATGACATCTATTGTTCATCTAGTCACATGACATCTATTGTTCATCTGGTCACATGACATATATTGTTCATCTAGTCACATGACATCTATTGTTCATCTGGTCACATGACATCTATTGTTCATCTGGTCACATGACATCTATTGTTCATCTGGTCACATGACATCTATTGTTCATCTAGTCACATGACATCTATTGTTCATCTGGTCACATGACATCTATTGTTCATCTGGTCACATGACATCTATTGTTCATCTGGTCACAAGACATCTATTGTTCACCTGGTCTCATGACATCATCTGAGGGGAGTTTGTGATATTGAGCTACAAAAATAAATGGAATAGATTTCCCTGAAGAAGACTGCGAGATGCAGAGCGTGGACTCTCCCCGGTAACAGACAGGTGTGTTTACCTGCTTGGAGAAGGAGTCGTCTCCTGCGTCCTCCGACCCCCGCTGGTCTTCCGATCCCGGACCTTGCGGCTGCCGCTCGTCAAACGAGTACTGAACCCAGAACACAAACAAGAGTTGGTACCGTTGTTGTTGTTGTTGTTGTTGTTGTTGTTGTTGTGTTTGTGTGTGTGTTTGTGTGTGTGTGTGAGCCCTTCACCTGCATCCTCATGGTGGACAGCATGATGCGGCGTGTCATGCGGCTCTCAGATGCTGAGCTCCTCAGCCTCTCAAAGTTCTTGTTCATTCGATATTGACGGAACGCCGTCTGGATGGTCCTCGCCGCTCGCCGGGACACAAACTGACCTCCGTACTTCCTCTCCAGCATCTCCACCTGACGGAGGGACAGAGGGTACAGGTGACAGGTACGGTCCTACGTACAGTAAACACAACGAACAGTCAGATGGAGTGGAGATGTATATATAATATTCATAACTATTACAAAAACAGTACCGGCTGAAGGTAATGAAAACGTTCTCATGATGTGTTCAGGTTCTGCTCAGTGAACATGAGTACTATAGGTAGATGATCAAGTTTACATGATGCGTTCAGGCTTTGCTCAGTGAACATGAGTACTAAAGGTAGATGATCAAGTTTACATGATGCGTTCAGGCTCTGCTCTGTGAACATGAGTACTAGCTGAAGCTACATGATAACGTTCTCATGGTGAGTTCAGGTTCTGCTCAGTGAACATGAGTACTAAAGGTAAATTATAAAGTTTACATGATGTGTTCAGGCTCTGCTCAGTGAACATGAATACTAGCTGAAGCTACATGATAACGTTCTCATGGTGAGTTCAGGTTCTGCTCAGTGAACATGAGTACTAAAGGTAAATGATCAAGTTTACATGATGCGTTCAGGCTTTGCTCAGTGTACATGAGTCTCGTGGACTAGTGGTCTAGTTGTCTTGTGGTCTACTGGTCTAGTGGTCTAGTGGTCTCATGGACTAGTGGTCTAGTGGTCTAGTGGTCTACCTTCTTGTCCTGCAGGTCTGTAGAGAGCTCATAGCTGTCCTCCTCTTCTTGCTTGCGGAGCGCCAGGCTGGCCGGCTGGTTTCGGCTGCGCTGAGCCCAGGAAAGACTCCCTGGGCTGGGGGGAGAGATAGGAGAGCTACCCTGGAGGGAGGGGAGGAGAGGAGAGAGAGAGGAGGGGCGAGGAGAGGAGGGGAGAGAAGAGAGGAGAGAGAAAGGAGAGGAGAGATAGGAGGGGAGAGAGAGGAAGAGGGTAGAAGAGAGAGAGAGGAAAAAGAGGAGGAGGGAGAAAGGGAGAGAGGGGAGAGGAAAATAGAGGTCAACAATTGAATTATGCAACTTAAAGTTACTACAGAGAACTTTTCTTTTGTGTTGGTTCTGGCGCCCCCTGTGGACTAAAGTGGTAGTGTTGGTTCTGGCACCCCCTGTGGACTAAATTAGTAGTGTGTGTGTCAGTACCTGTGTGTGTGGGTGGGTGGCTCCGTAGGGGTCACAGAGGCGGTGGAAAGGAGGCTGATGGCCGAAGGAGTCAGAATAAGTGAGCGCCTCTGGACATTGAGGATCGCCCTCCGCACTGAGAGAGAGAGAGAGAGAGAGAGAGAGAAAGAGAGAGAAAGAGCGGAGGGAGGGAGGGAGGGGGGGATGTTGACTGTCAGGACGAGGAATAAAAAGACACCAAGACGAACCTGGACTAGAGGTGAATCAAACCAAATCAAACCAGATCAAATCAGATCAAACCAGATCAAACCGGATGAAAGCAGATAAAAGTAGATGAAACCGGATCCAACCAGAAGAAAGCAGATTAAAGCAGGTGAAAGTAGATAAAACTAGATGAAAGCAGATGAAAGCAGATTAAACCGGATGAAAGCAAATCGAACAAGATTAAATCGTATCAAACTAGATGAAACCGGATGAAACCGGATGAAACCGGATGAATCCGGATGAAACCAGATGGAACCGGATGAAACCAGATGAAATTGGATGAAAGCAGATCAAACCAGATCAAACCGGATGAAAGCAGATCTTCATCCTGATAACATTCCCACAGAAAAGCAACTGAAACTCGATTAATCAAAGAATTATTATTCGAGGAGACGAGAAAAGAGGTGGAGCCTGTGTGACGGGCATCATTAGTGTGTATGTGTGTTTATATGTCTGTGTGTCTTTGTGTCTGTGTGTGAGTCTGTGTGTGTTTGTGTGTGTGATCATCAAAGGGGCTCTTCAGTGTTAATCTAAGACACCCGTGAAGCTGGCACCGAAGCCAACGTGGGCACTGCGCACACACACACACACTCACACACACACACACACACACACACAGTCACATGACGATGACTCATGGCTCACAGCAGTGTGTGTAGGTGTGTGTGTGTGTGTGTGTGTGTGTGTGTGTGTCAGAGATGAAGAAGAAGCTAAATACATTATTCTGGGATGATGTTGCGTTTACGTCCCTAAACCTGGATGTATTAAATTCACACGCACACACACACACTCACACGCACGCACGCACGCACACACACACGCACACATATCTCATAAATCCCAGTGAAGCTCTGCAGTAAAAACTTAGAGGAAGGTACTCTCGATAATTGCTAACTCTCACTCTCTCCTCCTCATTATCCTCCTCTTCCTTCTTATAATCATCATCATCATCATCATCATCATCATCATCATCTCTTCCTCTCCTCCTCCATCACTATCAGAACCTCTGATAGTTATCAGTTGGTATTCTCTCCTCTCCTCCAGTCACCTCCTTGTCTCTACTCTCATCTATTTTCGTGTCCCCTAACTTTCTTTAATCTCCTCTCCTTCTCCCATTCACTTTCCTCTTGTTGTTTACTTTTCTCTGCTCTATTCCTCTTTGTTTAACTTCCTTTTTCTTTCCTCTTCTTTTATTTATTTAACTTTCTTTAATTTTCTCTACTGTTCTCCTATTTTATTCCTGACCTTTCCTCTCGTCTTCTCTCCTCTTCCTTGAGTTGCTGCTGAGCCAGCTGCAGAGGTGAGCTGAGGTGAGGTGTGTTGGATTCGTACACCAGTGCAGCACTGAGCAGACGTCAGGTGACCTGAACATCCAGAAGCCGTCAGACGCAATCCGATTAAACTTCTGTCTCTTCATCTTTGTTATGTCATTGACTTTCTTTTGGGGGGTTATGGCATTGACTTTCTTTTGGAGGGTTATGTCATTGACTTTCTTTTGGGGGTTGTTATGTCATTGACTTTCTTTGGGGGGGTTATGGCATTGACTTTCTTTTGGGGGGTTGTTATGTCATTGAATTTCTTTTTTTATGTCATTAACTTTCTTTTGGGGGGTTTATGTCATTGACTTTCTTTTGGGGGGTTGTTATGTCATTGAAGATATTTTGGGGGGTTATGTCATTGACTTTCTTTTGGGGGGTTGTTATGTCATTGAAGATATTTTGGGGGTTATGTCATTGACTTTCTTTTGGGGGTTATGGCATTGACTTTCTTTTGGGGGGTTGTGGCATTGACTTTCTTTTGGGGGGTTATGTCATTGACTTTCTTTTGGGGGGTTATGGCATTGACTTTCTTTTGGGGGGTTATGTCATTGACTTTCTTTTGGGGGGTTATGGCATTGACTTTCTTTTGGGGGGTTATGTCATTGACTTTCTTTTGGGGGGTAGTTATGTCATTGATTTTTCTTCTGAAGGATTTTTATGTCATTGACTTTCTTTTGGGGATTGTTATGTCATTGACTTTCTTTTGTGGGTTATTATGTAATTTACTTTCTTTTGGGGGGTAGTTATGTCATTGAATTTCTTTTTTAAAATGTCATTAACTTTCTTTTGGGGGGATGTTACATCATTGACTTACTTTTGGGGGGTTATGTCTTTGACTTTCTGCTAATGATACCCAACAGTACTAGTACTGCTGATGATACCCAGCAGTACTAGTACCTCTCATGATAACCAGCAATATTAGTACTTTTCATCATAACCAGCAGTACTAGTACTGCGTATGATACCCAGCAGAACATGCATCTCTCATGATACCCAGCAGAACATGTATCTCTCATGATACCCAGCAGTACTAGTACCTCTCATGATACTCAGCAGTATTAGTACCTCTCATGATACCCAGCAGAACATGCATCTCTCTCATGATACCCAGCGGTACTAGTACCTCTCATGATACCCAGCAGAACATGCATCTATCATGATACCCAGCAGTACTAGTACATTTCATGACACCCAGCAATGCTAGTATTTCTCAAGATACCCATCAGTACTAGCACCTCTCATGATACCCATCAGTACTAGCACCTCTCATGATACCCATCAGTACTAGTACTGTTCATGATACCCAGCAGTACTAGCACCTCTCATGATACCCATCAGTACTAGTACTGCTCATGATACCCAGCAGTACTAGCACCTCTCATGATACCCATCAGTACTAGCACCTCTCATGATACCCATCAGTACTAGTACTGTTTATGATACCCAGCAGTACTAGTACTGTTCATGATACCCAGCAGTACTAGTACTGCTCATGATACCCATCAGTACTAGCACCTCTAATGATACCCATCAGTACTAGTACTGCTCATGATACCCAGCAGTACTAGCACATATCATGATACCCATCAGTACTAGTACTGCTCATGATACCCAGCAGTACTAGCACCTCTCATGATACCCATCAGTATTAGTACTGTTCATGATACCCAGCAGCACAAATACCTCTGATGATACCCAGCAGTACTAGTACCTCTGATCATACCCAGCAGTACCAGCACCTCTCATGATACCAATCATTATTAGTACTGCTCATGATACCCAGCAGTACTAATACCTCTGATGATACCCAGACTGCTCGTGATACCCAGCAGTACTAATACCTCTGATGATACCCAGCAGTACTAGTACCTCTGATGATACCCAGCAGTACTACCACAGTACTGATGTCGCATTTCATTCGGATTTACAACCATAAGGCAAAACACAAGCGCGCGCGCGTGCAGCAGCAGCAGTGCGGCATCACGGCGGGAAACACCAGAGAGGAGCAGCGACAACACAACGGACACACAAACAACACCGGCCCCGTTGTTGTTGTTGTTGTTGTTGTTTTCTTACCAGTACAGCAGCTTGTTGTGCAGGATCGCGGGCGTTTTGTCCGAGGCGCAGTTAATGCACCACATTGTTGCTGATGATAAACGCTGCTGCTGCAACACGCAGAAGGAGACCCGGAGAGGGAGACAGGTGAGGGAGAGAGACACCGACGACGACCCAGGGCTGGCTCAGCCCCCTCTCTCTCCTGCTCTGTGTCCACCTCTCTCCACCCCTTCCCACTCGCTCTCGCTCTCTCTCTCTCTCGCTCTCGTTCTTCGTCAGCAGCGCATCATCTTCCCTCCTCCATCGCTTCGCTCTCTCTTTTTACAGGAACACGTTCATAGACTCCTCTCTTTTTCTTCTTACCCTCCTTTTCTGATTTAAAGGATGAATGTGCCTCCTCTTGGAAAGCTGGATTGGACCCTTAAAGGGCCAGTGACAAGGCGAGGTCTACTGGTGACATGGTGGAAGTCTACTGGTGACACAGTGAGGTCTACTGATGACATGGTGAAGTCTACTGGTGACTACATAACATTCACCAGGTCTCCCCTCAGTATTGTTCCTTTATTGACGTCATACCTTTGAGTTGACAGGAAGATATTTGTAAGTATCCCAGACTCTAAAATAATGCAGTGTGAATGAAACCTGAGTCACTTCTGCCGCTCCGTCCTCTATATATTTATTGATACTGATGTAAAAAAAATAGTAAAAATCACAATATTCTTTTTCCGCATTTGTAGAACGGTTTTCTGACTGGAGAACCAGCGACACCTCCTGGTTCAATTCATGAACCGACTCCTCATAGGAGCAACACAGTACTGGATGGACTCTACTACATCTAGATTGAACCACGGCCGCCGAGATTACGTTTCCAGACAGAAGTAGTCGAAGAAAAGCTTCTTATCTTCACCCATATGTATTCCTCATAAACGACAGCTGTAGCAAGCTAATCTCAGCTAATTAGCTTTAGCTTATAATGAGCCAAACAAAACCGTTTTTTATTGTGAGTTTCACAAGTTAAAATGAGTCGGGATAATCTCAGGTAAACATCAACAAATATAAAAGAAACAATCTGCAACCTCGCCACTAGACGGTGTCAGATACGCACTGAGACGGAGGCGTTGGCGTTAGCCGGAACTCTGACCAATAGCATCCAGTATCGGCCACTACAGCTGGAGGAACTTAGTCTAACGATGTCATCCTCAGAATTCTAGTCAGAATATGAGTCTGATACCGCTCCGTTGGGCTGTGATTATGGGGCGTGTCTCAACCGAACCAGGAAAGAAAATGCCTCTTCAACTGCACGCACGTTGGAAGAAGCAAGCACCTTTTTATGACGTGGTTGGTTACGTTCCTGTTGATCATATGTCCGTCATCGTATAAAGCCCGCCTTAACAATTTGATTGGTCCGGTCAATATCTGACCGGAGATAATTTCTCCCCAATGGATGCAATGCCAGACCGAACTTCCCGATTTAAAATGTTGAGGGCGGGGCTAAGTTCGGTCTCGTATTCAGGCTAGAAAGAACCTGTAACTCTACACAATAATCTAGTTAACTCATGAAAGTAAAACTAGTTAGTTTACAAGTTAGTCAGGCTAACTTTTAATACGCCGCTTAAAATACGTCACATACTCCGTTGCTCTGATTGGTTGTAGCTCTATCCAATTGAGCGAAGAGGCATTTTCTTTCCTGGTTCGGTTGAAACACGCCCCATAATCACAGCCCAACGAAGCGGTATCAGACTCACATTCTGACTAGAATTATGAGTATGACAACGTCAGGCTAGCTAACTTTAGTAGCTTAAAAGGATTCAAGAGGAACCCGTCAGTGTTTTTAGTAAAGTCACAACTATAGAACGCAACAATACCTGAACTAACTCACCCTAACCGAGAGAGAAACGGAATTACAGCAAAACAAGTACAAAGAGACATTAAATAACTAAATAAGGATGAAAAACAATGACAGAAAGACACTAGAAAAGGAAGTAATGCCTAGTAACCACAAGGACACAAAAAACTACAAACAGGCTCAAACCGAACACATGAGTAGTTCCAGTTATTTAGGTGAATTTTATATACAACAATAATAAGCTTTATAATCTTCGGTAGCAGTTCAGATGTTACAGGAGCAGAAACATTCACCTGTGAATGACCCAATATCTTGTTTCCATCCAAGATATCTGAAAGAAAGCGTTCATGCAAAGATAACAGGAGCTCAGCATATGAGAGGACGAGGTTACAGCCGCTACACGTTTTAATACTTCATAAAGCGGTGTGAGAGAGAAGACGCGTCTATGCTCCCTTTACTATCTGCAGCTGCTCGTTAGCAGCAAAGCTGAGTGCTTCAGTTTCAGCTGAGAAACAGGAAAAAGTCAAGATTTGTTTCAGAAAAAAAAGAAAACAGGAGGAAAAGTGAGACTTGTGTAAACAGCGTGGGATGAGAATCTAGGATTGTCACGCGACCGAAACAGAAAGCAGCTTCAGAGCGATGAGAGACAGCTGTCTGCGATGGCGTGCAGCCGGGCTGCAGGCAGGCTGGACCTAAATATTCAATTCTACTCCCATGAAGTGCTGAAAAAGTGCAAGAGGAAACTTATGTATCCATTTTTGCACACTTGGATATTACGATATATCAATATAAATCTCTGGAGCAGGAATGTGACTTGTTTATTGCTATTGAACTGTGGGAATGAAGCCAAGCGTGTGCATCCAGTTATACAATGATTTAGATTCATGAAACGGAAAGAGATTTTATAAATCTGACCAAAAAGAATATGGACACATATTTCTTTGTGTAGATACACAGGGATTGAACCCTGAATGTACAGTTTTATTCATCTAGTCTGTGGGCGAAGGCTTCATCTGAAACATGTCACTGAAGGTGACTTCAAAGAGACACAAACAAAACATTGCCCAAAGCTTAACA
This sequence comes from Liparis tanakae, assembly GCA_036178185.1. NCBI lineage: Eukaryota > Metazoa > Chordata > Actinopteri > Perciformes > Liparidae > Liparis > Liparis tanakae. The sequence goes on from CM070097.1 coordinate 2,600,734, forward strand.
ACTATGAGTGGTCAGGGAGAAGAGAGGAGGGATCGTCCTCTGGGGAACACAAATGTCAAACTGTAACATGTGTTGAGAGAAAGTCTTTGATCTGTTCGGTGACAATAGACTAAACATGAATACATGTGTTATTATTAAATATGATTAATTATTTCATCTTTCCTCCAAACTCTCTCTCTCTAGCAGTTTATTTCCCTTTCTTTTTCATCCATCCTTCAATCTTAGGGCAGGTACCGTGGGCGACAAAGCACATAAAAAGAGCTTCCCCTCGGTTTCCACGGCAACAGGAGCTGGGGCATTCCTTTCAGTTTCCTCGTCATCTCACTCCTCTTTCATTTAGATTTGGCCTAATTATTCTCTTTTATTATTTTAAATGTGTTCTCTGGGCCTCCACTTTCTCTCCATCCATCCATTCACCCCCTCTCCTTCCCCCCATGCATTTCTCTTTCTCACTGTCTCTCCCTCCCTCCCTCTCTCTCTCTTTCTCTATTCAGTGGCTCTTCAGCCTCAAGACAAACTTCTATAATTCATCTTTACTTCTCATAAGCTGTCGTCCTCCTCCTCTTCCTCTTCTTGGTCCTCCTCCCTCTCTTCTTCCTCCTCCTCTTCCCTCTCTCCCTCCTCCTCTCACTTCCCCTTCTTGCTTTTTCTTTTTTACTTTTGTGTAAAATTACAATTTACATTCATGAGTTAAGTTATTCATATTACATGTGATGTGATGTAGCCGGAAGACTAGAAGAAAGTGATTCACAAATCCAGGTTATGACTCCTCCTAATATGGTCACATCCTGTTCAACAACATCTGAACTAATAACATTGATACCTGTGCACAACTATCACATCATACGATGATATTAGGTAGATAGATATATGAGAGTCGTAGAAACCAGATGATGGATGAAGGAGACGTAGAAATCTGAAGATGGATGAAGACGTAGAAATCAGAAGATGGATGAAGGAGACGTAGAAACCAGACGTTGGATGAAGGAGACGTAGAAACTAGACGATGGATGAAGGAGTCTTAGAAACCAGAAGATGGATGAAGACCTAGAAACCAGACGATGGATGAAGAAGATGTAGAAACCAGAAGATGGATGAAGGAGTCGTAAAAAACAGACGACGGATGAAGACATAAAAAACAGACGATGGATGAAGGAGACGTAGAAACCAGACAATGGATGAAGATGTAGAAACCAGAAGATGGATGAAGGAGACCTAGAAACTAGACGGTGGATGAAGGAGATGTAGAAACCAGACGATGCATGAAGGAGATGTAGAAACCAGAAGATGGATGAAGACATAAAAAACAGAAGATGGATGAAGGAGACGTAGAAACCAGACAATGGATGAAGATGTAGAAACCAGAAGATGGATGAAGGAGACCTAGAAACTAGACGGTGGATGAAGGAGATGTAGAAACCAGCAGATGGATGAAGATATAGAAACTAGACGATGGATGAAGGAGACGTAGAAACCAGACGATGGATGAAGACGTAGAAACCAGACGATGGATGAAGGAGACGTAGAACCCAGACGATGGATGAAGACGTAGAAACTAGACGATGGAGGAACCAGAAGATGAGCTTGTGTTGACGCTCACGTCGAGGTATGAATCTTTCTTGCGTCTACATTCTGCCCCGCCGCTCCATGCCAACTGAGGCCCAATAAATGAAGAGGAGAAACCTCACCGTGACTCTACAGAGAAGGATCTACGGGATACAAGAGGGACTCAATCATCACACACATACTGTATCTTTAAGAATATGAAATATGGAAAAGAAAGTTGTATTTGTATTGCTTTCTGAACCAATTGGTGAAATGTATTTACCATGTTAACTCTATTCTATCCTTCATGGAACCTCATCATGAAACCTCATCATGAAACCTCATCATAGACCTTCATGATACCTCATCATGAGACCTCATCATGAACCTTCATGAGACATCATTATGGACCATCATGAGGCCTCATTATGGACCATCATGGGCCCTCATCATGAGACCTCATCATATACCATCTTGAGACCCCATCATGAGACATCATAAACCTTTATGAGAACTCATCATGAACTTTCATGAGACCTCATCATGGACCTTCATGAGACCTCCAGACTAGTTCTTGTTGTCATACATTCTTAATTCTAATAGTTTTCTGGAAGTTTTGATGGCGGGGGTCAAATTGATCCCAAGGATAAAAGGTGTTAGTACATTTGAAGGTAACAGGAGGGTTAAACACAAAAGGCGCATATTGCAATTTGATCAGAACACTTAAAGAGGGTTACCATGGCGACCCCGTCCACAGTCTGGGTGACCTTGTCAGAGTGTTTGACCCTCATGGGCCACCGTAGACACATGGAGGAGGAGCCACACACACACACACAGACATGCACACAGACACATAGACATACACACACAGGCATGCACAGACACACACACAGGTATGTCAAACACACACACATAGACATGTACACACATGTATATGTATGTATGTATGTGTATATATAATATATATACATATATATATACATATATATATATATGCATATATGTGTATAGACCTCAAGGCTGAAGAAGTTTCACCAATCAGTTCTTTAGAATCACATGACTTTTTAATCTTCATCTTTACCATCATCATCACCATCTTCATCATCACCATCATCATCATCATCATCATCATCATCATCATCATCATCATCACCATCATCATCACTACCATCATCACCATCATTATTACCATCATCATCATCACCATCATCATCACCACCATCATCATCCTAATTTCTATCATCACCACCGTCATCATTCTCATCTTCATCATCATCTTCATCACCATCAGATACATTCTCATCGTTTGCAGTGGATAATAGATTTATTTTGTATTTCATAACTTCTTATAATATATTGTTTATCATCCACACTCTATTTATTTATTGTTTTTATAATTTACATAATAATAAAGTCAACAGACTGAAGTGAAGATCTGAATATTTACACCATGAGACACAAAGAATCAAGAATAAAACAACAAAGAAAAGAGATTAAGAAGAGGAGGAGGAAGAGGAGGAGGAAGAAGGACAAGGAGAGAGAAGAGTGCATGTGAGTATTTGTATGTTTGTGTGAGTGCCTGTGTGTATGTGTGTGTATGTGAGTGTGTGTGTCTGTGTGTGTGTGTGTGTGTGTGTGAATATTATAATATTTCCCGTCAGTATTGAAACTGAACTGAGAGTTCTTCGACTTTTCAAAATAAAGTTCGGAGCCTGTTTCTTTAATTTACTGATGCAACACAACTGGGTTGAGTTCATGATGAAAGAAGTTCTGGACTTTGTTGTTTGACCCTGAACGTCTCGGCAGCTGCTCTGAGCGTCTAATGCTGCTAATGATGCTTGAGAAAAGACAGGAGCCTGAAGGCAGCACGCACTCAGAGCCTAGAAGGCAGCACGCACTGGGAGCCTGAAGGCAGCACACACTGGGAGCCTGAAGGCAGCACGCACTGGGAGCGTCTGGAAAAGAAATTCATATATCGGAGAACCAGCCTCACAACATGACTCGGCTGCTTTTATGAGCGGATGTGAGTGGACGATCAACTCTGTCGTTGCATGAACACAACACGCGCGGTCTTAACCTTCAGCGCAGCCAGCAGCTTACAGCGCTAACAGTGTTAGTAGAGCAAACAGTGCTAACAGAGTTAGGAAAGCAAACAGTGCTAACAGAGAAAACAGAGCAAACCGTGTTAGTAGAACAAACAGTGCTAACAGAGTTAGTAGAGAAAACAGTGCTAACAATGTTAACAGTGCTAACAGAGCGAACAGTGCTAACAGAGCGAACAGTGCTAACAGTACAAACAGAGCTAACAGTGCTAACATGGTTAGTAAAGCAAACAGTGCCGGCGATGCAAACAGTGCTAACAGTGTAACCAGAGAAAACAGTGCTAACATAGTTAGTAAAGCAAACAGTGCTAACCATGTTAACAGTGTAACCAGAGAAAACAGTGCTAACATAGTTAGTAAAGCAAACCGTGCTAACAGTGTTAACAATGTAACCAGAGAAAACAGTGCTAACATAGTCAGTGAAGCAAACAATGCTAACAGTGCTAACAGTGCTGACAGTGCTGACAGTGCTGACAGTACACAGTAGTGAAACGTGGCGACACTGTGCTGCTCCATCTCATTCCTGTCTTCTTCCTCTGTGATTGTCTTCGGAGCATTTTCAAGTCAAACCGTATGCGTCGGACTAAAATTATAAAAGTTCTGCGTGATGACCTCATCAGATTCACTCGCTTTTTATATTCTGGAGTCTCCAGCTGGTCTGGGTTCAGCTGGAGAACAGTTCATCATCGTAACATCACGAGGGGGAACGCAGGTGGAGGTCTGTTCTCCTCACGCGGTCCTGAGCCTCGTGACATCATCACGCATCATGTGACCAGTTCCAGCTCCGAAACGTGTCATCGCTGCAGGTTCTTCGACATCGGTTCTGCTCATGGAACCTTTGGATGTTATTTCACTCAAAGAGGAGAGAACCTCCTCCTATCTCACCAAGGAGGAGAACCTACTCTTATCCCACTGAGGAGGAGAGAACCTCCTCCTATCTCACTAAGGGGAGGAGAACCTCCTCTTATCTCACTGAGTTGAGGAGAACCTCCTCTTAGGAGGAGGCGAGGAGGAGAGGAGAAGGGGAGGAGGGAGGAGGAGAGGAGGTAAGATTGAGGACACAAAGGACTCCACTGTGTGGCTTCCTTCCACATCTCCTCTCTACAACCAGAGGAGTCGCCCCCTGGTGGTCAGGAGAGAGAATGCAGCTTCAATACATGAAGCATAGACTTCTATACAACCAGAGAACAGAGAAGGACTTGGTCTGCATGTAGGATGGAGTCAGAAGCTTATATTATTATATTATATTATTATGAACCTCATACAGGACATGGATCTTTACCTTAACCATGAAACCAGATTCATGATTAGATATCAATATTAAAGCTGATCAGACTGATGTAAACACCCCATATCACTGTTATCACTGTGTGTGTCTGTGTGTGTGTGTCTGTGTGTGTCTGTGTGAGTGTATGGGTGTGTGTGTCTGTGTGAGTGTGTGTGTGTGTGTGTCTGTGTGAGTGTGTGTGTGTGTGTGTGTCTGTGTGAGTGTGTGTGTGTGTGTGTGTGTGTGTGTGTGTGCTCCAGGGTTCTCTCTTCAGCTGTAAAGGTTGAAGCACTTCAAGTGTTTTCACTCCCTTCAAAGTGACTTGTTAAGTGACAGAGAGAACCTTCAGAAGGAACCTTGAGAGGGAACTTTCATTCTGAACCCTCATAGGGAACCTTCAGAAGGAACCCACAGACGGACCCTGCTTCAGGCCGTGGTGTGGTGAGGTCATGGCTTCATGCTCGGAGGGTAAACATGGTGTTCACATTATGCACTACACAACAACAACAACAACAAAAACAACAACAACAACAACTGAGCGTCTCCAGGTGGGTCCAGTCGGTTAACTTTCTGTCCGACGCAGGAACAATAAAATAAAAGGGATCGGACTTTCTCCATTACGCAACCAGCCTGGAAGATTCTGGAACAAGCTTTTATTTTGAAAAGCCCACATTGTCCTGTTGCTGTGTTGAAGGTCCTCCACAACTTCCTGCTGTTTCGTGATCAAAGGTAAAAAAGAAAGAAGTATAAATAAATATGGAGACAGACGGGCAGCGGGAGGAGGAGGGGCTTTCTAATCCCGCCCACTTCCGGTTGATTTACCAAGAGAGTCGGGGGCGGCGGGGGAGTGGCTCACGGTCGCCCCCGGTTACCTAGAGGAGGGGCTACTGCACTCAGAGGCGGGGCAACAGAACTGATGGGCGATGTCGTCATCTTCATCCTCTCTGAGAGACAGACAGACGAACAGAGAGACAGAGACGTCGAGAGGAGGAAGAGGAGGAGAAGGAGAAAGAGGGGAAAGGTAGACAGAATGGAGGAGGAGGTACAGAGTCAAGAAAGAAGGATGAGAAGAAAAGAAGAAGAGAAATCTGGTGATGGGGTTGAAGTTAAAAGCTGCAGTTGGCCACTAGATGGCAGCGCTCATATATATATATATATATATATATATATATATATATATATATATATATATATATATATATATATATATATTACGAGCACAAGCACAAACTCAGAACAAGAACCAAGAAAGTCCAAAGTTTCTGCAACGAAACCAAACTACAAAATAAGAGCGTTCCTTGTCCATTTCATTATATAACGAAGGGGGAAGGACAGAAAGGGTGGGGGGGGGGTGATGATGATGATGATGATGATGATGATGATGATGATGATGATGATGATGATGATGATGATGATGATGAGAGTAGAGGTGATGATCCGTCACATTGTCTATTCAGCAGTTTTTATGTTTCCTCATCTGGGTTAAATATTATAATAATATATTATATTACTATAGTATATTATAACAATAATATTATATTATAATATAATCGTAATATAATATAATACCCAAATAATATTATAATAATGTATTATTATAATAATATTGTTATATTATAATAATATTAATTTAATAATATATATGATAATAATATAATACTATATAATATAATATTATTATTATATCATATTATTCTAATAGTATAATATTATTAGAATAATAATATATTATAATATTATTATAATAATATATTATTATAATAATATAATATAAGATATAATTATAATATATTATAATTTAATATTATTATAATATAATAGTATATTATTTGAATGCAGATATAGTTATCAGGTAAGTGTGTGTGTGTGTGTGTGTGTGTGTGTGTGTGTGTGTGTGTGTGTGTGTGTGTTTGTGTGGGGAGGTTTGATGGGTATTTTGGGGAGAAGGTGCATGAGATGAATGCTTCCCCATGTGTGTGTTTGTGAGGCGGGGGGGGGGTGTAACGGGGGGTAATAGGTGGCCCACGCATTGGCAGTTAATTTGACAAATGTGATTTGGACCAAAAAATCTGTAGTCCACTTCCTGTTTACTTTTCACTTCATGTTTACCATTCCACTTCCTGTTGACAATTCACTACCAGTTCTGAACCACACTGGTCCACGTTAACGACTTTCACAAATACTACAATATGGTTTTGTACGTATTGTCAATAGATCACGTGATCATGTGATCAATAGATCATATAATCACTAGATCATATGATTATGACATCATGATGTTTTGATGTCTTATCTCTGATCATGTGACTTTGTAAACAACCAATCAGTGTTTAGACCAATAGGAGGAGAGCTAGTCACGTTAGCTAGTGGAGTTAGCAGCACTTCAATTACAAGATGGTGCATTCAGGCTCCGCTCAGTTAACATGAGTACTGGCTGAAGGTACATGATGGTGCGTTCAGGCTCTTCTAAGACCATCAATGTGTATTCACGTATTAATTAGGGATCCGTTGCACCTCTAGTTTTAATATTTAATTTGTATTTGGAGCAATAAGGACGTCCGGCAAATTCACTCTCAATTGGGGGGGGATCATGTGATCAGTGGGGGGGGGGGGGGGGTCCTCCCTGCTGGTCCTTACCTTGCCTGCTCGTGGTGCTTGGCGGGGGGCAGGCGGAGGCGCGCGGGGCAGCAGTACTGATGGAAGGTGGCGTGGCTGTGAGGAGGAAGGCTGGAGGAGTAGAGAGAGGAGGAGGAGGTGGAGGAGGGAGGAGTGGTGGTGCTAGGAGGGTTGTTGGAGGAACGACAAGAGGTGTTGGTAGTGGAACAGGTGGAGGAGGAATGAGACCTGACAGAGAGAGAGAGAGAGAGAGAGAGAGAGAGGGAGGGAGAGAGAGAGAAAAATAAAGTCAAGAGAGAAACAGAGATAGGTGGACAACAACAACAACAGACAGGCACATGTAAACATACACCATTAGCACAGATAGCATTACAGCACACTTTCAGCATTAGCTTAGCACACATTTTAACAGCAGCATAGCAAACAGCAAGTAGCTTAGGTCATGGTTGGCGTAGCATGTTAGCATTAGATTAGCATACATATTTAAATGGCAGCAAACAGCAGTTAGTGTCGTCATAGCAGCGTGCAGCGTGAGCAAACTGTCACAGTGTCTGAGCGCACGATGTGTAGCAGCTCACGGTTAGCACAATCGGCCTCAGCGGTAGCGGTTAGCATCACGGCGGTACATGTGTGGAGTGACTCAGGAGGGGGAGGAGGATGCAGATATGTAGTTCCCTAAAGTATAGAGAGGAGAGTCGTGTCCCGCTCCCTAACCATGACTAGCCGATTAGCTGATTAGCCGATTGGCTAATTGGATGATACCCCTCCATCGGATATAATCTTCCTCTCAGGCTGTAGTTTAATCATGGGGGCTGATGGTCTCCTCCAGATCTGGTCCAGGTTTGGTTTCCTCGATGTCTGTCCTGGGCCTTGAGCCTGTGACCGTGAAGCTAAAGTAGGGAGCTAACCGTTAGCTGAACCCGGCTAACGACCACTCCGTCTGCGGGGAGTTGATGTGTTCCTGGGTTCACTGACACAGCTTCATCCTCCAGAGAAGAGCGTTGGACTGCAGCAGCTTCAATATTGCCAGCATTTCAAGATATTTTAAGTGTCACCTCTCATTTTATGAACCAGAACTTGTTGTATGCGTGCGTATGGATACAAACATTATAAAGTCGGGCAAAGAGGAAGATGTCTGAGAACTTGATAACCACAAGAGAAAGACTAGCAAGCCAGAAAACTGTGCTAGCTTAGCATTAATAATCTAAATGATTATAATCAGTTTAAGGTCAACTCAACCTTCCCGCCCCCCGCTACTGCCACTCGGTACGTAACCATGGAGCCCACAGTGTCACTAACTGACAGCTATTACTACTACTACTCCTCTAGTTGTATAGAAGTCTATGCTTCATGTGTTAACGCTGCATTCTCTCTCCTGACCACCAGGGGGCGACTACCCTGGTTGTATAGAAGCCCATGCTTCGTGTGTTAAAGTTGCATTCTCTCTCCTAACCACCAGGGGGCGACTACCCTGGTTGTGTAGAAGCCCATGCTTCGTGTGTTAAAGTTGCATTCTCTCTCCTGACCACCAGGGGGCGACTACCCTGGTTGTATAGAAGCCCATGCTTCATGTGTTAAAGCTGCATTCTCTCTCCTGACCACCAGGGGGCGACTACCCTGGTTGTATAGAAGTCTATGCTTCATGTGTTAACGCTGCATTCTCTCTCCTGACCACCAGGGGGCGACTGCCCTGGTTGTATAGAAGTCTATGCTTCATGTGTTAACGCTGCATTCTCTCTCCTGACCACCAGGGGGCGACTACCCTGGTTGTATAGAAGCCTATGCTTCATGTGTTAACGCTGCATTCTCTCTCCTGACCACCAGGGGGCGACTACCCTGGTTGTATAGAAGCCTATGCTTCATGTGTTAACGCTGCATTCTCTCTCCTGACCACCAGGGGGCGACTACCCTGGTTGTATAGAAGTCTATGCTTCATGTGTTAACGCTGCATTCTCTCTCCTGACCACCAGGGGGCGACTACCCTGGTTGTATAGAAGCCTATGCTTCATGTGTTAACGCTGCATTCTCTCTCCTGACCACCAGGGGGCGACTACCCTGGTTGTATAGAAGCCTATGCTTCATGTGTTAACGCTGCATTCTCTCTCCTGACCACCAGGGGGCGACTACCCTGGTTGTATAGAAGTCTATGCTTCATGTGTTAACGCTGCATTCTCTCTCCTGACCACCAGGGGGCGACTACCCTGGTTGTATAGAAGTCTATTCTTCATGTGTTAACGCTGCATTCTCTCTCCTGACCACCAGGGGGCGACTACCCTGGTTGTATAGAAGCCTATGCTTCATGTGTTAAAGCCCCCCCCCCCTCTCCTCCTCCACAGTGTACCAGTTGTTTTAGGAGTGAGCTGCTGCTACTGCAGAGCAGGCTGGAGCCCTTCATTACCATACTGCAGAGGGCGAGAGACACAGATACAAACAGAGAGAGAGAGAGTCGAGTGCTGCAGAATGTGACACAGGTCAGACCGCCACCATCGGTTATTTTTAGATCAAGATTCCATATTTCACTGTCGTATCGAGGGCTACCTCCATCTGCTCTCCAACGGCTTGGTGGAGGTAACTGCTCCACCCAATTCCTCACCTTTCTCACAGTTATTCTTAACTGCACCTTCTTTTCATCAGATTTGAGAAATATTCCTTGATTTTTGTCTCGGCTTGTTATTCAGGGGTGATGGGGATCCCAGCCAGACCAGTGGAGAACCACTGCCCCAGACCAGAAGACCTTTGATGTATCACTTTTAACCTTTGATATACAACTGCAAGTCTGTGTGTGTCCTCATCATTATCATTATCATTATCTTCTTCTTCTTCTTCTTCTTCTTCTTCTTCTTCTTCTTCTTCTTCTTCTTCTTCTTCTTCTTCTTCTTCTTCTTCTTCTTCTTCTTCTTCTTCTTCTTCTTCATAATCATTCTCATCTTCATCATCATCATCTTCATCATCATATTCTTCTTCTTCATCTTCTTCATCATCATCAAAATGAGAAACGCTACATTTCAGTTGCAGCAGCTCCCAGAAAGGAGGCCATGCCGACACTGTTGTTAAGGGCAACCGTTTCAAATGAAGAAACATGTTGTCACGGTAACAAGGACTTTACGTATGAGTGTGTGAGATTTAAATAGATCCTCTACGGCAGTTGATTTACTATCCCCCATAGGTCCCACACACACACACACACACACACACACACACACACACACACACACACACACACACACACACGCACGCACACACACACACACACCCACACACACACACAGACACACACACACACACACAGGTGCAGTATGCAATGTTACTAATACACAGAGACAGGAAATAGTTCTCTCATGGCGGATGTGACTACTCTAATATGTTCATCAACATATTATCTATTAATAACTTAGCAGACAAGTTGCATCACCACTACTTCAAAGGGCTCACCTAGAGTTAAAGTTGTAAGACCTGTCAATCACCTTGTAGCCCCGCCCCTAAAGCATACCGCATTTTATGCTTGGACTCTAAATGATCATTATGTACTATCTGCAAATAAACATTAAAGAGCATATCCTCCAGCGGGACACAAGGTACTATCTCCTATTAAGGGTGACCACTAGGGGTCAGCAGTCACAATATAAATGGTGACCACTAGGGGTCAGCAGTTGCAATGGAAAGGGTGACCACTAGGGGTCAGCAGTTGCAATGGAAAGGGTGACCACTAGGGGTCAGAAGTTGCAATATAAAGGGTGACAACTAGGGGTCAGCAGTTGCAATGGAAAGGGTGACCACTAGGGGTCAGCAGTTACAATATAAAGGGTGACCACTAGGGGTCAGCAGTTACAGTATAAAGGGTGACTACTAGGGGTCAGCAGTTGCAATGGAAAGGGTGACCACTAGGGGTCAGCAGTTACAATATAAAGGGTGACCACTAGGGGTCAGCAGTTGCAATGGAAAGGGTGACCACTAGGGGTCAGCAGTCACAATATAAATGGTGACCACTAGGGGTCAGCAGTTGCAATGGAAAGGGTGACCACTAGGGGTCAGCAGTCTCAATATAAAGGGTGACCACTAGGGGTCAGCAGTCTCAATATAAAGGGTGACCACTAGGGGTCAGCAGTTGGTGTTTGAAGCGCGTTCATGTTTTTGTAGCGTTGTAACAACCCGTAGACGTCCAGGACACGATGAAACAAAGTTCGGTAAAGTTGGAAAGATATTCCCAGACTGACTTTCCGTGTCACACAAGCACACACACACACACACAGACACGTACACACGCATTCACATATGCACACACACACACACACACACACACACACACACACACAGACATGCAAACACACATACACACACACACACACACACACACACACAAAGACCAGACACACACACAAGTTTCTTCATTATTAATATTTAGTGCCTGCTTCAGGTGCTGAAGGTAAATCTGAGCTTTGCATTTTGCTGCATCATGCATCAGAACCACCAACATGACCCAGTGAATTGTGGGATGTCTGTGGATTTCATCTTCACTGCCGTCAGACTCCATCATTGATTTCTGCCTGCTACATCACTTGCAAGCTGGAGATCAGCGTGTCCCACAATATCAGCTGTACCTGAACGCTTCATGACTCATTCTTTGATTTTGATTGGTCAAGATCCCTCAGATCTGAAAGTGTATTTGAGCTCATGAGATTATCTCTGTCTGTGTTGTCCTTCAACACCACTTCTCCACGGCTAACAAACACCACATGACGGCTACCAAAGGAGCTGCAGCCGCGTCGTTGCCCACGGCAACACGCGGCCCAGTGGCTCCGTCATACTTCCTGATAGGATGCTCTGAAGATAGCGTTGCCAGGCAACACACCCAATTCCAGGCAGTGAACAATGATTTCTGATTGGAGAGAAATCTAGTCAGAGCAACCGAACGACCACAGAGAGAGAGCCCTGAAGCCAAGAGCTCATCACATGATGTAGCCGTGTGGAGCTCATCACATGACGTAGCCGTGTGGAGCTCATCACATAACGTAGCCGTGTGGAGCTCATCACATGATGTAGCCTCGTGGAGCTCATCACATGACGTAGCCGTGTGGAGCTCATCACATGACGTAGCCGTGTGGAGCTCAACACATGACGTAGCCGTGTGGAGCTCATCACATGACGTAGCCGTGTGGAGCTCATCACATGACGTAGCCGTGTGGAGCTCATCACATGACGTAGCCGTGTGGAGCTCATCACATGATGTAGCCTCGTGGAGCTCATCACATGACGTAGTCTTGTGGAGCTCATCACATGACGTAGCCTCGTGGAGCACATTCCATGACATAGCTACTCCACCAGCAGAGCTACAACCTTCCTCTGTTAGCTGACAGGAGGAGGGACAATCACCCCCCCCCCCATCCTCCACATCCTGTTTCACGCTTTAATAAATCACATTGCATAAAAAAACTGCAAAGAAAAGCGGCAAAGTTAGTCATCAAAGTCAAAGATTCACACGAGTGTTGGCAGACCGAGTGGGGACCGACAGTAGAGGAGAGGTTAGAGGTTAGAGGCTCAGAGGTTAGAGGATCAGAGGTTAGAGGTTCAGAGGTTAGAGGTTCAGAGGTTAGAGGTTCAGAGGTTAGAGGTTCAGAGGTTAGAGGTTAGAGGTTCAGAGATTAGAGGTTAGAGATTCAGAGGTTCAGAAGTTAGAGGTTAGAGATTCAGAGGTTAGAGGTTCAGAGGTTAGAGGTTCAGAGGTTAGAGGTTAGAGGTTCAGAGGTTCAGAGGTTAGAGATTTAGAGGTTCAGAGGTTAGAGGTTCAGAGGTTAGAGGATCAGAGGTTAGAGGTTAGAGATTCAGAGGTTAGAGGTTCAGAGGTTCAGAGGTTAGAGGTTAGAGGTTCAGATGTTTGAGGTTCAGAAGTTAGAGGTTAGAGATTCAGAGGTTAGAGGTTCAGAGGTTCAGAGGTTAGAGGTTCAGAGGTTCAGAAGTTAGAGGTTAGAGATTCAGGGGTTAGAGGTTAGAGATTTAGAGGTTAGAGGTTAGAGATTCAGAGGTTAGAGGTTCAGAGGTTAGAGGTTAGAGATTAAGAGGTTAGAGGTTCAGAGGTTAGAGGTTAGAGGTTCAGAGGTTAGAGGTTCAGAGGTTCAGAGGTTAGAGATTCAGAGGTTCAGATGTTAGAGGTTAAAGGTTCAGAGGTTCAGAGGTCAGAGGTTACCGGTGAACTCTGGTCGCCTTCCTGTCGCGTGGTCTTTGACTTTGGGAGATTATCTGAAATGGTAACTTACGGTTTCTGGTGGTGGAGGGTGTGGGCGTGGTGGTTGTTGGAGGTGTTGGCTCTGTGCAGGCGCTCCAGCCTCTCCTTCTCCTGCTCCACAAAGTTGGTGTTGGTGCCGGTGCTGGTGGAGGGCGTCCGGGCCAGCCGGCTGTGGGCCCACGGCTGATCCCTGGGCGGGATCAGAGGTGGTGCAGGTGGAGCCGGCGCAGAGATCGGAGACGGGATCTGGGTGGGGATCGAGATGGAGGTCGGGACGAAAGCCGGAGCGGAGGCCGGTATCGCCGCAGTACTGGTGCTGTTGGAGCTGTTGTAGGAGTGGTGGGTGGAGGAGGGGTGGTGGTGCTGATGGTACTGGTGGTGGTGGGTGTGGTGGAGTGGGATCGATGATGGAGGCTTGGGAGGAGCTTGGTATTGGCTGTTTTGGTGGTGGTGGTGGTGTTGGTGGGGATTCTTGGCAGAAATGGATGTCGGTGTGTTCTGAGTCGGCGGAGGAGGCGGCGGAGGAGGAGGCAGCGGAGGCTCGGGCGGAGGAGCAGGCGGAGCAGGAGCAACGGGTTGCCGGTCCAGACGCAGCTCCTTGTTCTCCTGGCTGAGCCGGTCCAGTTGGACCTCCAGCTCCTCGATTCGGCGCCGCTGAGTCTCCAGAAGCTTCTGCTGGCTCTCGATGATGTTGTTGAGCTCCAGGAGGTACTCCACGGCCCGGTTCGGGCTCTCGGGGCCCGGATGAGCATCCATGACTTCCCTGGTTTGAGAACGAGCCCAAAAGAACGTCTCCTCGGCCGGAAATAGATCCCGGTAGTCCTGTGAGTCCGGGACTACGGGCTCTACGGTCTGGTCTACACCTAGAGCCTGAAGACTACAAAGTAAACCCTACGGCCCTGAGCCCTACACCTCAACAACTAAACTACCCTTCGCCCTCCCCCCCACCAGAGGTGAGTGGGGGGGAGAGGACTTTTTCTTCTTTGAGTTCTGATCGGAAGATCAAGATGGACCTCGTCCTCGCCGACTCCAATCAGAGAGCTGTATCGAGTCGTCGACCATCCCCCGGTCCGGTCAGGTGCTTCTGTTGGGTTCCAGACCCATGGCGGTTACCGAACAGAGGGAATAAAGAGAGAGGGTCTTCCCCCTCCGGCAACGACTCTTCGTCTTCCCGCGGGTCAGCGCCTCACTTGTATCCGCTCTTCGCCCTCCATGCAGAAGACGGTTGGTTTCCAAGAAGACGGAGTGCAGACCAGAGCTGACAGAGACTCTGTATCAAAGACGCACATGGTGGCGCTTTAAGACATAAAGGTGCAAGTGGGCCGAGCCTCCTGGTACAATCCGGGGATCTGAAATCAGTTTTCTGAAGCACAAAGAGACGATGATTCAGTTCAGAGCTTCAGGGAAACCGCAGAGAACCAAACTTTGAGAAATCAACCGGAAACTCCACGAAAAAATGGGAACGCCAACGTCCGTTGACCATCATCTCCTGAGGAACGTGGAAGAGGAGCGCTTCACCTCTTCCGGGTCCATGGGGTCACCGGCGGGCCCGTCGCCCTGCAGTCGCTCTGTTGGAGGTCAAAGGTCATGGCAGACGCTTGCCTCCCTCCGGGCTCCTGGGGTTCAGCGTCGCCCCGTTGGACGGCATGTCCAGATCCTACTGGAGGCCATCGGCCGCCACATGAGAAGAAGAGAAGACAGTCGGGTGTGAGGGTTCAAAAGAGGAGGAGTCAACCGGAATTATGACATTTGTATTCCTCTTCAATTTAGAGACTTACTGACTTTATGCCTTATGTTTTAATCTCGATTAGCTTTCTTTCTACCTCATAGAGCTCTCTCTCTCTCTCTCTCTCTCTCTCTCTCTCTCACGATCACTATTACTCTTCCATCGTAGTCCGCCTGCTTTTTGTTTCAACATTTCTCCGAGTCGCCACTCGCCTCACGCCGCTCGCCTCACGCCGCTCGCCTCACGCCGCTCGCCGCTCGCTACAAGTTGCTAGCCACATGTAACTAGTCCCGCTAGCCGCATGCCGTCGCCATGAGCCACATGCCGTTCACCTTCCCACTGCACGCTTCCCGCCGCTCGCCACACGCTTCCACCCGCTCGCCACCCGCTTCCCGCCACCCGCCCGCCGCTCGCCGCCCGCCGCCCGCCGCTCGCCCTCCGCTCGCCGCTCCGCCGCCTTCGCCTCGCCGCCGCCGCTTCGCCGCCCGCTTCGCCGCCGCCCGCCGCTGCTTTCACATCATGTAAACAGGTGAACGTCTCACACTACACAAGTCCTCATGGCCTACATAGAAAATAGTCGCAGGTACATGACACGCATATGAACGTGTGGACACACACACACACACACTCACACACACTCACTCACACAGACACACACACACACACACTCACACAGACACACACACACACATACATATACACTAACACAAGCACACACACACACACATATACACAAACACAAGCACACACACACGTACACTTATACACAAACACAAGCACACACACACGTACACGTATACACAAACACAAGCACACGCACACACTCTGCAGCACCAAGGAAAAGGGGAAAGCAGGAAGAGTCTCACAGGTTTCCGCGGCTCCTGTGGAGGTGATGGAGGGATGAAGGTGGGTAGGAGGATGAGGAGGAGAGAGGATTATTGATCCCTGCTCATCCCTCCATCTCCTCCTCCGCTGCTGTCACCAGCATCGCCTCCGACAAAAAAAGACAAACACACGTCGGCTGCTGCTCGGCCGCCGTTTCTCTTCTTCTTGATCAGATTATGATCAATCCGATCCCTCCTTCTCTCCCTCTCTCTTCCGTCTGTTTTCCTCCGCTCGCTCCACTACTGCAGGCCCAGCTCCTCTTCCTCTTTTTCTTCCTCTTTTTCTTCTTGTTGCCGAGTCAATCTCTTTCTAATTATCACTCCTCTGCGTCTGACAGCCGAGCGATCCGCTGCTGCAGCGCTTATGATCTTTCTCTCTCTCTCTCTCTTTCTCTCTCTCTCGCTCGTTCTCTCTCTCTCTCTGTCTATGTCTCTCTCTCTCTCCCTCTGAGAACAGACGGTGCTCTGGTTATTATCGCTGGTAAAATATTAGGCTTTTTTCCCTCCTCTGCTCTGCTGCCGTAGGAAAAAAAGGAGGAGGGGAGGAGGAGGAGGAGGAGGAGGAGGAGGTGTCGAGTGCAGACTGGCAGCCTGGATAGATGGATGAGGAGGTGGGGGCAGGAGAGAGAAAAGAGAGGGAGGAGAAGTGTGTGTCAGTAGCAGAGAGTAAAAACGTGGCGACAAGCGCAGAAATCCCATCAGCACACACACACACACACACACACACACATACACACACACACACACAAACATGCACACACACACACACAGACACACACACACACAAACATGCACACACACACACACATACACACACACACACGCACACACACATGCACACACACATGCAAACACCCAGTCACAGACACATACACTCACAGAAACATACACATGCATACATACATACACATACACATGCACACACACACACAAACACACGCACACACAGATACACACACACACAGACAGACACACACACGTATTTTGTGAGTAAAGCTGCAGAAAGAACATTTCAGGGATATTTTAGTTGTTCCTTCTCCTCCGAGCTGCTGACTCCTCCCCGAGCCGCTGACTCCTCCTCCGAGCCGCTGACTCCTCCTCCGAGCTGCTGACTCCTCCTCCGAGCCGCTGACTCCTCCTCCAAGCCGCTGACTCCTCCTCCGAGCCGCTGACTCCTCCTCCAAGTACTGACTCCTCCTCCGAGCCGCTGACTCCTCCTCCGAGCCGCTGACTCCTCCCCCAAGCTTGTGTCCCACATACATGACCTCTTTGACCTCTTTGACCTCTCGTGTCTGTGCGTGCAGCTTTAGACCTGCACCACCCTCTCCAGCACCGCCTCGGGGCCTGGAGAGCCGTCTGGAATGAGTCACCATGCAGCAACATGTCACCAGGTGCACGACACACTCCGGCCCAGGAACACCGGCGAGCCCCCCGTCCATCACGGAGCCACGAGCCCGTCAGGGAGGAGGTTCTGGCCCGAGCCTCAGGGCCCAGAGGGACCAGGATGACCCCCCACTGTGTCGAGGGCCTCATGGACACAGGGGAGGGGCGTGGGTCCCTTGCTGAGGACCCTGGCTGTAGCTGCAGTGAACAGAATTTAAACCCACTTAATAAATGACTCCCCAAAAACCACATCTTTGTAATGTGGTTGTGAGAAGCGTCCATTTTACTTTGTCAGAGGCCTTTTGTGCCTCTCCGGAGGCTCTGCTGGTTCCGGCTTGTTGTCACGATGAGTGATTAAGAGTGAGTGTGTTAGTGTGTGAGTTTGTACTTTTGATAAAGCCAGATTAATCTGGATGAATTATAAATCGAGTGACATTTTGTAATCTGTGAGCTTGTGCCTTTGTGATGATTTGAGGAGGATTTGAGGACATGGAGGAGTGAGACGTGACGGTAGCTGGGTGGAAGAGTTGGGTCTTTGTTTGGTTTGAGGAGGATAACACAGATTAATGATAACACAGATTAATGATAACACAGATTAATGATTCTGTTTACTATTACAGGTTCAAAACTATTTGACATTTTAACTCGACTCTGGTGCACTGACCTGTTGTGACCACCAGGGGGCGGCAGTCAGCAGCTCTTCATGCCTGAGGGGCGAGCAGCTTTTAAAGCGACACTATGTAGTTTTTCCCTTGTAGCGCGGCTAGCGCCCCCTTCAGGTATTTAACGTGGCGGGGAGGGGGGGGGAGGGTTGCTAGCGAGAGTTTGTCGTACATCCGGGTACTACAGCCTGCGACCGGGCGGCCAAAAGAATCTTACATTCAGCAGTTTTCTGGCCACAGACCCCCGATGGCAGTGGCGGAGGTGCAAATCAACATATTTTCAAGCTGTTATTTTAAGGTAGGAAAAGTTACATAGTGTCGCTTTAAATCATACATTAACTTGTTATATAATGTAGATAAGAAAGCTGCTTGTTCTGCTGCTGCTGATGTCATCAAAGAGTTAAATAAGTTAAGAAATGAACTTAATAGTTTTCACATATGCACAGAAACAATATACAAAACTAATAGATACAAAATAGTAAAACAACCATCGGCTTCACTTCACATGAAACTCACTGCTAACATCAAGCTGTGTAAACATGTAATGTATATGTATAGGTTTATGTCTGAGTATCTGTTTATGTATATGTATATGCATATGTATCTGTATGTGTTTATGTATATGTATGTGTTTGTGTATATGATGTATATGTATCTGTATATGTATATATCATATACATATACAGATACAGTATATGTGTATGTATCTGTATCTGTATCTGTATATATATATATATATATATATATATATATATATATATATATATATATATATATACAGATACAGATACAGATACATATACAGTATATGTATCTGTATACACAAATTATATATGATTTCATAACGGTCAATGCATTCAGCCATCAGACCTATCAAGTATACTTATAGTATGATAAGTAGTACAGTAGTAAGTCATATTGTATAGTTTAATACACTGTATTGTTAGTACTTTTAGATAAGAGAGGATGTATCCGCCACTGGGTGGGGACGCTGCAGGTCGTAGTGAGCACTAATACAAATACAAATATATATTTTTTAAAAGCAGTAAGAAAAATACAATAGCAATATTAAAGATGACATTGCAGCTTATACTGTATAGTTCTTTATTATAATATACCATATTATTATGATATAAATACTGTATTAATCCCCCAGGGAGATGACCAGGTGTGTGTGGCTAACATGTGAGTGGTAGAGATGACCAGGTGGGTGTAAGCTCATAAGTGGTGTTACCATGTAGTATATATATATATATATATATATATATATATATATATATATATATTTATATACATGTATGTGTGTATGTATATATATATATATATATATATATATATATACATGTATGTGTGTGTATATATGTATGTATAAACACAAATACACACACATATGTGTGTTTACGTGTGTGTGTGTCTTGTGTGTGTCTTTCTGTGAGTGTGTGTGCAGTGATCAATACAGCAGATGAGGATCTTTCTCTTCTCTCAAATGCCCTTGTCTCATGTCTGGCTTTGTCTGGGACATGTCATCACACACACACACACACACACACACACACACACACACACACACACACACACACACACACACACACACCGACACACACACGCACACACGCACCCCCCCCCCCCCCCCCGGAATCAGAATCAGATTCTGACACACACAGACACACGCACGCACACACACACACACACACAGACACACACACGCGCACACACACATACACACACACGCACACACACACACACACAGACACACACACACAGACACACACACACAGGCACACACACACACAGACACACACACAGGCACACACACAGACACACACACACACACAGGCACATACACACTCTGAATGCCACATAGTCACTCTGGCCAGTTATAGTCCAGGTACAACAGACACTCATTTGTAATTAAATGATGGAGGAGGAGGAGGAGGAAGAGGAGGAGGAGGAGGAGGAGGAGGAGGAGTAAGAGGAGGGGCAAGAGGAGGAGCCAAGCGGGAAAAGCATGGAGACAAAAGGTGAAGGAGATTTCTGGATAAGAGGAAGTGGTTACACTTTACAGCCGACTGCAGTTCAACTGGGATGGAGTTCATTTGTGTTTGCTTCATGAGCTGCATTCTCTCTCCTGACCACCAGGGGCGACTCCTCTGGTTGTATAGAAGTCTATGCTTCATGTATTAACGCTGCATTCTCTCTGCTGACCACCAGGGGGCGACTCCTCTGGTTGTATAGAAGTCTATGCTTCATGTGTTAAAGCCGTATCCTTTCTACTGACCACCAGGGGGCGACTCCTTTGGTTGTATAGAAGTCTATGCTTCATGTATTAAAGCTGTACTCTCTCTCCTGACCACCAGGGGGTGACTCCTCTGGTTGTATAGAAGTCTATGCTTCATGTGTTAGAGCTGTATTCTCTCTCCTGACCACCAGGGGGCTCCTCTGGTTGTATAGAAGTCTATCTAGTGACTCTACTTCTCTCTTGATGTATTCCCTCAGTAAACATTATAAACATGAGTTTATGTCTCAGTCTCTAGTTTCAAGTCTTCTCCTATACAGCATGATGTCATCGATTAGTACTTTATGGACCATAGAGTCAAACAGACCGTAAAGCAGGGGACACTTTAGGGGCGGGGCTACGAGGCGATTGACATGTTGACATCAGAGATGTATACGTTGTGTCGAGGTCTCTTCTCCTCAGTCCATATATGGTCGCCATGACTACGTCCACTTCTTACCGCAACGATCGGTTTAGATTTCTTTTTTCACCAGCTCTTTTATTTTTAAATGTCCTGTGTGTTGCGTAACATTTCACGGCCGGCGGCTGCTGCTTCGGTAACCACGGTAACCACGGTAACCACGGTAACCACGGTAATCACGGTTTGTTACATGGCGTTTTGAAGCCTCCAGTTCCACAATTTCTCTGTCACCATCTTGTTTTTTGCTACCAGTGAACAGGACGTGACCATATATGGACTGAGGGGGAGGGACGTAGAGACGGCGTGAACACGTCCGTCAATCACCTAGTAGCTCCGCCCCCAAAGCATCCTTCGTCATTCTTTCACAACATATTAATATCAGAAGTGGAAATGATGAGGCAGAATGCTACTCTAAGACTGTGAACGGAAGTTAGATTAAATATTCATCATTTATTTTGCCTTTAAAAGGGTTTATTTTCTTTGTTCAATTGCAATACAAATTATTACGAACTGAAAGAATACATTTTATTTTGAAATCCAACATGTTGTTGTTGCTTATTTAATGTGATCGTTTGTATAAATACTTTTATTCATCTTCATTGTGTCAGGAAACCAGAGGAGGTAAATAAGAAGGGAGGGGCAGGAAGTACCAGGGGAATACAGAGAGAGAGAGAGAGAGAGAGAGAGGGAGACAGAGAAAGAGAGAGATAGAGAGAGCGAGAGATAGAGAGGCTGACGTCATCCCCGTGAGGCAGCCAATCAGAGAGCAGCAAGGAGAAAAAGGAGGGAGGAGAGGCCGCGCTCAGAAGGGTGTGTTCTATGGACCACTGCAGCATCAGAGGAGGAAATAAAAACACGACAGGGGGAACCAAATAAAGAGAAGGAGAAGAACAACAACAACAACAAGAAGAAGGAGAACAGGAACAACAACAACAAGAAGGAGAAGAAGAAGAAGGAGATAAGAGAGCAGCAGAGAGACGGCACACCTGCCAAGGTAAGATGAAAACAATGGCATCCCCCATGCTGTGTGTGTGTGTGTGTCTGTCTGTGTGTGTGTCTGTGTCTGTGTGTGTGTGGCTGTGTTACATCATGTGAGGCAGTTTCACAGTTCATAATTATAATCATTATTTCACATGTTTCATATGTTTCTATTAGTAACATGTTTCATATCTTCTATTAGTAACATGTTTCATATGCTTCTATTAGTAACATGTTTCATATGTTTCTATTAGTAACATGTTTCATGTTTCTATTAGTCATATGTTTCATGTGTTTCTATTAGTAACATGTTTCATATGCTTCACATGTTTAATGTGTTTCTATAAGTCACATGTTTATATGTTTCTATTAGTAACATGTTTCATATGTTTCTATTAGTAACATGTTTCATGTTTCTATTAGTCATATGTTTCAATTAGTAACATGTTTCATATGCTTCACATGTTTAATGTGTTTCTATAAGTCACATGTTTATATGTTTCTATTAGTAACATGTTTCATATGTTTCTATTAGTAACATGTTTCATATGCTTCTATTAGTCACATGTTTCATGTTTCTATTAGTAACATGTTTCATGTTTCTATTAGTCATATGTTTCATGTGTTTCTATTAGTAACATGTTTCATATGCTTCACATGTTTAATGTGTTTCTATAAGTCACATGTTTATATGTTTCTATTAGTAACATGTTTCATATGTTTCTATTAGTAACATGTTTCATGTTTCTATTAGTCATATGTTTCAATTAGTAACATGTTTCATATGCTTCACATGTTTAATGTGTTTCTATAAGTCACATGTTTATATGTTTCTATTAGTAACATGTTTCATATGTTTCTATTAGTAACATGTTTCATATGCTTCTATTAGTCACATGTTTCATGTTTCTATTAGTAACATGTTTCATATGTTTCTATTAGTAACATGTTTCATATGCTTCTATTAGTCACATGGTTCATGTTTCTATTAGTAACATGTTTCATATGCTTCTATTAGTCACATGTTTCATGTTTCTATTAGTCATATGTTTCTATTAGTAACATGTTTCATATGCTTCACATGTTTAATGTGTTTCTATAAGTCACATGTTTATATGTTTCTATTAGTAACATGTTTCATATGCTTCACATGTTTCATGTGTCTGTATTAGTCACATGTTTCATATGTTTCATATGTTTATATGTTTCTATAAGTCATATGTTTCATATGTTTCTATTAGTCACATGTTTCATATGTTTCTATTAGTCATATTTATATGTTTATATAAGTCACATGTTTCATGTTTCTATTAGTCATATGTTTCATGTGTTTATATTAGTCACATGTTTCCTATGTTTCTATTAGTCACATGTTTTAAATGTTTCTATAAGTCACATGTTTCATATGTTTGATATGTTTATATGGTTCTATAAGTCACATGTTTCATATGTTTGATATGTTTATATGTTTCTATAAGTCATATGTTTCATGTGTTTCTATTAGTCACATGTTTCATATGTTTCTATAAGTCACATGTTTCATATGTTTCTATAAGTCACATGTTTCATATGCTTCACATGTTTCATGTGTTTCTATTAGTCACATGTTTTATATGTTTCTATAAGTTACATGTTTCCTATGTTTATATGTTTCATATGTTTCTATTAGTCACATGTTTCATATGTTTCTATTAGTCACTTGTGTTGTCAGTCTCTCCTGCTTCACTACATTATTGTGTGGTCAGTGTTCTGGAAGCTTCCTCACGATGTAGATCAGAACCTCTTTAGGAACCAGGTTTTAGTTTTTGGGGAGAACTCTCTCTCTCTCTTTCTCTCTGTCTTTCCCTTTCTCTCACGCCCCCGTCTCCCTCCTCTTTTTCTTTCCCTCCTTTTTCTTATTCTCCTCCACAGAAGGAGGCTTTGTGTGAGAAATGAGAAGAATGTGTTCCTCATGTCTTCATGTCCTCTTCCTGTCTGAGTGTATATTGTATATAAGTGCGTGTGTGTGTGCTTGTGTATGCGTGTGTATGTGTGTGTGTGTGCATGTGCGTGCTTGTGTACGCTTGCATTTGTGTGTTTGTGTGTGTGCGTGTCCGTGTGCGTGTCTGTGTGCGTGTGTGTGTGAGGTGAATCGAGGAGATTCAGGGAGTGGCACCAGAGAGAGAGAGGGGGATGTGGGGGATGGGGCGAGAAAGAAGGAGGGGCAGCATGTTCTGGAGTCAGGGGGTTACCATGGTGATGGGGGCGGGGCCTCGCACACAGACTCACAAAGCAAAAAGACATGTTCACAGACTGATTGAATAATATGATAAGTATCAAATGTCTTTTTAACTTAAACCTTCCTTCCTGTTCTCTCAGGGTATTGGTGGAGGGGGGAGGGGGCGGGGTCATATATAAAGGGATGAAAGAGAAAGGGAGATGAAGGAGTCAAGTGGAAATAGAGAAATACAAACACCTGGGAGATGGGATGAAGGGCAACGGACACTGGAAGGGACATTATTTGTATTAATGATTGGTTTTATTCTTATTAATATTATTGTTATTAATATCTTTAATAATCCAGGAGCTTGAGATTTGGTTCCTAAATATTGTTGTTTAGTTATTTTCTAAGTGTTTCATGTTTTGATGTTACTTTATGTTTCATTTAGTTTAGGAACTTATTTTAATCCAAACCGCGATGTTCCTTAACGCATGAAGCATAGACTTCTATACAACCAGAGGAGTCACACCCTGGTGGCCAGGAGAGAGAATGCAGCTTTAACACATGATGCATTGACTTCTATACAACCAGAGGAGTCACCCCCTGGTGGCCAGGAGAGAGAATGCAGCTTTAACACATGACACATTGACTTCTATACAACCAGAGGAGTCCCCCTGGTGGCCAGGAGAGAGAATGCAGCTTTAACACATGAAACATAGACTTCTATACAACCAAAGGAGTCACACCCTGGTGGCCAGGAGAGAGAATGCAGCTTTAACACATGATGCATTGACTTCTATACAACCAGAGGAGTCACACCCTGGTGGCCAGGAGAGAGAATGCAGCTTTAACACATGACGCATTGACTTCTATACAACCAGAGGAGTCGCCCCCTGGTGGTCAGGAGATAGAGTGCAGCTTCACCCCCCCCCCCCCCTGAGTTTCCGGTTACTTCTCCATCA
>CM070097.1:2638474-2643474 GCA_036178185.1 Liparis tanakae
GCCTGATATCATGTGACTTCACCTCATTACATAGCCTGATACCATGTGACTTCACCTCATTACATAGCCTGATACCATGTGACTTCACCTCATTTACATAGCCTGATACCATGTGACTTCATCTCATTCCATAGCATGATACCATGTGACTTCACCTCATTACATAACATACCATGTGACTTCACTTCATTACATAACATACCATGTGACTTCACCTCATTACATAACATGATACCATGTGACTTCACCTCATTTACATAGCCTGATACCATGTGATTTCACCTCATTACATAACATACCATGTGACTTCACCTCATTACATAACATACCATGTGACTTCACCTCATTCCATAACATGATACCATGTGACTTCACCTCATTTACATAGCCTGATACCATGTGACTTCATCTCATTCCATAGCATGATACCATGTGACTTCACCTCATTACATAACATACCATGTGACTTCACCTCATTACATAACATACCATGTGACTTCACCTCATTACATAACATACCATGTGACTTCACCTCATTACATAACATACCATGTGACTTCATCTCATTCCATAGCATGATACCATGTGACTTCACCTCATTACATAGCCTGATACCATGTGACTTCACCTCATTACATAACCTGATACCATGTGACTTCATCTCATTACATAACCTGATACCATGTGACTTCACCTCATTACTTAACATGATACCATGTAACTTCATCTCATTACATAACCTGATGATTGTGTGTGTGTGTGTGTGTGTGTGTGTGTGTGTGTGTAGGTACACGTTCCTTGAGAATGGCGCCTTGCAAGTGTCCGACATCCAATCAGAGGACAGCGCGTCTTATTCCTGTGAAGTCTTCACAGAGCTGGACCACGTGAAGGCCAGCGGCTCCATCACGGTCCTAGGTACGTGTGTGTGTGTGTGTGTGTGTGTGTGTATGCTTTTGTGTGTGTGGTTTCCGCCCGGTAACAGTGCTCTGTGTGACCCTCAGCTCCACCAGACCCTCCCAGAGACCTGTCTCTGTCTGATGTAGAAGACCACAGCATCACTCTGAGCTGGATCCCAGGACACTCACACAACAGCCCCATCACAGGTACTGAAAACACACACACACACGCACACACACACACACACGCACACGTACACACACACACACACACACACACACGAGTGGCTAGTTGTACGAACAGAAAGTAGCTTGACGTGTCAGCTTGTTGTATGAACAGGAAGTGTCTAAATGTATGTACATGAAGGGTTATTTGGGAGTTTTTCCTGGTCCGATGTGAGGTTTGGGGGCAGGGATGTCTATGTGTACAGATTGTAAAGCACTCCGAGACAAATTTGTACTTTTGTACATTATACATTATATATTATACATTATATATTATACAAATAAACTGAATTGAATTGTATGAACAGGAAGTGGCTAGTTGTATGAACAGGAAGTAGCTAGTTGTATGAACAGGAAGTAGCTAGTTGTATGAACAGGAAGTAGCTAGTTGTATGAACAGGAAGTGGCTAGTTGTATGAACAGGAAGTGGCTAGTTATATGAACAGGAAGTGGCTAGTTGTATGTACAGGAAGTAGCTAGTTGTATGAAAAGGAAGTGGTTAGTTGTATGAACAGGAAGTGGCTAGTTGTATGAACAGGAAGTAGCTAGTTGTATGAACAGGAAGTAGTTAGTTGTATGAACAGGAAGTGGCTAGTTGTATGAACAAGAAGTAGCTAGTTGTATGAACAGGAATTGGCTAGTTGTATGAACAGGAAGTGGCTAGTTGTATGAACAGGAAGTAGCTAGTTATATGAACAGGAAGTAGTTAGTTGTATGAACAGGAAGTGGCTAGTTGTATGAACAGTAAGTGGCTAGTTGTATGAACAGGAAGTGGCTAGTTGTATGAACAGGAAGTGGCTTGACCAGGAGGTGCCGTGCTCCTCAGAGTTCATCGTGGAGGTCATGGAGCTGCAGCACGGGGAGCAGCGCTGGGCGAGGCTGAGGAGCGTTCCCGGGGACTTCAACCACGTGGAGCTGACCCTCGACCCCTACTGCACCTTCCGCTTCCGGGTCATCGCCGCCAACGACATCGGCATGAGCGCCGCCAGCCAGCCCACGGAGGAGCGCCGCACGCCACCGGCCGGTGAGCGGTCCGCTGTGTTCCGGCTCCTGGTCACGGGGCGCCCGTCTTTTCCCTTCAGATGCTATCAAAGGAAGAATTCATCAGTTTGGTGTTTAGTTGGATTTGAAGGTTGACCCAGAGGTCGCGAAGGCCGTAAACCCCGTGACTTCACAATCATAATCCTTTCATTCAGGAAGCACTTTGTTAGAGGGAGAGGTGTGAAACAACGAGTCCAGAACACATGATAACATGACGTCTCCTCCCTACAGTCCCCGCCAAGAGCCCCAGCGGCGTGCGCAGTGACCCCGCCCACTCCAACACGCTGGTCATCACGTGGGAGGTGAGCACTTCGCCCGAGGCGCCGCTCACGACTCCGTATTCACGTCTTTTTACATTACATTACATTACATTACATGTCATTTAGCAGACGCTTTTATCCAAAGCGACTTACAATAAGTGCATTTTAACCTAGAGTACAAACTAAGAACAACAAGAACACAGAAAGTACCATTTCCTCAACATAGTCAAACTACAAAGTACCATAATAAGAGACATTCAAGTGCTACTAAAGTACGTCTTCATTCATGATCCGTGCGCGCGTCTCTGCAGGAGATGGACCGGCGCTCGCATGGCGGCGAGGGCTTCCAGTACAAAGTGTCGTGGCGGCGGGCCGGCGGCTCGGACGCGCGCTGGAACCACTCCGACGTGGCGGCGCCGCCCTTCCTGGTGACCGACGCCGGGACCTACACGCCGTTCGAGATCAAGGTCCAGGCGGTCAACTCCCTCGGAGAAGGCCCGGCCCCGGAGCCCATGATAGGACACTCGGGGGAGGAAGGTACTGTAATGGACGCGCTGTAATACGCATTCCTGCCACAAGGCTATTCAAATACATCGAGACAAAACACAACGAATACCTACTTTGTGTTTCAAGATATTTAGAGGGTGGATGAACCGGACTTCAGTAATCAAGATAGTTGAACCGGACTTCAGTAATCAAGATAGTTGAACCGGAATTCATACTCAAAATAGTTGAACCAGACTTCAGTAATCAAGATAGTTGAACCGGAATTCATACTCAGGATAGTTGAACCGGACTTCAGTAATCAAGATAGTTGAACCGGAATTCATACTCAGGATAGTTGAACCGGACTTCAGTAATCAAGATAGTTGAACCGGACTTCAGTAATCAAGATAGTTGAACCGGACTTCAGTAATCAAGATAGTTGAACCGGACTTCAGTTTTCAGGATAGTTGAACCGGACTTCAGTAATCAAGATAGTTGAACCGGACTTCAGTAATCAAGATAGTTGAACCGGACTTCAGTAATCAAGATAGTTGAACCGGACTTCAGTAATCAGGATAGTTGAACCGGACTTCAGTAATCAAGATAGTTGAACCGGACTTCAGTAATGAAGATAATTGAACCGGACTTCAGTAATCAAGATAGTTGAACCGGACTTCAGTAATCAGGATAGTTGAACCGGACTTCAGTAATCAAGATAGTTGAACCGGACTTCAGTAATGAAGATAATTGAACCGGACTTCAGTAATCAAGATAGTTGAACCGGACTTCAATAATGAAGATAATTGAACCCGACTTCAGTAATGAAGATAATTGAACCGGACTTCAGTAATCAAGATAATTGAACCGGACTTCAGTATTCAGGATAGTTGAACCAGACATCATACTCATGATAATTCATTCACTTTGTTTGAGCTGTAGAGTGGGCGTGGCTAATCTCCCTGGTTTATCTCCATGGAAACAGTTATACTTTCCACTATTTCTGCTTTATACTGGCTGTGGAAAGCCCACAAACATCGGAATATCAAACGCCCTCTGGGCATTTTATCCAGTGGGCGTGGCCAGATTATCCGGCCGGACTGAATGAGTCTGCACTTTTTGGGATTTGTTGCCATGGTGATTTTTGCTTTGTGGAAGCGAAAAGCCTGCTAAAAGTTAACTAGGTACTACAAATAGGCCCCAGATCTGGTCTGGTGGTGTCTTTAATATGAGGAGTCATAACACATCTAGTTTACATTGTTGTTGTTGCTGCAGGAAACACTTAGTTGTTGCGCCCTCTGCTGGTTCACTTTGAGATTACACTTCACATATTTCTTCCGCCCCAGAGCCAGAGGAAGCCCCCACGGGGGTCTCCACCACGGTGGTGAACAGCACCGTCAGAGTCCAGTGGAACGAGGCCCGCAAGGTCCGAGGGCTTCTCAAGGGATACAAGGTGGTTTATTTAATAAATATGAACACTAACGTATGTTTATTTAATAACTATGAACACTAACGTATGTTTATTTAATAAATATGAACACCAACGCATGTTTATTTAATAAATATGAACACCAACGTATGTTTATTTAATAAATATGAACACCCACGCATGTTTATTTAATAACTATGAACACCAACGTATGTTTATTTAATAAATATGAACACCAACGCATGTTTATTTAATAAATATGAACACCAACGTATGTTTATTTAATAAATATGAACACCAACGCATGTTTATTTAATAAATATGAACGCTAACGTATGTTTATTTAATAAATATGAACACTAACGTATGTTTATTTAATAAATATGAACACTAACATATTTTTATTTAATAAATATGAACACTAACGTGCTTATGTTGAATGAAGTTATTGTTGTTTTATTGTAAGTCAGCTAAATAATATGAAAAAAACAAGAAGGGTTTAAATAAATATAAACTCCAATGACTGATAACTTTGTGGCTACTTTTCTATAAAATAAAAAAAATTAAATAACCATGAAATAAAACGGAAATCCTCAAGAAGCTGGAACAATACTAATGATCAACCCCCCACACACACACACCTGTCAGATCTACATCAGAAGGCTC
>CM070097.1:2650974-2663474 GCA_036178185.1 Liparis tanakae
GTGTGTGTGTGGGTCTGTGTGTGTGTGTGGGCAAGGTTTGTGTGTGTCTGTGTGTGTGCGTGTGTGTGCGTGTATCTTTGTGTCTGTGTGTCTGTGTATATGCTTGTCTGTGTGTGTGTGTTTGTGTGTCCGTGTGTGTGTGTGTGTGTGTGGTTCCTCTCTCTGTCAGACCGGAGGGTCGTTGCCCCCTAGAGGTCACCGTGAGCAACATGTCACCACTTTTAAAGTTCTTCTGGCTTCCAGATGTTTTCATTAACATCTGAAGTTACTGGACCAGAGTGTCTTTACCAAGGAGGATGCTGGGTAAAAACATCCTCCACCAGAAGCAGTTAAAGGTCACGTCCGTGTTCCGCTGTGTTCCAGCGTCGGTGCCCCAGTTCACCAACTCCCCCACCATGATCGTGATGGTGGGGCTGCCGGCCAGAGGGAAGACCTACATCGCCAAGAAGCTCACCCGATACCTGAACTGGATCGGAGTCACGACTAAAGGTGGTCGCCCCTCAACGCACTTCACATGTCGGAATCTGACGTGAATCAAAACACCGTAAACTTCATTATTTCGTAACTCGTAGAAACAACTTTAACTAGAACGGGCATATCACAAGATTGGGCATTGAATTCTGAACATTTTGGCATTAGTTGCATGCCAATTGGATATAAATTGACCGCGCTATGGTAAAAAGAAGATTTTGACCTTTCATGACCTTGACCTTTGACCCGATCGATACCAAAATCTAATCAAATGGTCCCCTGATAATAACCAATCAACCCACCAAATGTCAGGCCATTCAAGAATATTTTGAAGTTATCATGACCTTGACCTTTGACCCGATCGATCCCAAAATCTAATCAAATGATCCCCCGATAATAACCAATCATCCCACCAAATTTCATGCGATTCGGTTTTGTACTTTTTTACCTATGCGAATAAGACGCACGCACGCACGCACGCCAACAAATACACGGCGATCAAAACATTAAAGATCCCGTCAACAAAGTGCATCTTCTTGTTGCCCGGCGACCTCCTGACCCTGACTTGATTATTTCGTAACTCGTAGAAACAACTTTAACTAGAACGGGCACTCGGTAGAGCGCATACCTTCGCATATCACAAGATTGGGCATTGAATTATGAACATTTTGGCATTAGTTGCATGCCAATTGGATAGAAATTGGACCGTGCTATTGTAAAAAGAAGATTTTGACCTTTCATGACCTTGACCTTTGACCAGATCGATCCCAAAATCTAATCAAATGGTCCCCTGATAATAACCAATCAACCCACCAAATGTCATGCCATTCAAGAATATTTTGACCTTATCATGACCTTGACCTTTGACCCGATCAATCCCAAGATATAATGCAATGGTCCCCAGATAATAACCAATCATCCCACCAAATGTCATGTGATGCGGTTGAATACTTTTTGACTTATGTGAATAACATACACGCACGCATACAAATACACGGCGATCAAAACATTACCTTCCGCATTTTCAATGCAAAGGTAAAGATCCCGTCAACAAAGTGCATCTTGTTGTTGTTGTGGTGACAAACCCGGCGACCTCCTGACCCGTGGTCGTGTTCCAGTGTTCAACGTGGGTCAGTACCGGCGGGACGCCACGCGCTCCTACAACAGCTTCCAGTTCTTCAGGGCCGACAACGCCGAGGCCATGAAGATACGCAAGTACGTGAGCGTGTACTAGTACTGCGGTCGCCGGCTTGTACTATAGTATTGCGTTATGGGGCGGGTGTGGGTCAGTGGGTAGAAGGTGTGTCTTTCAATCAGGGGGTTGGCGGTTCAATTCCCGCCCTAGTCGATGTGTCCTTGAGCAAGATACTTAACGTCTATGGTGTATGAAATGTTGTAACCTGTTAACCGTCTTTTAAGTATCTTAAAAAGCGCTTTATAAATTAAATGGATTGTTATTTTTTTTCTTCTTCTTCTTCTTCTTCTTCTTCTTCTTCTTCTTCTTCTTCTTCTTCTTCTTCTTCTTCTTCTTCTTCTTCTTCTTCTTCTTCTCTGTCACAGAGCTTGTGCCGTCGCCGCCCTGCAGGACGTGTGCGACTACTTCACCAGAGAGCAGGGCCAGGTGGTGGTGAGGACACGCCTCCTAACACATGAAGCACAGACTTCTATACAACCAGAGGAGTCGGCCCCTAGTGGTCAGGAGAGATAATGCAGCTTTAACTCATGAAGCATAGACTTCTATACAACCAGAGGAGCTGCCCCCTAGTGGTCAGGAGATAGAATGTGTCTTTAACTCATGAAGCACAGACTTCTATACAACCAGAGGAGTCGTCCCCTGGTGGTCAGGAGAGAGAATGCAGCTTTAACACATGAAGCATAGACTTCTATACAACCAGAGGAGTCGCCCCCTGGTGGTCAGGAGAGAGAATGCAGCTTTAACACATGAAGCATAGACTTCTATACAACCCATTAAGCTTTGAGGCTCATAACATTCACATGTGCATCAGAACTTTTCGTCTCCTTCAGGTTTTTGATGCCACCAACACGACGCTGGAGCGCAGAGAGGTCATCCTGCAGTTCGCCAAGGAAAACGGTTACAAGGTCACACCACAGACACACCACAGACACTCACAACACAGACACCACACACAAACACACACACACACACGCACACACACTAACACACACTAATTATTAATCAGCCCCAGCTGAGGCCGATTAGACCTGGTCTGACACTGTTCCCTGAGCCACCCCCCCCCCCCGCTGTCACAATAACAATAACATCACAACAACAACATCACAACAACAACATCACAACAACTTCTTCTGCCACTCCTCCAGGTTTTCTTTGTCGAGTCTATATGTGACGATCCAGAAATCATCGCCGCCAATATTAAAGTAAGTTGGGTCAGAATGTGTCAGTCAGTGTGTGTGTGCGTGTGTGTGTGTGTATATATATGTGTGTGTACGTGTGTGTGTTTTAATTCTTTCTAAATTAAAACTCAACCACCAAAACAACATCCCATTGTTCTCAGCATCACTTTCCTGCCTTGAAGTCCTGGTCGAGTCAGGATGAACTATTTTATCTTCAGAGCAACATGGAGTTTTTCCTTCAGGAACGTCGTTACCATGACGAAATAATAACGTTCTCATTGAGTAAATGAAGATACTGAGTTTTTGTTCTGTTTTGCTAAGTTGTAAAATAAAGGTTTTCTAAAGATCAAATCTCTATCCACCCCCCCCCTCTCTCTTCCTCTCCCTCCCTCTCTCTCCCTCTCTATCTCTTTCTCTTCCTCACCCACCCCCCCCCTCTCCCTGTAGCAAGTGAAGCTGAGCAGTCCGGACTACGTGGACTGTGACAAAGAGGAGGCCGTGGCCGACTTCCTGAAGAGGATCGAATGTTACAAGATGACGTACGTCCCGCTGGACGACGACAAGGACAGGTGAGGAGTAAACAAAGGACAGGTGAGGAGACAACAAAGGAAAGGTGAGGAGTAAACAAAGGACAGGTGAGGAGTAAACAAAGGACAGGTGAGGAGACAACAAAGGACAGGTGAGGAGACAACAAAGGAAAGGTGAGGAGACAACAAAGGATAGGTGAGGAGACAACAAAGGACAAGTGAGGAGTAAACAAAGGACAGGTGAGGAGTGAGCAACTATTCTGAGATACTTTGTCATAATAAGAGATATTTAGTCCCAATCATGAGATATTTAGTCATTATTATGAGATATTTAGTCACAATCATGAGATATGTAGTCAATATTATGAGATACTTAGTCATAATTATGAGATACTTTGTCATAATAAGAGATATTTAGTCACAATCATGAGATATTTAGTCACAATCATGAGATATTTAGTCAATATTAGGAGATATTTAGTCACAATCATGAGATATTTAGTCAATATTAGGAGATATTTAGTCATAATTATGAGATATTTAGTCAATATTAGGAGATATTTAGTCATAATTATGAGATATTTAGTCACAATCATGAGATATTTTTAGTCACAATCATGAGATATTTAGTCATAATCATGAGATATTTAGTCAATATTAGGAGATACTTAGTCATAATTATGAGATATTTAGTCACAATCATGAGATATTTAGTCATAATCATGAGATATTTAGTCATAATCATGAGATATTTAGTCATAATCATGATATTTAGTCAATATTAGGAGATACGTAGTCATAATGAGATACTTGGTCATAATTATGAGATACTTGGTCATAATTATGAGATACTTGGTCATAATTATGAGATATTTAGTCATAATTATGAGATATTTAGTCATTATTATGAGATATTTAGTTATTTTGATGTGATATTAATGAACTCATTATTCTGAGATACCTAGTCCTGTGGAAATGGTCCCATGCGTCTGAATGACTAATGACTTTATTTAAAATCCTTCTCCTCCTCAGGAACTTGTCCTACATCAAGATCTTCAACGTGGGCAGCCGGTACCTGGTGAACCGGGTCCAGGACCACATCCAGAGCCGGATCGTGTACTACCTGATGAACATCCACGTCACGCCCAGGTCCATCTACCTGTGCCGCCACGGCGAGAGCGAGCTCAACCTGGCGGGGCGCATCGGGGGGGACTCGGGACTGTCGCCCCGCGGGGCAAAGGTCAGGGCCGTCTGCCGACTTCCTGTTTCTATACTGTATCCTGTTTCTCACTGTGTGTGTGTGTGTGTGTGTGTGTGCGTGTGTATGTGTGTGTCAGTTCGCCAGGGCTCTGGGCCAGTACATGACTAGGCAGGCCATCAGCGACCTGAAGGTGTGGACCAGCCACATGAAGAGGACCATCCAGACCGCCGAGGCTCTGGGGCTGCCCTACGAGCAGTGGAAGGCCCTCAATGAGATCGACGCCGTGAGTGTGTGTGTGAGGGTGTGTGAGAGTGTGTGAGGTTGTGAGAGTGTGTGAGAGTGTGTGAGAGTGTGTGTGAGAGTGTGTGTGTGAGATTGTGTGTGTGTGAGATTGTGTGTGTGTGTGTGTATGTGTGAGAGTGTGTGTGTGTGAAATTGTGTGTGTGAGTGTGTGAGTGTGAGGGTGAGTGTGTGTCTGAGAGTGCGTGTGTGTGAGAGTGAGTGTGAGTGTGTGTATGTGAGGGTGTGTGTGAATGTGTGAGAGTGTGTGTGTGTGAAAGTGTATGTGTAAGAGTGTGTATGAGAGTGTGTGTGTGAGCGTGTGTGTGACAGTGGGATAGTGTGTGTGAGTGTGTGTGAGTGTAGGTGTGTGTGTGTGTGTGAGTGTGTGTGTTTGTGATTATGAGTGTGTGTGAGTGCATGTGTGTGTGTGTGAGTTTGTGTCTAAGAGTGTGTAAGAGTGTGATTGTGTGAGCGTGTGTGTGTGTGAGAGTTTGTGTCTGAGAGTGTGTGAGTGTGTTAGTGTGTGTGTGTGAGTGTGTTAGTGTGTTAGTGTGTGTGTGTGTGTGTGCGTGAGTGTGTGTGTGTGAGAGTAAGGAGGGCAGTGTGTTCATGCTACTTGTCCTAGGGGGTGTGTGAGGACATGACCTACGAGGCAATCCAGGAGAATTACCCAGAGGAGTTTGCGCTGAGGGATCAGGACAAATACCGCTACCGCTACCCGAAAGGAGAGGTGAGCGCCCCCTGCCTGCAGGAAGCGGCAGCACACGCTGGGGCATCAACACGTTGGGATCAATGCATTACCTTAAGATACCCCTCCCCCCCCTCCCCCTCCTCCTCCTCTCTGATACAGTCCTACGAGGACCTGGTCCAGCGCGTGGAGCCGGTGATCATGGAGTTGGAGCGGCAGGAGAACGTTCTGGTGATCTGCCACCAGGCTGTGATGAGGTGTCTGCTCGCCTACTTCCTGGACAACACGGCCCGTGAGACCCACGACTCCTATGTCTCACGCTCACGTGAAAACATCTCCATTCATGTTCTCCATCAGCGCTACTAGCTACCGTCACTAGCTACCGCCACTAGCTAATGTCACTAGCTAACGTAACTAGCTACCGTCACTAGCTACCGTCACTAGCTACTGTCACTAGCTAACGTAACTAGCTACCGTCACTAGCTACCGTCACTAGCTAACGTCACTAGCTACCGTCACTAGCTAACGTCACTAGCTAACATAACTAGCTACCGTCACTAGCTACCGTCACTAGCTAACGTCACTAGCTACCGTTGCTCGCCGTGTGTCTATGCGTGATGCCGTGGCTCCTCCCCCTCAGATGAGCTGCCCTACCTGATGTGTCCTCTGCACACGGTCCTGAAGCTGACCCCGGTGGCCTACGGTAGGTCCTCCGCCCTCAGCTGCTCCACCCACGACCATCGCTACGTCTCCTCAGGCTCCTTTGCTTTTTGCTCCCAGGATGTAAAGTGGAGTCCGTCTTCCTGAAGATAGAAGCGGTCAACACGCACAGAGAGAAGCCGGAGGTACTGGACGTAGCTTGTATGTGTGTGTGTGTGTGTGTGTGTGTGTGTGTGTGTGTGTGTGTTACCTGGTCTATTGTGTCTAATGTTCTGTTAGTTAGTTGATGAACTTTGAAGTCGTTGGTTTCTTCTTCAGAACGTGGAAGTGGACCGAGACCCGTCGGAGGCTTTGGAGACAGTCCCGGACCACATCTAGAGACCACTACAGACCACAAGACCACATCTAGAGACCACTACAGACCATGAGACCACATCTAGAGACCACTAGACCACAAGACCACATCTAGAGACCACTACAGACCACAATACCACATCTAGAGACCACTACAGACCACAAGACCACATCTAGAGACCACTACAGACCACATCTAGAGACCACTAGACCACAAGTCCACATCTAGAGACCACTACAGACCACAAGACCACATCTAGAGACCACTACAGACCACAATACCACATCTAGAGACCACTACAGACCACAAGACCACATCTAGAGACCACTACAGACCACATCTAGAGACCACTACAGACCACAATACCACATCTAGAGACCACTACAGACCACAAGACCACATCTAGAGACCACTACAGACCACAATACCACATCTAGAGACCACTACAGACCACAAGACCACATCTAGAGACCACTACAGACCACATCTAGAGACCACTACAGACCACAATACCACATCTAGAGACCACTACAGACCACATCTAGAGACCACTACAGACCACAAGACCACATCTAGAGACCACTACAGACCACAAGACCACATCTAGAGACCACTACAGACCACAAGACCACATCTATAGACCACTACAGACCACAAGACCACATCTAGAGACCACTACAGACCACAAGACCACATCTAGAGACCACTACAGACCACAAGACCACATCTAGAGACTACTACAGACCACAAGACCACATCTAGAGACCACTACAAACTACAAGGCCACCAGACTACACATTGAGGCCATTACAGACCACAAGGCCACATCTCAAGGCCACTATAGACCACATCTCAAGGCCACTATAGACCACATCTCAAGGCCACTACAGACCACATCTCAAGGCCACTACCGACCACATCTCAAGGCCACTACAGACCACATCTCAAGGCCACTACAGACCACATCTCAAGGCCACTACAGACCAAATCTCAAGGCCACTACAGACCACAAGGCCACTAGACTCCATTCTCTCGTCGCGCCGTCAGAAGCTGACATTCACTTACGACTCGTAGTTTCCGTCAGGATTCAACAGGCGATATTGAAAGAGTTCATCGGGAAGTTTTAGGAACTCGTTGGATTGAGTTTCGATCTTCTCTTCTCGTCTCGGTGAAGGAAGCAAACGCGTTTTGCAAACTTTTCCTTAAATGGATCGTTTGTCCTTTTACCTGCTGCTCTATTCATCAATCTAGACGGTTTTAAAGTCAGTTGGAGATATCGGCCAGGGGGCGACTCCTCTGATAGAAGTCTATGCTTCATGTGTTAAAGCTGCAGTCAATCTCCAGACCACCAGGGGGCGACTCCTCATGGTCTGGAGGGTCCCCCTGAGACCCTGACCCCGTGGTAGAGGTCGTGACCCTTCATGTCAGGCCATATTAACGTCACGTTGCTATGAATTGTGGGTAAGTCTTACAGAAAGTGTTTATAAAGTGCTACAAAATGTCTGAACCACTGGAACATGGAAGATGTGATTACCCACAATTCATAGCAACATGAGGGATCATAAACATTGAGGATTAAAGATGGAATGTAGAAACATCCGTTTATTCAAAAAGCGGAAACATTTTATCTCATTATCTCGTGAGGCAAAAACCTGGGAAGTAAAAAATATGAAATAGACACAAGTGTCCATCTTAATATGTAGAGCTGTTCACGCCCAGGTCCCTGAGGGGTCAGGGGGTCTCTGGGGGGTCAGGGGGTCTCTGGGGGATCCGGGTCCAGGTCAATAAAACCTGCTGAACGCTGTTTGTGTTTAACAGAGCAATAAAATAAAAAAAAGACACCTGAACATTTGTGTGTGATTCTGAATGTTTTTAATAAAGAAAAAGTATGAACGCACAAGTATGTACAATCTGTATTATGGGATGTCCTCTGTTCACTATGAACACGTGAACTAGGAGGCGGGGGCTAAACATCTGGATCACCTCTGGCTGCTGCTGGCGGTCTGCGAGGAGCCGGAGCCGGAGTGGGCCTCCCGGTGCTGCTGGGTCCAGGTCTGAGGGTCCTGCTCATAAAGCTGAGACACAGGTACTCTTATTGTGGAGTACAAGTACTCTGCTCTTCTGATACACAAAGTATACATGAAGGATACATAAAGTACAACATACTCACTTGACCCATGAACTCCAGGATTTTGCCTTTCGACACTTCCACATCGGCTCGTTGACCCCAACGGAACTCGTGTTCCACGGGCTCCGTGTGAGGGATCCTCCCGTACTCCAGGTACCTACAAGGTTTACATATATGTACACAGGGTTCTTACACATTTTGACTGATGGATTTCCAGGACTTTTTCATGACTTTAAACCAAATGTCCATGACCAAACTGAAAGCTCGGTATAAACATGAAACATTTAGAAAATGTTGCGTATTGAGAGTGTACGCCAGCTTATATTTTGAGCATCTTTCTTTTAAAAAACATAAGTTATTTCAAACTTGCCGTAAATGAACGTGTGATTATAACACATTTCCATGACTTTTCCAAAACTTTTATGATTTAAGTTGTTTTCCATGACTTTTCCAGGCCTGGAAATGACCATTTTAAAATTCCATGACTTTTCCAGGTTTTCCATGACCGTACGAACGCATATATACATATGTATATGCAAACACACTATATATATATATATATATATACATATATATACATATACATATATATATATACATATACATATATATATATACATATATATATATATATATATATATATATATATATATATATATACACACACACTCATAAATTGATTAGTTTCCTCTAATGTAGAAACTGCATTTAAAAGAAAGAGGTAACTGTCGGATGGTTCTGGTCCAGCCCACTGTGCTGTAGTGGTCTGGGTCCAGCCCGCTGTAGGGGTCTGGGTCCAGCCTCCTGTTGCTCTGTGGTGTGGTATAAACCAGAGTCTATGGGCTGAGAGACTCTGGCTCTGATCACACCAGTACACACTGTAACACACTGTCACCCACAGCGGGGTTTGAACCACCAACCTTCTGCTCACGGGGCTGCTAACTTATGACCGAGCTACCGGAGGGAACTGGGTTTACAACGACCAACACCCAGACTCATCTGTATCATGTGGGGGAGTTAGACTTTTATCTGAAGTCAAGGTTCTTCCAGTGTTTCCCGCCTCCTGTCAATCATCAGTGTTTCCTGTCTCTCATGTCCCTCCTCCTGTCAATCATCAATGTTTCCTGTCTCATGTCCCACCTCCTGTCAATCATCAGTGTTTCCTGTCTCTCATGTCCCTCCTCCTGTCAATCATCAATGTTTCCTGTCTCATGTCCCGCCTCCTGTCAATCATCAGTGTTTCCTGTCTCATGTCCTGCCTCCTGTCAATCATCAATATTTCCTGTCTCATGTCCCGCCTCCTGTCAATCATCCCAGTGTTTCATGGTTATTTCTGCTTCAGAACATAATACGTAACCTTCTCCCTTCACTCGCTCTGGTCCCTGAATCGATACTAAAGCGCTACGCGAGTTGACGTGTTCGACCAATCGGTGACGTCGGTACTGCAAGCCCCGCCCCCGATGCAGGGCCTAAAGTCAGACCTGTTCCTTTGGTCACAGAGAGTCCTCAACGGGTCCCTGGTTCATCAGGAAAGTTCAACTAAAGAGATGTGTACTCAAACTACAGTATCTACAAGTACACAAAGTACAAGTACACAGAGTACACGGCTGATCAGTAGCAGCTCGTCTCACCTTTGACGCACAAACTCGTCTGTGACGAGTCGCTTCACGTCACCGAACTCCTCGTGTTTCTCCCTGGAGACGAAGGACACATGAGACACACACACACACACACACAGACAGACAGACACAGACACACACACACACACACACACACACACACACACACACACACACACACACACAGACAGAGACACACACACTCACCCAGGGTCAACGCGGAGTTTCTTCAGCGTGCTCCAGATCAGGTCTGCAGCACAAAAGTACAAGCAGACGTCTTCATCACAGACTACAAGCAGACGTCTTCATCACAGACTTCAAGCAGACGTGTATTTCATGCGGCCGTCACTCACTCTCTCTGACCACGCCCCCTTTCATGAACACCACACTCAGGATGACGAACAGCAGCCCCATCTTGGTGTTGGTCGGGCTCCTGCTCACACAAGGGTCCAACACCATTTCCATCTAGTTACTGTTATTGAACATAATAGCATACCTGCAAACTCATGAGGGGTGAAACAGGTGACAAGGGGGTCGATTATTTCCCACCTTCGTATTACTTTAAGCTTCAAAGCAAATAGATTTTCATTTTAATATGCAAGACTTACTTTTAATGTTTTTTATTACTTATTTTTAATGTTTTTTATTACTGCCTTTGGACAGTGTTTGTATGTTCTGACTTTTTAACTGCAGTGATTGTACCCGTGTCCCCATATTGGATTGAATTGTATATATTGTTGTTGTATTTGTTGATTTATGGACTAACATTTTTTTAAAATAAAAATGTAATATATATATATATATTATATATATATATTAGAGATGCTCCGATCAGGTTTGTTGGTGCCGATCACCGATAACCGATCACTGAAATTAGTATCTGCTGATCCGATAATACCGATCACCGATCACTGTCGATTGAAGCATTCTATTTATTGTGTAGCATTATTTATGAAATTAATTATTCTTAACAACATTGGTTTTGTATTTTTTGTATTTACAATTAAAATTAAAATGTAGTACATTAAAATGGTTTGATTGCCAGTGTAGATGGATATGTATAAAACACATCTGCATCAGTCATTTCCTGGAACTCTTGGGGAAATCTATATACAGGACTTCAAATAATCAGAAATGTGCTTTTTTAACATACAAAAGTCTGACCTTTATTTTTATAAACTCTTCCTTGGTACAGTAAAATGTTTTAATTTTAGCATAATTTAAGCTAAATCTAAGAAACGGTCTATAAAGATAAAAAATTAGTTCATGGTTTACTTTTATTTGTTAGTGTATGATTTGTCGACATCTTATTTTGAAAACCGGATAATTTTTCACGTGGTTCTTTCCGCTAACTTTGCAAAACAGGATGTTGGGTCACGTGAATCCTTCCGCTAACTTTATCAAAACACTTGCGCGCTCCCGATCACCCCCCCCCCCAACCCCACCGCCCCGTCAACATTTCTCGGCGCGGCACCCTCTTGAGAAGGAGGGGGGGGGTCACTCACCCGAGGGTGGGGGGTCCCTCTCCCGGCTCCAGCTTGTTGATGAGGATGTACATGTGGTTTTTGGTGTCGATCTCAATCATCTTAAGGCCAAAGACCTGAAAGAGGTTGTTGTTATTGTTGTTATTGTTGTTGTTTTTGTTGCTGCTCTTGAAGTGTGACTCCAGCCTCCACTCACCTGGTCAAAGGTGCGTGCCGCTCTCTTCATGATCTCAGGGTAGATGTTTCTGTACTCCTTCACCACATGTTTCACCAGCTCTGAAAACACACATGGCTCTCACTGACCCATGACTGGCAGGGCGCTTCTATAGGCCACGCCCCTCGGCGAGAGGCCGTACCTGCCCGGCGCACCGGGATCTTCTTCTGGTCCTTCACCAAGAAGTACTGCACCACCTCGGCCGTCTGCAACGCGGACACAGCCGTGAGACCAATGTGTGTTCAACGATCTGAAACAGTGTGTGTGTGTGTGCGTGTGCGTGTGTGTGTGCACATGTCTGACCTTCTGGTCCACTTGTGCAGGTGTGAGCTTCTCCATCCCCCTCTGCACCTGCGTGCTGCTCGGCTGGGTGAAGGCCGTGTCGTCGCTCTCCTCCCGCGCCACCGAGGAGCTGGACGGCCTCTACGTGACACACACAAAACGACGTCATCACGACGTCCATTCAATGCTGAGCCGTTGCCTAGCAACGCGATTCC
>CM070097.1:2668474-2718474 GCA_036178185.1 Liparis tanakae
GGGGCGCCAGAACCAACAATACCACTTTAGTCCACATGGGGCGCCAGAACCAACACTACCACTTTAATACACAGGGGGCGCCACAACCAACACTACCACTTTAGTCCACAAGGGGCGTCACAACCAACACTACCACTTTAGTCCACACGGGGCGCCAGAACCAACTACCACTTCAGTCCACAGGGGGCGCCAGAACCAACAATACCA
Source organism: Liparis tanakae (assembly GCA_036178185.1). Classification (NCBI taxonomy): domain Eukaryota; kingdom Metazoa; phylum Chordata; class Actinopteri; order Perciformes; family Liparidae; genus Liparis; species Liparis tanakae. The sequence continues at coordinate 2,668,682 of CM070097.1, forward strand.
CTTTAGTCCACAGGGGGCGCCATAACCAACCACCACTACCACTTTAGTTCAGAGCGTGCATGTGTGTGAATGTGTGTGTCTTTGTGTGAATGTGTGTGTGTGTTGTGAGCGGGTCAGTGGTTAGTGGTTTGATTACATGTAATATAATGTGTGTGTGTGTGTGTGTGTGTGTGCGTGTGTAGCTGCAGACGGGAAGTACTCTGGCGTGGTGGACGTCCTCAGGACTCTGCTCTCAGAAGAAGGCCCTAAGTCGCTCTACAAAGGGTTCAACGCCGTCTTCCTCCGAGCCTTCCCTGCCAACGCGGTAAACTCTTCTCATATTATAGGAATAGATATATACATTATATATACATATATATATATATATATATATATATATATATATATATATATATATATATATATATATATATATATATAAAACATGAGTATTCTCCCGTCACTCAGGCCTGTTTCTTGGGGTTCGAGGTGGCCTTGAAGGGGCTGAACTGGCTCGCGCCCAGCTGGTAACTCACATCACATCGAGTGTTCGGACCAGTACAGGACCAGTTTGGGACTAGATTGGACCAGTCTGGACCGGTTAGATGTTGCCAATCAGCCAATCAGGAGCTCTCTGTAAACACTTGAATGAATGTAGGATTTTAAGATATTGCGTAATCATGAATATATATTTGAGCCTTTTCTAACTTTATTTATGATTTTGTAAAGTGTCATATATATATATATATATATATATATATATATATATAATTATATCTCTATCTATATATACATATTTATACTTAATTAATTATATAATAATTGGTTTATTATTTATTATTTATATACCAAAAATAAATCTGCCATAATTTATGCTGGATGTTTGGATTCTTTTGGAAGATTTATGATTTGAAGGGTTTAAATAAAGGACTAGACTGAGGTCTATAGAGGACCAGGACTACACGGAGGTCTCTAGAGGACCAGGACACTACTGGGGTCCATAGAGGACTAGGACTCTACTGGGGTCTATAGAGGACCAGGACTACACGGAGGTCTATAGAGAACCAGGACTACATGGAGGTCTTTAGAGGACCAGGACTACACGGAGGTCTCTAGAGGACCAGGACACTACTGGGGTCCATAGAGGACTAGGAATCTACTGGGGTCTATAGAGGACCAGGACTACACTGAGGTCTATAGAGGACCAGGACTAGCAGGAGGTCTCTAGAGGACCAGGACTACACGGAGGTCTCTAGAGGACCAGGACTACATGGAGGTCTGTAGAGGACCAGGACTACATGGAGGTCTCTAGAGGACCAGGACTACATGGAGGTCTGTAGAGGACCAGGACTACACGGAGGTCTGTAAAGGACCAGGACTACACGGAGGTCTCTAGAGGACCAGGACTACACGGAGGTCTGTAGAGGACCAGGACTACACGGAGGTCTCTAGAGGACCAGGACTACAGTACCTTTCACATCGTGAGCTGCTGCTTCAAGAGGAGGTGAAGACGCTCCTCAGCAGGAAGGTCACATGATTACAGGCTAATCACGGCCGGCCAATCAGGGCCGAGCGCCCTTGAACAAAACACACGGACCAGGGGAGCGCCTGTAGAGCGGAGACCTTCACAGAATGGACCGGAACCAGAGCAGCGCGCCCCCCCAGAGCGGCGCCGCCTCCTGCTTCTTCGCCTTCAACTGCGCGGTGCTGACCTTGACCTTGGTGCTGGGGTCTCCGGGGAACCTGTGGGTCTGCTGGGTGGTCTTCCGGACCAGGAGCCTGCAGACCTTCAACAACGCGCTGCTGGTCAGCCTCGCCACCGGCGACCTGCTGAAGTGCGCCGTGGACACGCCGCTGCTGCTCGGCTCGCTGCTGCGCTCCGGCAGCGGCGGCCGCGTGCCGGAGGCCGTGTGCGCCCTGCAGCAGTTCACGTACGCGCTGTGCGGCAGCGTGCAGCTGCTCACGCTGGTCAGCATCAGCGTGGAGCGCTTCCAGGCCGTGGCGTTCCCCTTCCAGACGGACCGGAGGAGGACCCGGGTCCGGCTCTGGATCCTGTCCATCTGGGCGTGCGGCGCCGTCCTGGCTCTGGTGTCCCTGACGCTCTCGGAGAAGGTGGTCTTCTACACGCTGTGCCGACCGCACCTGGGGGCGCGCCTCCCGTACGCCGACCCGTTCGGGCCCTGCGTGCTGGTCCCGCTGTGGGGGCTGTCCCTGGCCGTGGTCGTGGTCCACTACGTGCGCATCTTCAGAGTCGTGAGGCGGCACCGGAAGAAAGTGTTCAGCCGGGGGGTCCAGCTGAGGCCCACGGTGTCGGAGAACGTCTGCGGGTGGCTGAGCGTCCCCGCCTCCGACCAGCGGACCGGCCCGCCGCCGCCGCTGCCGCCTCGCTGGGCCGTCCTGGTGGACGAGGCCGCCGCCCCCCCGCAGAGGGGACCGGAGATCGTGGGGGCGGTGTGTCTGCTGACGCCCGGCGCCAGGGCGCGGGGCAAGAAGCAGGTGGAGGGCCGGATGGCGCTGCGCTTCGGCTACATCATCATCGTCTTCACGCTCTTCTGGGTTCCCCTGGTGGCGGTTCTGCTGGTGCACGTCGTCTCGTGGAGGGAACCGAACACAGTGAGTGTTGTGAAGGCAATGCATTTAAATGAATGCAATAAATGCAATTAATACAATTAATTCAATACATTCAATGAATGCAATAAATGCATTTAATGCAATTAATGCAATACATTCAATTAATGCAATAAATGTAATGAATGCAATAAATGCAATAAATACATTTAATGCATTTAATGCAATACATCCAATAAATGCATGTAATGCAATACATGCAATAAATGCAATGAAAGCATTTAATACAATACATTCAATGAATGCAATAAATGCAATAAATACAATCAATGCAATAATGCAATACATCCAATAAATGCAATAAATGCATTTAATGCAATACATGCAATACATGCAATGAAAGCATTTAATGCAATAAATTCAACAAATGCAATAAATACAATGAATGCAATAAATGCAATAAATGCAATGAAAACATTTAATGCAATAAATTCAATGAATGCAATGAAAGCAATGAAAGCAATACATGCAATAAATACAATAAATGCAATTAATGCAATACATTTAATAAATTAATTTAATGCAATACATTCGATGAATGCAATAAATGCATGAAAGGCAATGAATGCAATAAATGCAAATAATGCAATAAATTCCATGAAAGCAGTTAATGCAATAAATGAAATGAAAGCATTTAATGCAATTAATGCAGTACATGCAATACATACAATGGGTGCATTGGATGCAATGGATGCTTGTTTCTCTTGACTCCTGAAGTTCTAAGAGATTTAGATATCAAGTCTGCAGATGGTATGTTAAATCAAACAATGAACAGATCACCCAGATGAACCCGTGTCTCGTGTCCCCGTCTCTTGTGTCCTCCTCTGCAGCTGCTGCTCCACCTGGAGACGTCGGCCGTGGTTCTGACCTGCGTGCCGGCCGCCGTCGACCCGATCATCTACACTCTGGTCACCAGACAGTTCCGCTCCGAACTCGGCAAGATCCTCTCCTCCGTCTCGAGGTGTCCCCTGAAAGGGAGGGTCTGAGGGTCTGAGGGTCTGAGGGTCTGAGGGTCTGAGGTTCTGAGGGTCTGAGGGTCTGAGGGTCCCTCCCCCATGGACTGGTCTCCTGCTTCCTTCTGGTCCAGACTCTGTTCCAGGTGTTTTAAATAAAGTCTTTGCTCCTCTTGTGTGTTGCATCTTCAAACCAGCGGTGAAGACGAGGAGGAGGAAGAAGGAGATCACACGCTGTCTTAGTGGCAGATATAGAGGTTTTATAGTCAGGGACAACGAGACAATCATAAATAATATCCATATAATAATAACCTGGAATACAGGAGGGCGAGCGAGCCCACGAGCAAACAGGAGAACACAGAACAGACCTCTGGCTCATGTTTGTAAAAGATAATTCAAAAAATGTAATACAAAAATGCTTTGACACTGAATGGTGCTCATAATATTAATAATAATAACAATAACTATAACAATAACAATAACAATAATCCAAACTGAGCAGCGGACACAATACGACCTGGAGACCGAAACCAGGAGAACATAAAGTCAAGACGGCTTCAATTATTTAAATATTATTATACAGCTGGCCGAAGTACCACAGGACTGAAGCACCAGTAGAACCAGTGGAACCAGTGGAACCAATAGAATCAGTGGAAATAATATAACCTATAGAATCAGTAGAATCAGTAGAACCACTGTAACCAATAGAATCCGTAGAACCAGTGGAACCAATAGAATCAGTGGAACCAGTGGAACCAATAGAATCAGTAGAACCACTGTAACCACTAGAATCCGTAGAACCAGTGGAACCAATAGAATCTGTAGAACCAGTGGAACCAATAGAACAATATAATCAGTAGAACCACTGTAACCAATAGAATCCGTAGAACCAGTGGAACCAATAGAATCAGTGGAACCAAGAGAACCAGTATAACCAATAGAACCAATAGAATCAGTAGGACCAGTAGAACTAGTGGAACCAGTAGAACCAGTAGGACCAGTAGAACTAGTGAAACCAGTGGAACCAGTAGGACCAGTAGAACTAGTGGAACCAGTAGAACCAGTAGGACCAGTAGAACTTGTGGAACCAGTAGAACCAGTGGAACCAGTAGGACCAGTAGAACTAGTGAAACCAGTAGAACCAGTGGAACCAGTAGAACCAATGGAACCAGTAGAACCAGTAGGACCAGTAGAACCTGTGGAACCAGTAGGACCAGTAGGACCAGTAGGTGGTTTTCTTGGGGCGTCAGAGGGAACCCAAGCCGCCCCAGAGGAGTCTTGTGATGACATCACACCAATGGCTGGTCGTCGTCTCCATGGAAACAGCTCTTCATACCTAGGAACATTAATCTGCTACATGACACGACGCCCCGTCACAGTATTGCTCGTTGATCTATACGCGTGCTCGTCATCTTCATCTTCATCTCCGCAGGACATACGGTGAAGTTCAAGATGAGGAACCACACTTTAAAAGGGACGCATCAGCTAAAACAAAAGTCACGAAGGTCACAAAGGTCACAAAGGTCACACACACTTTCCCTGGAGTCCAGAAGATGAAACACACAGGATGAAAAGTACAAACATCAAGTTTCCCAAATACATAGAAGTACACACACAACAATGTGGAAAGAGAAAGAGAGGGAGAGAGAGAGAGAGAGACATAGAGAGGGAGAGAGAGAGGGAGGGAGAGAGAGACATAGAGAGGGAGGGAGACATAGAGAGGGAGAGAGAGAGAGACTTAGAGAACGAGAAGACAACTTCACTGGTTCTGCCAAACGATGGGCCAATATTACAAAATATTCTATTAACAATATTCACACACACACACACAACACACACACTATCTAAAAGCCTTCTGTGTGTAAAGGGAGTCCATGTCGTTACAGTACACGGCCAGCAGAGGGCGCGCTCCACCGCAGCCGGTCCGTTTCCACGAGTCTCTGAAGGGTCTTTCGGTGCATCGGCCCCTCATAGTGCGGACAACTTCACAGCGTTCTGGTGGGCGGGGCCTGCCGGCATGTGGGCGTCGCCCTCGGGGCCGGTCACCGGCGGCGTGGGGATGCTGATGATGGCCGTGGTGATGTGGCTGCTCCGGCAGTTCAGGGAGGACGACTCGTTGAGACTGGAGCGGCTGCAGGGAGAGACAGATCTCATCATCTGATCCATACGCAGAGACGGCTTCAAGGAAATCACCAGAGAGGAGAGGAGAGGAGAGGAGAGGAGAGGAGAGGAGAGACCTTCTCCCTTGTGTTGCTCCCCAAGTGGAGACCTGGCCTCACGGTGACCTCACGGTGACCTCAAGGTGACCTCTGGCATCAATATTTCTCTTTTTAATGCGCGATATTTTAAAACCTGGTGTGCATACTTCTCTTTCTTTCTCAACCCTGGTGTGCATACTTCTCTATTTCATAACCCTGGTGTGCATACTTCTTTCTTTCATAACCCTGGTGTGCATACTTCTCTCTTTCTTAACCCTAGTGTGCATACTTCTCTTTCTTTCTTAATCCTGGTGTGCATACTTCTCTCTTTCATAACCCTGGTGTGCATACTTCTCTCTTTCATAATCCTGATGTGCATACTTCTCTCTCTTTTCATAACCCTGGTGTGCATACTTCTCTCTCTTTTCACAATCCTGATGTGCATACTTCTCTCTCTTTTCATAACCCTGGTGTGCATACTTCTCTCTCTTTTCATAACCCTGGTGTGCATACTTCTCTCTCTTTTCACAACCCTGGTGTGCATACTTCTCTATTTCTTAACCCTGGTCTGCATACTTCTCTATTTCATAACCTTGGTGCACATAATTCTCTATTTCTTAACCCTGGTGCGCATACTTCAACACGTTGCATCCATCAACATAACACTTTAAAAAGCCTCATACATGATGCATCATCGTTAAGATGTTGCTCTTAATTGAACTCTTGTTTTGCCCAGACAGGAAGTGGATCAGATGAAAGCGTTGCGATGGGGGAACACACCTGTCACTCATGAGGTGGTGGCGTACCTGTTGCTGAGGGGTGGGATGTGGATGGTGCTGAGCGCCCGTTGGGGCCCGCTGGCGTTCTGTAAAGGGGCGTGGCGGTTCTTACTGCGGCGGGTGCAGCAGGTGCCCGATGCGCTGGAGAGGGAGGGGCTTCGAGACGGGTAGGTCTGCAGCCCCGCCTCCAGGTAGCTCTGCTGGTAATACTGCGCGTCTACAAACTCGTGGTTCTAGAACGAGAGAGAGAGACAGAGAGAGACAGAGAGAGAGAGAGAGAGAAAGAGAGAGACAGAGAGAGAGAGAGAGAGAGAGCGGGGGAGGGAGAGAGAAAAAGCCTCATTAAGAAGATTCCACACATCAAGCGAACATCTTTGTTTTGTTCTGATTGATGGTTTCTTGTGGTATCATGTGACAACAGTCATGTGACAACAGGCTGTGAACACAGGAGAGGCTATCATTAAAACAAATACTTCTGGTTCTCTCCTAGTCCTGACTAGTCCTAACCCTCTAACCCTAACCCCACCCTCACCTAGTCCTAACCCAGTCCTAACCCCAGTCCTAACCCTAGTCCTAATGCTAACCCTAGTCCTAACCCTAGTTCCACACCTAGTCCTAATGCTAACCCTAGTCCTAACCCTAGTCCTAACCCTAGTTCCACACCTAGTCCTAATGCTAACCCTAGTCCTAACCCTAGTTCCACACCTAGTCCTAATGCTAACCCTAGTCCTAACTCTAGTTCTAACCCTAGTCCTAATGCTAACTCTAGTCCTAACCCTAGTCTTAATCCGAGTCCTAACCCTAGTCCTAATGCTAAACCTAGTCCTAATGCTAACCCTAGTCATAACCTGAGTCCTAACCCTAGTCCTAATCTGAGTCCTTACCCTAGTCCTAACCCTAGTCCTAATCCGAGTCCTTACCCTAGTCCTAACCCTAGTCTTAATTTGAGTCCTAACCCTAGTCCTAATCTGAGTCCTTACCCTAGTCCTAACCCTAGTCCTAATCCGAGTCCTTACCCTAGTCCTAACCCTAGTCTTAATTTGAGTCCTAACCCTAGTCCTAATCTGATTCCTAACCCTAGTCCTAAACCTAACCCTAGTCCTAATCTGAGTCCTAACCCTAGTCCTAAACCTAACCCTAGTCTTAATCTGATTCTTAACCCTAGTCCTAAACCTAACCCTAGTCCTAATCTGAGTCCTAACCCTAGTCCTAATCTGATTCCTAACCCTAGTCCTAAACCTAACCCTAGTCCTAATCTGAGTCCTAAACCTAGTCATAATCTGAGTCCTAACCCTAGTCCTAAACCTAACCCTAGTCCTAATCTGAGTCCTAACCCTAGTCCTAATCTGAGTCCTTACTCTAGTCCTGAACCTGGCCCAGAACGTTAGAGAACTCAAGAGAACAGGTGACCAGCTGCTTCAGAGCTAGACTCACGGTGGTCTTCTCCAGACAGTGAAGCAGGTGGTGATGCTGGTTCTCCAGAAGAGACGTGGGCTTATGTAACTGCTGCTCCTCCTCAGGGCTCTGTCACACACACACACACACACACACACACACACACACACACACACACACACACACACACACACACACACACACACACACACACACACACACACACACACAGTTACGCTGATGGTCCCTCTGGGTACCTTGAAGGACTTAGACCAGTCGGTCCGTACCTGATCTGAGAGGCTCATCTTGTAAGGAAGTTGCTTCGGTTGCAGAGGGAGATAAAAGAGACGGGTAGAGTTTTACTATATATACATATTTTATATTTTATATATATGTGTGTATATATTAAAGTTGAGATGTTGCACTTCAACTCTTATTTTGTCAGAAGAGAAGAAGCTGATCAGTGTTCAATGTTTTATGAAATTCATTCATTCATTTGTTCATGTACTTACAAATAAAACACTTCAAATGATGCTTGAATATTCAAAAGGTTTAAGATAATCAGTAATACAGCTTCATATCCCAGGGTCTGCGTGTGGTCCGGGGGCGTGGTCTGGGGGCGGGGCTTACCGTGAACTCCATCGCTTCATTGAACAGGCCGTTCTTCTTGCTGTCCAGGAAGGCGTTGGAGCTTCCCTGCTTGGATATCCGTATCCTGGCCAGGCGAGCTTTCTGCAACGAGACCAAAGAGTCAGTGAATGCACCACCTGACACACCCTGATGATGATTGATTATTTATTGACCTTAGTGGCCTCTGCCAGGGATATTGGTACTGTGTGGGGAGGTGAGCCCAACTCTATCTAGCTGGTACCTGCTGCTCATGGAGCAGGTCTGTGATGGTCTGGAGTTCTGGAGGTCGGACCCTCGTGCACTCACCTGTAATTTCTGCGCTCGCCTCTTGTCCGTCCTCTGGTTCTGGTGGTAGATGCGGCTGAAGTTGGACACGATGACCGGCACCGGCAGCGCGATCACCAGCACGCCGCTCAGCGAGCAGATAGAGCCGAAGATCTTTCCAGCGATGGTCTTCGGGACCATGTCTCCGTACCTTTGGGAGGGGGGAAGAGGGAGGAAGAGGAAGCCTTCACATCTAATTGTGCTTTTAACATGAATCACACTTGCAGCGCTCGGAGAGACCCAGAAATGACGGATACAGGTGTGACCATCGGCCAGAAATGATGATGCAAAAATCACCACAAGGCTTCCATTGTTACAGGCAACCTGTCACGGCCGATGAAGCCTCTCTGGGTGAAAATCTCTGGAGGACTTAAACCCTCAACCACTCAGACCATACCCTCTTCATCAAGGAAAGCAAGAGAGGAGAAGGAGGAAGAGGAGGAAGAGGTGAAGGAAGAGGAGGAGGAAGATGAGGAAGAGGAGCACGAGATAACCAACGAGGAGCTAGATAGCGTCAAAGTGAATATGAAGAGGGATCGGATGTGTTTTATTACGCCTTAACTAAATCAGATAATATGATTTAGTTAAGACCCTGCTCACTCAGAGATCATTCATCCCTGAGGTATTCTGGGTAAAATAACTACTCAGCTGGTTGGTCTCCTCTGGTTTGATCCATAGATATAATTGAATATTATCTGCATCAAAACGAACGTTTATGGAGTATTTCCTGATAATGTTGCCCAAAAGAAGCATGTATAAGGTAAATAAAAGTGGTCCAAGCACAGAACCTTGTGGAACTCCGCGACTAACGTTGGTGGTCATCAAGGTCAATTCAGTTTGTTTTGTAGAGCCCAAAATCACAAATCACAAACTCCCCTCGGAAGGCTTTACAATCTGCTCACATAGACATGCCTGACCTTTGATCTTTGACCTCAAATCGAATCAGGAACAACCCACAAAAAACACTTTTCACGGGGAAGAGAAGAAAATGAAGACATGAAGCTTCAAAGAGTCGCTTTTCCTCAAAACAATTATATTCTGCACGTCTCATTTATAATATTGCCCCTTATGAATCATTAAAAAACATTAAATGCGGAGCTCCTCGGTGAAGCTATGACGTCATGATTGATTCATGACCAACAGTCATGTGACTACAAGAGGAGAAACTTTGAATTAACGGAAAAATATAAGATTTATAGATTCCAGTGTTTTTCAATTCATATTCTTTTCCAACATATCACAGAAGTTAAATTTTTTTATGGTTCATGTAATGTTGTGTTATTCTAAAGATGTGTTCCAGTTCTCTGCTTCTAGTCCTGATGGTTCTGTGTCCAGAGAGAACGGGACCTTGTTTTACAGAGAAAATCAGAGACACACACACACACACACACACACACACACACACACACACACACACACACACACACACACACACACACACACACACACACACTAACATTCCTTCCACTGAGCTGTGTATGCTGCGTCCATCTATCTGTCAAAACATGTCAGCACTGCAGGGGAAAGAATATACAAGACCAAGAACTGACACACACTTACACATACTTACACACACACACTCACACACACACACACACATACACACACACGCACACACACGCACACACACACACACACTTATAATACACCTCCAGCCACGAGACGACGCAGATAGGCATCGCTCCTGTCTGCGTCTGTGAAGGAGCTCCATGAGGAAGAGATGCATGCTGGGTCTCACATACCGGTGAACCTCAGGGACCTTGAGGTTCACTTTGATTATTTTAGAGCTTCCACCTTCAGAAAATTCAGTTTTTTACTGGCGACGTCTCCGTGGAAACATTGGCGAGGTTCAGTAGTCGAGTTTTTGCAGAGTCTGTGGCCCCAAGGAAAGAAAGGCTTATGATCACTCCTGTTAATGTTGTCCATGATAGGGCCGCTCCCCTGGCAGCCTATTAGCCTATAGCAGCGTCTCTAGGGACTTGGAGTGGATCTGGAGAGGTCCCCTCCTCTTCCTCTCACTCTAGGGTCAGGGCTCCATGCTGGGTCCCCTCTTCTTCCCTCACTATGGGGTCCATCAAGGCTCCATCCTGGGTCCCCTCCTCTTCCCCTCACTATGGGGTCCCTCAAGGCTCCATCCTGGGTCCCCTCCTCTTCCCCTCACTATGGGGTCCCTCAAGGCTCCATCCTGGGTCCCCTCCTCTTCCCCTCACTATGGGGTCCCTCAAGGCTCCATCCTGGGTCCCCTCCTCTTCCCCTCACTATGGGGTCCCTCAAGGCTCCATCCTGGGTCCCCTCCTCTTCCCCTCACTATGGGGTCCCTCAAGGCTCCATCCTGGGTCCCCTCCTCTTCCTCTCACTATGGGGCCCCTCAAGGCTCCATCCTGGGTCCCCTCTTCTTCCTCTCACTATAGGGTCCCTCTTGTCATGTGAATATCTGGTCACATGACATCTAATGTTCTGTACATCCTGAGCAGGGATCCTCCTCTGTTCTCTGCTGAAGGTTCTGACCTTGAGGTCAAAGGTCAGGGTTGTCTATGTGTACAGATTGTAAAGCCCTTGAGGGGAGTTTGTGATTTTTGATTATGGGCTTTACAAAATAAATAAAATAAGCTGAATCGAATCAATTTGATAGAAAGGTTATTGTTTGTTTATTAAAAAGGAAAAACACAAAAGTCAGGTTGTCAGCTGATCATTCTATTTATAAAAATACTGTCCTGCTCTGTCTATGATAACAGGTTGTACCCGTTAAGCAGCGAGGCGGATGCATGGATGTCATATCATATTCAATATAATGACTGACATAAAGCTCCAGCCACGTACAGACCATAATATATGAACTGTGGATTTGGCCTTTTAATAATTAACGACGTAGAGACAAAACAAACCCAATTAAGAGCTCACGTTCACGGCTCCGTGTGGTTGTCATAGTGATAGATGGCTTTACAACGCGGCCATGAAACCGGTAATTACCAAATGATTCATAGTTCATGTCACTGAGAACTATTCAGCCAATCACAGCGCCGCCAATTCAATACGCGGACTGGAACGGCATTAATATGAACAGAAGTTTTACTACGGAGATCAGACGCACCATAACCATGACATCATCCGTAAACATGGATTATTATTAAGAATATGAAGTCTAGCTGCAATCTATCATAGAGACTAACGCAGAGAGAGGCAGGCGGCACACACAGACATATGGGCTTGAGTGTGTGTGTGTGTGTGTGTGTGTGTGTCCTCCATGCTTCACTTACTTTAGAGTCCTGAGTGCATTAGCAGAGTGGACAGCAGCAGCTCGGAGGCCACAGACGAGCTTTAGAGAAGGGGCTTGTTTCAACTCTACCTGAGTGTGTGTGTGTAGGTGTGTGTGTGTGTGTGTGTGTGTGTGTGTGTGTGTGTGCGCGTGTGTTAAAGAGGGAGGCGAGCCTCTCTCGTCTGGACTCTCCCGACACGCAACCGCCAGCAACCGATTGTTGATATTTCGTCATATTCATTATTCCACGGGCCGTGAATACCAAAGAGGGAGAGAGAGAGATGGAGCCGGCCAGAAGCCATCACAACAAGCCATATCAAACAATCTGTTAGCCACCGCGCTGGGCCTAACATTCGTCTCTCACTCCCTCTCTCTCCCTCCTTTCCATCTTTCTATGCTTTCCTTTTCAGACGAAGGATCAGGCCTGCGGTTTGCCAGGGAACTTGAGTAAAGGCTGATTAAAGACGAAACGCCATCGACTGACTGGAGCTGCCTGTCTCCGGGCTGTATGGAAGTAAACAGTGAACAGCGGGATTTGAAGTGACTTATGTACTCAATCTTTTTAAATACGAGAAAATATGTTGATGAAGCATCACCTCGGGCTCAGAGTTATGAGCATCGCTCAGCAGCAGCTGTTGTTTCTCAGGGACCCACTCAAAGGAACATTTCATTAGTGTTACTCTGAGACTGGAGCTGTGACGCGCGGCGACACCAACCCTCTGCATGCTGTGTCTGTGATGCTTGAACCAGCTTTAATTCAACAGCTACTTTCCATCACTCCCATCCAACTGCCGCTTCCCTCACTCCCCCCCCCCCTGATTTACCAGAAGTTGTGCAGAAAAAGGCTAACTAGCCAGTTCTAGCGATGGACAAGCTAGCCTGCTAACTAGCCAGTTCTAGAGATGGACAAGCTAGCCAGCTAACTAGCCAGTTCTAGAGATGGACAAGCTAGCCCGCTAACTAGCCAGTTCTAGAGATGGACAAGCTATCTTGCTAACTAGCCAGTTCTAGAGATGTACAAGCTAGCCAGCTAACTAGCCAGTTCTAGAGATGGACAAGCTAGCCCGCTAACTAGCCAGTTCTAGAGATGGACAAGCTAGCCAGCTAACTAGCCAGTTCTAGAGATAGACAAGCTAGCCAGCTAACTAGCCAGTTCTAGAGATGGTAAAGCTAGCGAGCTAACTAGCCAGTTCTAGAGATGGACAAGCTAGCCTGCTAACTAGCCAGTTCTAGAGATGGACAAGCTAGCCCGCTAACTAGCCAGTTCTAGAGATGGACAAGCTAGCCCGCTAACTAGCCAGTTCTAGAGATGGACAAGATAGCCTGCTAACTAGCTAGTTCTACAGATGGTTTGACTGAATATGCGTCATCCAACTAGCGTAGAAACAACCCGCCTAGTCACTCCTTCTGCCTATTCACTCCTTTCCTCCTCGTCCCTCTTCATCACTCCTTCCCCCCTATTCACTCCTTCCTTCCACATCACTCCTTCCCTCCTCGTCACTCCTTCCCTCCTCGTCGTGTTAGCCCAACACCACGTCCACCACACTAACTGGGCATGCCAGTAGTCATGACTACCAGACCATTTACAAGCCAGATAAAGATATTGAGCAATAAACATGACATCACCTGCAGAATGCAACCAATCACAAAGGAGGACGTGAAGCTCCTGTTTCTGACCACCAGTGTGTGTGTGTGTGTGTGTGTCTGTGTGTGTATCAGGGTGTGTGTGTGTATCAGGATGTGTGTCTGTGTGTGTTTGTGTTTGTGTGTGTCTGTGTTTGTGTGTGTCTATGTGTGTGTCTGTGTATCTGTATTGGGGTGTGTGTGTCTGTGTTTGTGTGTCTATGTGTATCTGTGTGTGTCTGTGTGTGTCTGTCTGTGTGTGTATGTGTCTGTATGTGTGTGCCTGTGTGTGTGTTTCTATGTCTGTCTGTGTGTGTCTATGTCTGCGTGTGTCTGTGTCTGTCTGTCTGTGCCTGTCTGTCTGTGCCTGTCTGTCTGTGCCTGTGTGTGTGTGTAAAACAAACAGCAGATGACACGTTTAGATGATATGAAAATGAAAAAAACTGAAATAAAGAACTGATCCCACCTCAGGGGAGAGAATAGAGGGGGAGGAGGGGGGGAGGGGGTTGGAGGTCTATTTATAGCCTGCATGTGGGATAGAAGCCAATGGGGTTCAAACCACAGCGACAGACCATAATAACCCGACAGCAATCTAAGAGCAGCTGATAAAAAACCACGAATCAAAATAAATTGACTAAGGAGATATTAAATAGATATTATGTATATTAAACTGAGAGCTACAGAAAAGAGAACGAGGGAGAGCGAGTCAAAGAGAGAGAGAGACAGAGACACACAGAGAGAGAGACAGACACAGAGAGAGAGAGACAAAGACAGAGCACAGAGAGAGAGACAGAGACAGAGAGAGAAAGAGCGAGAGAAAGACAGATAAACAGAGAGAGATAGAGACAGAGAGAGAAAGAGAGAGAGAAAGACAGATAGACAGAGAAAGAGAGAGAGAGATGTATTATATCACAATGACATCAGGATTATATCGATATACCATTCAATCACTCGCTAAGCCCAAAATGATTGTGAAGAAAAGACGCCACACACACACTCACACTCACACACACACACACACACACACAGAGACGCATACATAGACACACATACACACACACACAGACACACACAGACATGCAGACACACAGACACACACATTAATCCCTCCGATTTAGTGTAGCAGAACAATTGCTTCTGTCACCCTGGGTAATCACTGTGTGTATGTGTGTGTGTGTGTGTGTGTGTGTGTGTGCGTGTGTATGTGTGTAATAATTCATCTCTGATGCATTCAAAAACCATCAGAGATGAAAATCAGATAATCAATGTGTCATTTTGTGGAAAAGAAAACGTCTCTCACGTCGCTCTAGAACGACATATATATTTGTATTTATATACACATATAAATATATATATATATATATATATATATATATATATATATATATATATATGTAATTATGTATATCTTGTTTAATCATAATATTATCATCCCTCTCACCTGAAGGGAATTAAAGCTGCAGGACAATTCAGTTTAATTTGTTTCTCAAACATTAAGTACTGTTGGCTACATTAATAATTATCACAGCGAGACTTATAATATATGTCCTTCATGTCATTTATAATAATATGTAATGATAGATACATCTGTATTCTAAAGATAGTGGACGGAGCATTTCCGTGTTTTTAAACCTGAGCCGTGAAAGACGACGATGGACCGCTTCCCTCGACATGAGTTATCAGAAAGGTCAAAATCATGTGTTCGACCACCTGAGGACAGGAAGTGCTGCTCCCCGAGGACAGGAAGTGCCGCCTTCAGAGAACAGGAAGTGCCGCTTTCCGCAGTAAGGAAGTGCCCCCCTCCAAAGACAGGAAGTGTCGCTTTCCGCGGTAAGGAAGTGCCCTCCTCCAAAGACAG
The DNA here is from genome assembly GCA_036178185.1 of Liparis tanakae. NCBI lineage: Eukaryota > Metazoa > Chordata > Actinopteri > Perciformes > Liparidae > Liparis > Liparis tanakae. The sequence goes on from CM070097.1 coordinate 2,684,305, forward strand.
GAAGTGCCGCTTTCCGCGGTAAGGAAGTGCCCCCCACCAAAGACAGGAAGTGCCGCCTTCCAAAGACAGGAAGTGCCGCCCTCTGAGGACAGAAATTGCCGCCCTCCAAAGACAGGAAGTGCCGCCTTCCAAAAACAGGAAGTGCTGCCCTCCTAGGACAGGAAGTGCCGCCCTCCGAGGACAGGAAGTCCTGCTCTCCAAAGACAGGAAGTGCCGCCCTCCGAGGACAGAAAGTGCCGCCCCCTAGGACAGGAAGTGCTTCCCTCCGAGGACAGGATGTATGGGTGGGCCGCTCGTCACCGTCTACAGTAAAGAGATTAGTGGATTAGTGGACGCGGCCACTGAGATAACGTCCTCCCTTTGGAACGGATCTGATGCTTCAGTCAGGAGAAGAGACTCCATGTGATCTCGTCCTGCAGTCAGCAGATCTACTCTGGTCGGTCGGGTCGGATCCGGCCTGACAGGGGGAGACTAACCCCGCCCCCCAGGCGTTCCACCTCGGGCAATCTAGCGGCCCTAATTGCGTAACGCATAATGCCGCATTTCATGCGTGGGTTTTCTGAGAGGCGCTCCCTCAAGTCGAAGGGGGCCCTTCGGCTCGAGGCCAAGGCAAGAGGGGCAAAGGTCATGGCCGTCCTCAGGCTGGAGAGGGGCCGAGTGAGGAAACTCTCCTTCCTCGTATGGCAGCTGTTTGCCGGGTGCTAGCAGTAGCTGGAGCGGCAGAACTTTGCTACTGAGGCCCGGTTCCCGTGGAGCAGGTCGGAGACGGTCCGTCTAGAGCAGGGGCGTCAAACTAATTTTCACCGTGGGCATCATGGCTGCCCTCTCAAAGCGACACTATGTAACTTTTCCCCTGTAGCGCCCCCTTCAGGTATTTAACGTTTACTTCAGTGTCGTGAACTTCTGGCTCGTAGCGGAGCAAATAAAAAGTCACCTGTGGGCGTGGACTGGGACTATATGACGTTGCGTAACCACTGCCAGAAAGCAAGTTGAAGTACTTCCGCTGGTCCAAACCGGAAATACCGGGCCGGTCCCAACATCTTACATTCAGCAGTTTTCTGGCCACAGACCCCCGATGTCAGTGGCGGAGGCGCAAATCAACATATTACAAGTCATTGTAGCGGCACCATTTTTTTCAAGCTGTTATTTTAAGGTGGAAAAGTTACATAGTGGGGCTTTAAAGGGCCGGAAACACTTTATAAACTACTCAAACATATTGTTAAATAACTTTCTTTACATTTTATTGTTGTTTATTTGAGTGTAGAACAGTTGTACATAAGAGAAATGTCTTTAATATTACAACATGAATCCATTTCATTTGAATCCTTCAAAATAAAAGCACAGGAAATGTTTCTTCAATTTCTTTAAGTAAAGGTCATCGCGTGTCTTTCAAGCTGTCAGGGGCCACATGAAATGATGCGGCTGGCCTTGTGTTAGACACCTTTGGTCCAGAGCGAAGACGCCTCCTCTCCTCAGTGGAGCGGTAGCTGTGACTATTGGTGTCCCACCAGTAAACTTGAGCGAGAGCACTCTGTTGCTGTGGAAACGGGTTCTTTGGAGAGGAGGTGAAGACACTCTCCTCACTCGACTGGTAGCAGTGACGTCCCAGCAGTTCACCTAAGTGAGAGCACTCTGCCACCGTGAACACCCGGTCTGTGGAAACAGTTTATCAACAACCCTCTAGTGAGAGGAAGTGCGGACACTCTTCGCTAGTACGGCAACTGCAATTACGAGTAGCCTGAGCGACAGCACTGTGTCCTACGGTGGAAGAAACAGTCACAGTGTGAGGGAGCTCTTTTCGAGGACCCTCTTCACTAGTCTAGTAGCTGTCAGCATTAGCGTGGCATCAGTTAGCCTGAGTGGAGACACTCTGCTAGCTATAACAGCGGCGATGTCGTGGGGGTAAATGTACACGCTATCAGTATCGACTCACAGCCTCAATAGCGTCCCACCAGTTACACCGAGTGTAACACTAAGAGTGTAGCGTCCGGCCGCAACGAGCGGACGCGCTCTCGTTAGCGCACTAATCGAGCAGCAGTAGCGAGAGCGCTCCGCTACTGTGGAACGGGAGGTAGCTGTCGGAGTTAGCGTGGCCTCCGTTAGCCGGAGTGGAGACACTCCGCTAGCTACGTACAGCGGTAATGCTAACAAGGTCAACACACACACTATCCGAATCGCTACAGAGAGCCGGTCGCGGAGGTGTGAAGCCTAGTGACGCCTAGCGGACGAGCCCTCGTTAGCACACAGTTAGCAGGAGCGAGAGAGTGAGGTCTGCAGTCGTAGACAACGATTGTATTCGATCTCCCCCGATTGACGCTTCGCGGTCGAGTCGCCCCGGAGACATTGTATCTACGACCAGTCGGTCACGGGACCCCTCGATACGAGCGTCAGTTAAACTTCTGTACAAGTTCAGCCTTATCTGATGCTAACGTAGCCACCTTGTTAGCCTGCGTTGCGAGAAGATGGAAAAGGATCTCTGGACACCGGAACTTTGACTATATATATATATATATATATATATATATATATATATATATATATATATATATATATAAATGTTTATACTTTACGCCTCCACCTCCATATATATATATACCTGTATATGTATTCAAATATATATTATAGAGCTTCTACATATGAGAATCTCTATAATATTTCAAAAGAAACTTTAGGAAGAGGAAGAAGAGCAAGAGGAAGAGGAAGACGAAGAGGCTCTAAGTTAGAACAGAATGCAGTCCCACTTTCAGCTCGTCACAGTTTTCTCTCTCTCTTTCTCTCTCTCTCTTTCTCTCTCTCTCTCTCTCTCTCTCTCTCTCTCTCTCTCTCTCTCTCTCTCAAGGTCGTCTCATTACCATAAGAATACCGGCAGACCATAATAAGAGAACACAGAGGACTTGTTTCTTATCGTGATGCAGCGACTTCTAAACACGTGTTGGCAAACGTTGACACACACACACACATACACACACACACACACACACACACACACACAGAGGGGACTGCTCTTACCCCAGCGTTGTCATGGTGACGATGGTGTACCAGAAGGAGGCCGGGATGCTGGTGAACTTGCTGGAGCTGGATCCCTTCTCGGCGTAGAACATGACGGTGGCGAAGATGATGATGGCCATGGTGAGGCTGAAGAGCAGGAAGCCCAGCTCCGAGGCGCAGCTCTTCAGCGTGTAGCCCAGGATCCGGAGGCCCTGCGAGTGCCGCGAGAACTTGAAGATCCTGAAGACCCTGAAGACCCTCAGCGTGACGAAGGCGCCGCTCACGTCCTCGTTGTCCGTCATCACCAGGCCGATGTAGTACGGCAGGATGGCCACCACGTCGATGATGCTCATGACGGAGCGCAGGAAGCGGTAGCGGCTGGGCGCGGCGAACAGCCGCATCAGGTACTCCACGGTGAAGATCATCACGCAGGCCGTGTCCATGCAGAAGAACGCCACGGTGTAGCGCTCGCCGCACGGCACCTCCTTCTGGTTGAGCGCCGAGCCGCAGGGCACCGTCTCCACCACGTTGGTGAGGACGGACACGGCGATGAAGAAGCCTGTGACGTAGTAGAAGACCAGCGCCATGGTGGAGGTGTGCGGGTTCTCGAAGGCCCGCCACATGGCTTCCCGAGAGGTCATGTTGGGCGGCTTGGCGTCCTTGTTGTCCTCCTGGTCGTCCATCAGGCGCTCGGCGTTCTCCCTCTTGCGGTCCTTGTACTCCTCGTAGCAGCAGTCGCCGATGATCTCCGAGATGATGCCGAAGAAGGCCAGCTCCTCGTCGTAGGAGGAGATGCACTCGTAGCGAGGGAAGTGCAGCTTCCCCGTGCGGTAGAAGTTGAGCACGCTGCGGAAGACGTCGGGGTCCCGGTCGAAGAAGTACTCTTTGGTCTCCTCGTTGTAGAAGAACTCCTTCTCCGAGCTGCCCAGCAGGGTGTCCGGGTAGCGGTCCAGCGTGTTCCTCCAGGTCTCGAAGCGCCGGCCGCTGACGTTGAGGACGATCATCTCGTCCTGGCGCTTGGCCTTCTGGGGGGGCGCCACCGGCATGGGCAGGTTGGCCACGGGCATCCAACCGATGGCCGCCGCCCGGGCGAAGGGAAGCCACGCCGATACTCCCGCCATGCTGAATCTGGCTCGGGGGCTTCAGGAGTCCAGCACCTTCACAATCAGCTGGACTTCAGCTCATTCGTGAGAGGGTCCCCCTTTAGGCTGAGACCTTCAGCTCATTCACCGCCTGAAACCGGGGGAGGAGATTATGCGAAGGTCAGGAGTGGTCCGGATGTGCGAGAAACATGGATCGTCTTCCCATCATGCCTCGTGGTACCGGAGGTTATTGAAGTGAAGGTAAGAACAGGCTTATGAGGGGGTCCCCCTTCAGGCTGAGACCTTCAGCTCATTCACAAGGTGGTCCCCCTTCAGGCTGAGACCTTCAGAACCTGTTGAGTCCCAAGAAGCTTTTCTTCTGGACGTGATGGTGAATCTGGTCGAATTCAGATTAAATTAAATTTCTTGCAACTCGAATTTTAAACGTGTATTTATGTGTTCTACAATTAGATTATATGATTTATATATACATATATTTACACATACATATCGTAACCTAAACACAGGGAACAACAAACTGCTGCATCTTTGGAACTCACCGGTTCAAAGCGCTCCAGAAGCAGCCGGCGTCCTCCGGAGCAGCTCGACCAGCCGGAGGGCTCGGCGACAATTATGAAAATATACATTTCATTATGTGTTGAGTTCAGTTATTGAGCAGCGGAGACGCGGCAGCTCCAGTCCTGTTTCCATCCTGGAGGGGAGTGTTGTGAGAGGAGGAGAGAGAGTGTTGTGAGAAGAGAGGATCTCCCGCTCTCCCTCCCTCCCTCTCTCTCCCTCCCTCTCTCTCTCTCCCCCTCTCTCTCTCTCTCCCTCCCTCCCTGACGAAACTGCATTCATGGAAAAACCCAAAGAAAGTGGGTGATGAGAAATAACTAATAATAAATCAACACACTGCACTGAATTATCCACAAGGACGCTCCGTGTCCCTGTGGATCTAGACTATGCCGTACTTTCCTTTCAGGAATACTTAAAAAAAACATTAAATGTTATAAAATATCATTCCTTCCCGGATTTTTTAGAGGTATCGACCAATCACGTTCTGTAGAATGGAAAAATTAAAAAAAATGTATATTATTGTTTTCCGTAGGCAATTTGGATGGCGCCCGTCGCCATGTTGTGTCTTTTGCAGCCAGAGGACAGGAAGTGACCATATCAGGACCGAGGAGGAGCGACTCCTGTGACTTGTCAATCAACTCGTCGCCCCGACCCTGAAGTGTAGATGGAACATCGGTCGGGTGACGTCGCCATGACTACGCCCACTTGGCCTGTGGTCTGACCCTCGGAAGTCACATCTGGAGTGGGTAGTGGCGACATGTAGAATCATTTAGAGGAGCTCCTCCAGGCGGAAGGCTTCGGTCATTTATATTCAGACTTGGACCATGTCCACGCCTCTGTCCTCACACTATTCAGTGCTTTGTAGAACTATAAGCAGCCTTAATGAAGTCAACAGGGATCCTGTCCCAGCGATACGTACAGCCCACACCGGAATACCAATCGGCTCTGGGATCACTGCAGCGCACATGCGTCTCTCATTATGGTTATGAGAATACATGTACAAAATATTAAACACCAATACTTCGGCACACAACTGAGGTCTAAGCTTCATGTGTTAAAGCTGCATTTCTCTACTGGCTACCAGGGGGCGACTCCTCTGGTTGTATAGAAGTCTATGCTTCATGTGTTAAAGCTGCATTCTCTCTACTGGCCACCAGGGGCAACTCCTCTGGTTGGATATAAGTATTAGCTTCATGTGTTGAAGCTGCATCCTCTCTACTAGCCACCAGGGGGCGACTATAAGTCTATACTTCACGTATTAAAGCTGCATTCTCTCTCCGGACCACTAGGGGGCGACTCCTCTGGTTGTATAGAAGTATATGCTTCATGTGTTAAAGCTGCATTCTCTCTACTGGCCACTAGGGGGCGACTCCTTTGGTTGTATAGAAGTCTACGCTTCATGTGTTAAAGCTGCATCCTCTCTACTGGCCACCAGGGGGCGACTCACACATAAACCTCTCTCTCTCACACACACACACACACACACACACTGAGCGACCATACAAGGTACTGACTGCCAGAGGACTTAAGGTCAAGGTGACCTCTGGATGCTCCAGAAGTTTGACAACACAAACAACAGAAACGCTTACTGTTGCTAGGCAACGTCTCCAGAGGCTCTGCGTGATCCCCGAGGAGGTGAAACCTAACGGATGAGTGACAGGTAACACAAAGCAAGGTGTGCTGAAGCGTTAACGTCCCCTTATGTGTTGTGAGTAACTCATCCTAAATGTTCTGTCTAACTTCCTGTCATGGACACACACTCGCAGACACACACGCACACACACACACACACACACACACACACACACACACACACACACACACACACAGACACACACACAATAGTATTGATAATAGTATTGATTTAATCCCATGGTACCATCTCTATTGACGTGTGGAGCCGTACATGTTTGTCTCCTTCAAGTGTAGAGGTGGAGGCGTAAAGTATACACATGTGTATATATATATATATATATATATATATATATATATATATATATATATATATATATTCAATTCAATTCAGTCCATTTTTATAGCTCAGTTTCACAAATTACAAATGTGTCTCGGAGTGCTTTACAATCTGTATATATATATATATATATATATATATATATATATATATATATATATATATATATATATATTTATATACATATATCCATATATGTATATATGTATACATGTGTATGCATATATATTATATATATCTATATATATATATATATATATATATATATATATATTTATATAGATAGATAGATGGATGAATAGATGCACTATCATAAAGCTGTTGCACTGACCCATTTTTCGATGTGTCTGGGCATCTAAGTGTCACATCTGTCCTGTCTGCTGATTGGACGAGGGCTGTCCCAGGTGTTTCCAGGTCAGGGTGGTTCAGTAGGGACCAGTTCTATTTGTAGCCCGGCTTTGAGGAGCAGTCGTCAGATTCCAGCCGGAGGGGAAGGGATGTTGCTTTTGTTCTGGACCAACATGGTAATATGCAGAAGTCATGCTCCACTTAAGGAGAGACGCAGTGACCTCAACTAATAAAACACAGATTTATATCTTTATTGAAGCTCGGAGTTCTCAAATTGGATGTCACTATCTTTGGTTTGGAGGTTGGAGCTAAGAACAACCCAATAAAACAGGACAGTGAACTTTTATGACGTGAAGACAGATGATTCGCCCCCCTGGTGGTCAGGAGAGAGAATGCAGCTTTAACACATGAAGCATAGACTTCTATACAACCAGAGGAGTCGCCCCCTGGTGGCCGGAAGAGAGAATGCAGTTTTAACACATGAAGCGTAGACTTCTATACAACCATAGATGAATCACTGTCTGTAAGCAGCTCATGCCCTGAAGGTGGCGTTGTCTCCTCTCTCTCTGCGTGTTGCAGGCCGTCTGCTATCAAGGAACACAATTCATCTTCAGTGGACATCACACACTCACTTTGAACAGGAAATATTTCATGTGTGTGTGTGAGTGTGAGAGAGAGAGTGAGTGAGTGTGTATGTGTGTGTGTGTGTGTGTGTGTGTCTGCAGCCAGACACCCAGGGTCAGGGCCCTGCAGCCAGACCACCTGAGGACATTGGAGTGAGGGAGGAGCATTCCTCCTCTCTCAAGACCGAGGGGTCACTTTCAGACTCAGGTTTTTATTACAAGCTGCCTTGTTATGAGGGGTGACTGTGGGTAGCAGGTCCGTCTTTCAATCATTGGGTTGTCGGTTCGATTCCTCCTCATGTTTCACACTCAAGAAGATGTTGATGGAGAGGTCAAGTGGAATGATGGTCCGTCATCTCAAAGATCTCTGCTCCGTCTACACAGACCAAATGTGAATTTAGTGATCCGCTCCATTCCATGTTGAAGGAATGTGACGTTGACAAAGAGATTATATTAATGGGAGATATTAACGTATATTAGGATAAATCTGGAAGAAAATCCCTACTAAAATATACACTTGATTGTTTGATCAACAGCAATTATCCAGAAAGAATGGTCAAAACACACGATATAGATAGATAGATAGATATATACTTTATTAATCTCCGAAGGGTAGTTTGTCATCACAGTAGCAGCAATAAATAAATAAAATAAAAACACAAGAATAAAATATAAATTATAAAAAACAGGGATTAAAAAGATATATATGTATACAAGTAAAAGTAAAATATAGAATACAAAATTAAATTAAATATAAACAGAGTGTGCAAAATGCAAAGTGTGTGTATGTGTGTAGTGTAATTGGAATGTGTGACGTGCAGATCAACAGTCTGTAAATATGGTAAATATATATGGTATATATGGTAAATGCACGTCTGCTTTTAGCAACAATGATTACAACGTCCTCAACTCAAACTGTGGCTTTGATCTTTTAGTGTTCTCGAGTAGCGTCACCATGCTGTCAATACATCTTCAGCCCATATGTCAATTTATTTTAAAAGTATTAAAGTGAAGGGTACTAATTATGACGAGATATGAGAACGTCTGAAGAACGTCTCAAGCTAAAAGCATTGCTCCTGGTGTCTTTGAAAAGAAATGTGAGGATGTGAGCATCTGCACTTCCTGTTCTCCGAGTCAACAGGAAGTGAACTCATCTGTCGATTAATGTATTCTCATGTTTAAGAGTGACGGAAGTGTTTTTTAATTAGTCACGATGCGATGCCATCAAGCCGCAAAGGGTTCGTACCACTTACGATGACGCTTCACATATTTAGCAGATATTTCAAGAGATGCTAAGAAGTAAAAATGCGGGTATTGTCTGAATTATGTGAAGCTGCAAGCCTCATGTCTTATGAAAAGTGTATTATAATCATATGTCTCCCAACTCAGACTTAGTTATTCCACATCAGAGGAGTAATAGCTCATCCATCTCCCGAGGGACATTATGTCTCTGCAGCACAAGCCTCATGGTCTATTCAAGAGGTTTGGTGAGCGTTGAAGGGAAATGACAGACAGGAATACAGATGTGAGTTCAGGAGATGATCGCCAGGCTCTGGTAATGGCAGAGGGATCATCAGGAGAGAGACGGCACGTCTACATGGAAGTGAGGATGTTCTGTTATCCACATGTTGACAATCTCCAGTTTAAGGATATCAGTGAAGTCCTGAAGCTGCATGCTCTCTCCTGACCACCAGGGGGCAACTCCTCTGGTTGTATAGAAGTATATGCGCCATGTGTTCAAGCTGTATTCTCTCTCCTGATCAGCAGGGGCCGACTCCTCTGGTTGTATAGAAGTATATGCTTCATGTGTTAAAGCTGCATGCTCTCTCCTGACCCCCAGGGGGAGACTCCTCTGGTTGTATAGAAGTCTATGCTTCATGCGTTAAAGCTGCTTTCTCTCTCCTGACCACCAGAAAAAAGGGAGAAAAGCTTGTTCACATTCAGATATTCAGATTACTGCAACTCCTTATTATCAGGCTGCTCTAACAAGTCTTGTAGTACCATACTACCCTACTAGAGAGCTTGTAGTACCACAGTACCCCACGAGTGACACGTCTCTGTGATGGGGTGAGGCTCAGGCACAGAGAGACAGGCTGGGACGCAATATGAAATAACTAAAAAGCACTCTTTAATGAGGCAAAAACAGTTCACAAAAAACAAGGTCCAAACGGGACAGGGACGACGGGAAAAGCACATGGAACTAGAGACGACCATAGACAACAATACGAGAGGAGACAAGGGAAAGGCTGACACAATATATAGGGGGGAAACACACAGGTGTACGACATCAGACACTAACGAGACAAGAGTGGCTGAGGGCAGGTGAAGGGAATTAAACAATTAAGACAGAGAAGACAGAGGACACGTAAGAGACAAGGAACACAGGAGAAACAGAAAGGAGGTGTTAAAACAAGAGAGCTTGTAGTACCATATTACCCGACTAGAGAGCTTGTAGTACCATGTTACCCCACTAGAGAGCTTATAGTACCATGTTACCCCACTAGAGAGCTTGTAGTACCATGTTACCCCACTAGAGAGCTTGTAGTACCATGTTACCCCACTAGAGAGCTTGTAGTACCATATTACCCCACTAGAGAGCTTGTAGTACCATGTTACCCCACTAGAGAGCTTGTAGTACCATATCAACCGACTAGAGAGCTTGTAATACCATGTTACCCGACTAGAGAGCTTGTAGTACCATATTACCCCACTAGAGAGCTTGTAGTACCATGTTACCCCAGTAGAGAGCTTGTAGTACCCTATAAATGCTACTATAGGCGTATAGAATGCTGTGAGGAGGTGAGACAGACTCTATCTCTCTGGTACTGCTCCACCTCCTGCTCCACCTCCTCATCCACCTCCTCCTCCACCAGCTCCGGCTCCTTCCCGCTATGCGGCCGGGGATCGGCTCGCCCGGCCCCCTGACCGGTCCAAACAGCGCCGCTCTACTAGTGTTGTCCATGCGGGTGGTGAGTTCACAGGGTCGATGTCCACATCTGTAAAAAATACAAATGTAGTTTCCAGTACGGGAGAAAAAAAACCTTCACAGCTGTTGAGTCGGAGTCGTTGTGAGCCGATCGATGTTTATGTTCAACAAAAGTCTTCTTCAACTCTGATCTCAGGGAGAGTTCTCGCTCTCTCTCTCACACACACACACACACACGCACACACATCAATGGTTTGATCACACACACACACACACAGAGACTCACTCACACGGCTCTCAAATCCGCAAACAACCAGATTATTCAAAGCAGCTATTTTTTTATCATGAAGACAGCCTCCTCTACTCTTCCTCCTCTTCCTCCTCCTCTTCCTCCTCTTCCTCCTCAGTCAGGAAGCTTCAAGCACAATCGATGCTTACCAACATGTTGCCTAGCACCAGTTGCTTAGTAACCACCAGGCCTTTGCTTTCCACTACAGCGGCTCGCTAATTCTATGCCGGAGCTAAATTTAGAAACGTCCTTTTATTTATCCTTCGCCGGGTTGACGGCAGGAGTCGGTCCTGATGTTCAGCCTCGGCGTGAGAACTCGTCACACCGGCTCAGGCGCCAGACCCAGATTATATAATCTACTCATGGATCTCCGGCGGTGTCTCCCCCCTCACCTTCACACTGTGACCCTGGGAGGCCAAATGAAGGTGAACAGAATTCAGATTGTGAGATGTTTAGGTAAGTGGACTGGTTGAGTTGAGGAAAAGGGATTGGGTTAGAGTTTCATTCCATATTAGGATTTGTTTCAAGGCAAATAGAACTAGTTCAGAAAAGAGATAAAGTGGAATAAAGAGAAACAGAATTAAGAAGAGTTGGCGTCTAACGCTCGGATAAGCGCTTTGCTTACCTGTCCGACGCTCCTTTTGAGGGGAGTGTCGGCAGGTAGGCGAGGCTTAAATAAGAGGAAATGACAGTTTATTTTTTAAAATAATGATTAATTATAGTATTATAAAGGTAGACATTTTTAATTACAGTTAATAAAGTAAACATGGATGATATATATATATATACATGTGTATACTTTACGGCTCCACCTCCACACCTGAAGGAGACACACATGTACGGCTCCACACGTCAATGGAGATGGTACCATGGGATTAAATCAATACTATTATCATATCGATCATATATATATATCGATGAAATAAAGAAGGAATAATAAGGGTTAAGACCAGAGGGCCGAAGAATGACCAGCAGCAGGCAGTTGGAGAGGAGATGTGAAGGGTAGGAGAGGGGAGGGGCAGGGGCTCCCCGAGTATCGATTGCATTTTAACCTGTATTAGTATTAGTGATTAGATAATGTCTAATATTATAAATCTGAAGTGAGTCTTTTTCTTCAGACTCTCCAGAAGGCACACATCCTCAATTCTCAGTCATTATCACCGGACACACTGAGGGAGGCTTCAGGGGGCAACAGGTGTGTGAGTGTAACCTCTGATCAGGTGTGTGAGTGTAACCTCTGATCAGGTGTGTGAGTGTAACCTCTGATCAGGTGTGTGAGTGTAACCTATGATCAGGTGTGTGAGTGTAACCTCTGATCAGGTGTGTGTGTGTAACCTCCTGAGGGGCCACTGGACAAAGTATTTTGACGTCATAGTTCTAGATTCCTCAGGTGAGCTTTTTAGGATATTGTTCTTACATGTAGATTCGGCAGTGGGCTACGGGGCGTGTGTTGTGAATCGTGGCTGAGTGCATAATGCCAATGTAGAGGTAGCGTGTCACTGTGTTCTCCTGAAGGACTCGGAGTGTGTAGCCCCACAGAGCGGCGCTCCAGGAACAGTCAAACGGGTCGGCGTTAAATCCAGCTGCATGAAAACTACGCCACCTGCTGTCGTAAATGTGTAAATGCGTACTTGCACTTTCATAACCATAAGCAGTGCTCACTCCTCTCCGCCTCCAGGGCCGCATCAACAGGGGGGGGGGGGGGGGGGGGGGGCTCTGTGTACAGGGGAGCAGGACTTAAGACCAGAACCCGGGTCACATGGCAGAGGACCAGAACCCGCAGCCGGCCGACCTTCAGCTGCAGGCCGAGAAGTAGTTCTGCTTCACACACGAGAGCCCGAACATGTGACCCGAGTGTGTGTGTGTGTGTGTGTGACCTGACTCACACACTCACACACACACACACACACACACACACACACACACACACACACACACAAACACACACACACTCACTCACTGACTGCTACGCCTGGGTAAGGGGAGCCTGAGCGTGACATTAATACGAGTCTCCCTACCTCCCAAATTAGGACCAATGCGACAGATTATCATAAACTAAATGTGTTTTATTGTGAATAAAGTGTCCTCCACCCTTCAGGGTGAGGCCTGAGACAGAAAAAAACACAACGATCTGTGAAAGTCACCTAACTTCCACACCACAAGAGGAACAAAGGAGGTACAGGTGTCGTACTGTCTCCCTCCCAGAGAGCAGGAGAACACAGGGTTAAACAAGATGGCCGCTCACCCCTAGCGACACGCTAACTAACCCCACAGCGCCGCACGGCCCGGTTGGAAGCTGGAGAGGAAGGGCCGGCACCACAGGTACCCTCCTCGCCGGCCGATTACCTGAAAGAAGAAAGAAAAAGCACAACAAACAACACACAGCACCCCCCTCAGGCAGGGAGGTGAACAACACTACGAATGCCCTAGACACTCTGGGACATAACACACACTGACACACACACACACACACACACACACACACACACACACACAGAGCTCATTAGCCATGTATGGGTCTGTGCGAGAAGTCATTTGTTTGTCTTTAAGCAGCTAAACTTTCTTTTATCCTGCTGATAATAGAACGATTAGCATCTCAAAACCACAAAAGGGCTTTTGAATCCGACCTCAGGCTCACACTTACACACACACAGATACACACACACACACACACACACACACACATACACACTTACAGATACACACACGCCTACACACACACACACTGGCAGACTTAGGGTCCCAGGCCTCCTGTTGTGTAGCATACGATGATTACAAAGACGCTTGTGTGTCTGTTCCCTGGCTGGTGGTTAACACACTAATGAGTCAAACTGTGTATATGTGTGTGTGTGTGTGTGTGTGTGTGTGTGTGTGTGTGTGTTGATCTAGCAGAGATGCTAATGAGTAAAGTCGCTTGAGAAGCTGAGGACTCAATCTTCTCCACTTGGACTCTGAACATTTAATTAGTTCTTTTCTGAATGTCTTAATTTGTCGATGAGTCCAGATAACGACTAAAGTGGTAGTGTTGGTTCTGGCGCCCCCTGTGGACTAATGTGGCAGTGTTGGTTCTGGCGCCCCCTGTGGACTAAAGTGGTAGTGTTGGTTCTGGTGCCCCCTGTGGTCTAAAGTGGCAGTGTTGGTTCTGGCGCCCCCTGTGGACTAAAGTGGTAGTGTTGGTTCTGGCGCCCCCTGTGGACTAAAGTGGTAGTGTTGGTTCTGGCGCCCCCTGTGGACTAAAGTGGTAGTGTTGGTTCTGGTGCCCCCTGTGGTCTAAAGTGGCAGTGTTGGTTCTGGCGCCCCCTGTGGACTAAAGTGGTAGTGTTGGTTCTGGCGCCCCCTTTCGAGGACCAGGACTACATTGAGACTGGTCCAGGACCAGTCTCAATGTAGTCCTCACACTAAAACCTCTCGATTCGTTGAAGACTTTCTACTTTGGGTCAGTGGGAGACACCAACAGAACCAGATCACCTGTCTGCCTGTCTGTCCGCCTGTCTCTGATTAGTTTGTGCTCGTGAGACATTTTTCCCACAATGCAACATCATCTGACCATCCTGCTTCTATTTAAATAACATGTTATTGTTTTATGATTGCAACAAGACAAAGAAATAAATCAACACATTGCAACGCAGCGCACACATCAAACAACATCAGCACCACAACATCGCCTTTGAGTGACAGGCCGAGGCGGTAACCGGTAGCAACAGGTTGTCAGAGCGGGGGATGATGTATCTTTAGGAGGAGGTGTGTATAGTGTGTGTGTGTGTGTGTTGGGGTGTGTGTTACTGTGTGTGTATGTGTATGTTTGTATATGTATATGTGGAGGTGTTTGTGTGTGGAGGTGTGTGTGTGTGTGGAGGTGTGTGTGTGTAGAGGTGTGTGTGTGTGTGGAGATGTGTGTGTACGTGTTTGTGGAGGTGTGTGTGTGTAGAGGTGTGTGTGTCTGTGTGTGGAGGTGTGTGTGTGATATGTGTTTGTTTGGAGATGTATGTACATGTAGGTGTGTGTGTGTGTGTGTGTGTGTGTGTGTGGATGTGTGTGTGTGAGGTGTGTGTGGAGGTGTGTCATTGACAGGAAGTCGAGAGTCAGACAGACAAACATGAAGTTATAACATGTAGTTATGACATGTAGTTGTAACATGAAGTTATGACATGTAGTTATGACATGTAGTTATAACATGAAGTTATGACATGTAGTTATGACATGTAGTTACAACATGTGGTTAAATCATGTAGTTATGACATGTAATTATGACATGTAGTTATAACATGAAGTTATGACATGTAGTTATGACATGTAGTTACAACATGTGGTTAAATCATGTAGTTATGACATCAATGTCAACATCACATGACTGTGTCATGTGATGTTGACGTTCTAAAGTAAACGTGTTGCTGCTCAATATTCAGTTTGAAGTATTTTTAGATATTTTGATAAACGTACATTGAGTGGATTTCTGGAAGATTCTTGTGAAGCATGATGATGATGATGATGATGAAGGAGGATGAAGAATATCCAGTAAATAGAGATGAAGAGATGGAGGAGAGAGTGAGGAAGAGGAGTAGGAAGAGGAGAGCTGCAGGTGACGGTGGAGAGAGGTGACCTCTCCAAGCATTGATCACAGCATCTCAGTCATCAATAACCTGATAGAGATCTGATAGGAGGCTGTCTGGACACACACGCACACACACACACACACACGCGGAGGAGGAGGAGGAGGAGGAGAAAATGGAACAGAGTTCTCCTCCTCTGAGGTTTAGATAATCAGCTGTAGGATTCATACTCTGCACCTAAACTCTGAATATCTGTGTGTGTTTTTGTGTGTGTGTTTGTGTGTGGTCAGCAGCATAACGATAGAGAGAATGCACAGATGTATGTTGGTAACCATAGCAACAGAGAGGGTCCAACCTGTGTTTCATTTGTATTGAGCACACACACACACACACACACACACACACACACACACACACACACACACACACACACACACATACACACACCTCAACAACAAAAAGCTGAAGAAGTTCATGTGACGATGTCAGAGAAATGTTTTTGTTGCTTCTGTTTACAGCCAAGATTAGTTTGTGTGTTTATTGAACAACTAGACCAGCAGAGATGAGTCCTCTATCAGGACTAAGGTCCAACTAGACCAGCAGAGATGAGTCCTCTATCAGGACTAAGGTCCAACTAGACCAGCAGAGATGAGTCCTCTATCAGGACTAAGGTCCAACTAGACCAGCAGAGATAAGGATGGATGGACTCCCTCCAGAAGGTCCTGGTCTCCTCCCAGATGGACCTGGAGAACCTCTAAAGGTCCAGGAAGCCTGAACATCGCCACGGACTCCTCTAGACACGGAGGAGGAGGAGGAGGAGGAGGGGGAGGAGGAGGAGGGGGAGGAGGAGGAGGGAGGAGGAGGAGGAGGAGGAGGGGGAGGAGGAGGAGGAGGAGGAGGAGGAGGAGCGGCTCGACTCCGAGCTCTGACCCTCTAAAGGTGAGCCCTACAGTGGAAACTCACCCCTCTATCCCTCCATCCCTAATCCCTGAACCCTCCATCCCTCCATCCCTCATCGCTCCATCCCTGAACCCTCCATCCCTCCATCCCTCATCCCTCCATCCTTCCATCCCTAATCCCTCAGCCCTCCGTCCCTCCATCCCTAATCCCTCATCCCTCCATCCTTCCATCCCTAATCCCTAATCCCTCATCCTTCCTCCCTCATCCCATCCCTAATCCCTTATCCCTCCATCCGGCATCCCTCCATCCGACATCCCTTATCCCTCCATCCCTCATCCCTTATCCCTCCATCCCTCATCCCTTCATCCCTCCATCCCGTATCCCTCCTTCCCTCATCCCTCACCGTCCATCAGCTGCTATTTTAAACATTCTGACGTCTTTTTTGTTTCTTTTGTGGAGTTAATGACTTTCTCCCCCTCATTTCCCATGTGTGTGTGTCTGTATGTGTGTGTGTGTCTATGTATGTGTGTATGTGTCTGTATGTGTGTCTGTCTGTGTGTGTCTATGTGTGTCTATATATGTGTGTGTGCGTGTGTGTGTGTGTGTGTGGTCTGACTGATGGCCATTCTGTGTGTGACAGGTTTCTAAAGAGAGAAGGCAACGTGAAAAGAAAGAGAGCGAGTGAGATGGATTGAGAGAGAGGCCATAGAGCATGCTAGGACTTTGTGTGTGTGTTTCTTTGTGTACGCGTGTGTTTCTGTGTGTGTGTTTCTGTCTGTGTGTTTGTGTGTGTGTGTGTGCGTGTGTGTGTGTGTGTGTGTGTGTGTGTGTGTGTGTTGGGCTGTAGGAAGGTTCGGTCTAATTTGCAGCTCATTGAATAGAAACAAGCTTCCTCTGACGGCCGGGTTGGGGGGTCGTCAGTGTGTGTGTGTTTGTTTGTGTAGGTGTGTGTGTGTGTGTGTGTGTGAACCAGGGTTGGATGTGAACCAGGTCTCTGGGTTACAGAGCGAATGATTATCATGTTGAGCTGATGAAAACCTCAATGTGTTAACCGCCTATAGAGAACATGGCGGTCTAAGTAGACGGTCTAAAACATGTCATTTTAATTTATTTTTACATCCTTACGTCCTTAGTGTTCATTTTTAAAGCCTTGAAATTATCTTTCAAGAAGATGGAAGTCGCTTGAACAAGTTTTGTGGGAGAAATCCAAAAATGTATAACGGTAAAAACGCCCAACTTTGGCGAATTATTACTTTTGTTCAAATCGCACAAGATGTGTGTGTGTGTGTGTGTGTGTGTGCATGTTAAAGGAAGCAATGTGCACATATACTGCACATTTGGATTGATTATCCTCAATAGTGTAGAAGTTGTGAGCATCGGAAAACAAGACACGCCCCTAAGAGGTTCATTGGGCCATATCTCCTAAACCCAACGAGATATCAAAAAGCTGTGTATACATCCAGGTGATATATCTTCACTCATGATCCATATAATGTTTGGTATGAATCAGACCCAAGGTTTAGGGGAACTGGACAATTATGTGTTTTTCAAAAAATTCAAAATGACTGAAATTCTAAGTAGGCGGAGCTTATATTTCTGGGAGGCTTTTAGTAGAACAGGTCCAAGTGGACATGTGGGACAAAGTTCAAGTCAATCGGACATTCTGGGTGAGGGGCGGCGTCGGTCAAACTTTGAAGGGGCCCTAGAGAGCAACTTTCATGGACCCACATTTGACGTCTATATCATACGTCTAAGTCTGACAAGCTTGATAAGTTTGGTGACATTTGTGACATCACACGTGTGATGTCACTGCTCCTGCTGGAAACACACCGCTGAGTAAATAACTGTAAATCTGTCGTTCATTTAATCTGCAAACACCTCGAGGCTGCAGCAGCTGGACGACTGCTTTCCCAGAATGCTTCACTGCTCAAAGGCCCAGAAAGGCTCTGAGTCTATGTGTGTGTGTGTGTGTGTGTGTCTGTCGGTGTATCTTTGTGTCTGTGTGTTAAGTCACTTGGGCATATTTCCACGTGGCACCAGTCCTTTACTGTTGGCCCGAGATCTACACACACACACACACACACACAAAGACCCGCTTGACCCTTGCTGACATATCACAGAAACCAGAACGGACCTTCTGGAAGGACCTTCATGGGTCAGACACGGTTCCATCAATATCTTAAAGCTACATGTGAACAGCATATTGCTGCCGTTAGCTCGTTAGCTCGTTAGCTGCCCATACTGCTCGTCAGCGGGAAGCTTTCAGGTGGAAGAGAGATCCAAAGTCGGTTCACTTGCTTCTGGGGTTAAGCGGGTCTTTGTGTGTGTGTGTGTGTGTGTGTGTGTGTGTGTGTGTTTGCATCCTGAAAAGATTAACTTCAGAAGTCGATCCCGATTTTGGAATTTGTGGTATTGGAGTTAGCGTTCCACAACTACAGCTACGAACGTTATGCTACCGACACCTTCATATCTCCTGCTCTTCCACTTCCTGTCTCACCTTCTCTTTTTGAAGACGATAACTATATAGTCATCTTAGTAACTTTGCCAAAATGTCACCTGAAAACCTGAAGTACACGAAGACCTGAAGTACACGAAGACCTGAAGTACACGGAAACCTGAAGTACACGAAGACCTGAAGTACACAAAGACCTAAAGTACACGAAGACCTGAAGTACACGAAAACCTGAAGTACACGAAGACCTGAAGTACACAAAGACCGGAAGTACACAAAGACCTAAAGTACACGAAGACCTGAAGTACACAAAGACCGGAAGTACACAAAGACCTAAAGTACACGAAGACCTGAAGTAGACGAAAACCTAAAGAACACAAAGACGTGAACTCATCGTGACCACGACGAGCCTCATTTACTAATCGTTAAATTTATTGTTTAACCATCCTCCGCCTCATCTCCATCCCCCGCCTCCCCGCTTTAGTTCCGTTGTTTAGTTCCGTTGTTTAGTTCCATTGTTCAGTTCCATTGTTTAGTTCCGTTGTTTAGTTCTGTTGTTTAGTTCTGTTGTTTAGTTCCGTTGTTTAGTTCTGTGTGATTTGGAAGTTAGGTTCCTTTACCTCTTAGACCACACCCCTTAGATGTTCATTGGACCCTATCCTCTGAACGCAATTAGATATCAACAATCGTTGACATTTTTGCTGATGGCATTGAACCAACAGTAAACCAAAACAAGTTGTGTATGAATCGTTTACAGCGTTTAGGAGGAGTTAGAAGGAATGTGTTTTTTACAAAATTCTATACCGCGAAAAATCTAAGTAGGCGTAGATCATGGTCATTCGTTATATTTTGTAGAGCAGGTCCAAGCAGACATGTATTTTAAATGTCTTGCCTATCGGTCATTTGGAGCAAAAAAAGGCTATTGAACGAAAATTAATTCTAGGCGACGCTATTATGCTATATTGCTATTCCGAAGCATTCCAAATCATATCAGGGAAAACTACATCTTTGACTTTAAATGTGTGTGCCAAGTTTAGTCAAGTTTCGAGGATGTTACATCGTTACATTGTGTTGATGTTACATCATTACATTGTTTATTTCTTCACGATGAAGGATCAAACGTCACTGATTCTCTGACTGGCCACACTTCAATGTGTCGTTGTGATCTTCACAGTGAAGCATTATCAAGGTCTTAAGTCTATTCTGGTATATTTTAAGAGGCATCTTAATAATCTGTGAGGAGAAGGGTATAAAAGTATAAAATGTGTAATTTCCTCTTGCCACTAGATGGCGCTATGACTATAATTCAAAATGATCATACTTACAGTTTGAGTGTGTACCTACCGTGGGCCTCACAGTGTGTGTGTCCACATATTGTTGGCCTCACAGTGTGAGTGTGTCTACATACTGTTGGCCTCACAGTGTGAGTGTGTCTACATACTGTGGGCCTCACAGTGTGAGTGTGTCTACATACTGTGGGCCTCACAGTGTGAGTGTGTCCACATACTGTGGGTCTCACAGTGTGAGTGTATGTGTGTGTGTGTCCTTCCTCCCTCATGTATTCATTTCATTTTGTTCCTCCCCTTCCAGTCAGAGAGAGAGGGTTTCCTGAGGTTTCCCATTGGCTCACAGCGAGCACTAGGCTCCTCCCTCCTCCTCTCGCTTTCTCAGAGGAAGAGAGGGAGGAGGGAGAGTGAAAGTGGAGAGGCAGAAGGCAGACGTGTTGCAACAGATGGCTTTACCAGCAGCGGCTGCACCGAGGAACTCTGGGAACGCCGTGAGAACAGAGCAGAGACAGAGTGAGACCTCCTCCTCCTCCTCCTCCTCCTCCTCCTCCTCCCCTCCGGCAATACTAACTCCCTGTCCGGGTCTCCAGGCGGACAGGAAGACATGACAGTGTGAGCACAAGTTGTACAGAGGAGCAACAGTTGTATGGAGGAGAGTGGGATCTGAGCCCTCCTCCTCCTCCTACTCCTCCTTATCCTCCTCCTCCTCCTCCTCCTTGGAGAGGAGAGCACCTGCTGACGGCGAGGTGGCCCCGAGGGAGGAGACGCAGCAGCAGGAGGTACAGGACTGGTTCTGTTCTACTTCCTGCAGGTTTGTTTTAATGTGAGGACGTTTCTGCTGAGGTCATCGCTCCTGGACCGGTCTTCAGAGAGAGTGGGTGGGAGTGGGAGTGTGGGAGTCGGAGTATGTGTGTATGTGTGTGTGTGTGTGTGTGTGTGTGTGTGTGTGTGTGTATGTGTGTGTGTCTGTGTGTGTCTGTGTGTGCGTGTGTCTGTGTGTGCGTGCGTGTCTTCAGTTCTGCTCTACTTCACTGTGTGTCAGTTCCTGTTGGTCAAAAAAGCTTTGTTGCAGTATGTGTGTGTGTGTGTGTGTGTGTGTGTGTGTGTGTGTTATTTCATTTTGCTAATGTGCTCCTATAGTTTTGAGGCTGTGTTGTACTCAGACTTGTTTGCTGCAGTTAGTTTTAACATGCCACTTTAACTCTAAATGTGTGTGTGTGTGTGTGTGTGTGTGGGGGTGGGGGTGGGTGGGTGGGGGGCAGTGTATGTGTGTGTGCGGGGGGGGGGTAGTGTGTGTGTGTGTGTGTGGGAGTGTCAGTATGTGTGTGTGTGTGTTTTAGTTCCTGCTTGACGAACACGTGTAGCTGCACAACACTGAGGTCAGTCAGGAGAGAGGGAGGGACTAAAGAAGGGAGGATGAAGATAGGAAAGAAGGAAGGAAGGAAGGAAGGAAGGAAGGAAGGAAGGAAGGAGCGAGGAAGGACAGCTGTTCCACTTAGCTCTGTATTCAGCTTCACTTACATTTCAGCTTCAAAACATGCCATCCTCTGGTCCCCAGAGGATGGCATGTTTTCAGGTGAAAGGTGAAAGGTTCATCTCCTGGAGACCTTGGCTGCTGGAAATCAAAATTGTATGAATTCATGAGAAACCATGAAAAATAATAGATTTTTCTCAAATAAAAGTATAATTTAGAACCATACTTCATGTCTGAATCTTTAAATACACATTTATTTTATCAAATCTCAGATGTGTCTTCATCCTAATTTTACACCTTTTAACCATTTTTTAAAATATTTTGTAATTATTTTTTTAGATTAAAAAAAAATTATATTCCAAAAAGATTTTAAATATCTTAACATACGTTTTATTTTTTTATTTAGAAAGAATTGAATTATGTTTTTGTTTTATATTTTTTTTCATCTTAACATCAAGTCATTTGACCCCAAAATTACAATTCAGTTTTTTCCTTTTTTCCTCTTTATAAAAGTTAGATTTCTCCTAAACATTCTTAACACAACCCATATCCTTACAGATAACAAGCGTTTATTTATTTACCCTCAGTGGCCACTTAATTAGGTACACCGCTGCAGTGAAAAGCAACCAACGTAAATATGTATGTTGTCTTAAACTGCCTGGCTTTCCTTTGCAGAAGGAAGTTTATTTTGAAAAAACAAATAATAAGCTTAACATTTTTGGGGCTTTTGTTGGAACACTTTTTCTATGATATTTAACCAACAGGACCTTCACCTAGGAGACCACTGTCCATGTCCCGGTTCAAACCAAACCGGAAAGTACCTAACTTACTGACTTCCTCAACTTAAGTGAAGTAAAAACAACTTTTTCAAAGACGTTCCCACTCCAAGGCCCTGAAGGACCAACCAGTTCATGTGGAGTCGGCTCGATGGATCCTTCTTAGTCTGGATCCTGCTCCCCAGAGGATGGATCCTTCTTTGTCTGTTTCCTGCTCCTCAGAGGATGGATCCTTCTTAGTCTGGATCCTGCTCCTCAGAGGATGGATCCTTCTTAGTCTGGATCCTGCTCCTCAGAGGATGGATCCTTCTTGGTTTAGATCCTGCTCCTCAGAGGATGGATCCTTCTTGGTTTAGATCCTGCTCCTCAGAGGATGGATCCTTCTTTTCCCTCCCATACGTCCATGCACCGTGGATGTAGTGACCACTGTGGCCTGTAGGGGGCAGAGTTGCTGCAGTGTGGGCCTTGTACGTCAGGTCTTGAGTCTCCTCCTCGTTGGTTGTCCTTTCCACTTGATGAACAGAAGGTCGTGAGCCGGTTTCTTCTGTTGATTATCTCTAACCAGCTCTGATTGGTGTTCACTCCCTGTGCCGTTGTATAATGAAGCTCCGCCCCCTTCCTCCCCCGCTGTAGCAGCATTGCTGAAATTGGTAATCTTTATAGAAGATGGGGCCGCTGACCTTCAGAGAGGCGAGGTGAGAAGGAAGCAGGGAGGGGACATTTTAGTTTCAACATTGGACCAAGGGAATGTGGGATTAAGGAAATATAGAGCTGAGGGAACATAGGGCTGAGGGAACATAGGGCTGAGGGAACATAGAGCTGAGGGAACATAGAGCTAAGGGAACATACAGCTGAGGGAACATAGAGCTGAGTGAACATAGAGCTGAGTGAACATAGAGCTGAGGGAACATAAGGCTGAGGGAACATAGAGCTGAGGGAACATAGGGCTGAGGGAACATACAGCCGAGGGAACATAGGGCTGAGGGAACATAGGACTGAGGGAACATAGAGCTGAGGGAACATAGGGCTGAGGGAACATAGAGCTGAGGGAACATAGAGCTGAGGGAACATAGGGCTGAGGGAACATAGAGCTGAGGGAACATAGGGCTGAGGGAACATAGAGCTGAGGGAACATAGGGCTAAGGGAACATAGAGCTGATGGAACATAGAGCTGAGGGAACATAGGGCTGAGAAAATATAGAGCTGAGGGAACATAGAGCTGAGGGAACATAGAGCTGAGGGAACATAGGGCTGAGGGAACATAGAGCTGAGGGAACATAGGGCTGAGGGATCATAGGACTGAGGGAACATATAGCTGAGGGAAAATAGGGCTGAGGGAACATAGGACTGAGGGAACATAGAGCTGAGGGAACATAGGAGATCATCCAGGCCGACGTGTTTCCGTGTTTCTTCGTGGTTTTCGATACGTTTTGGTGAATCTGCTCCCAACGGTAACATCTGGAAGTTCTGTTCATGTCGCTGGAGTTCAGAAGCAGAGCAGCTGAAACATGATCTCATGACGGAGAACCACACTGTGTGTGTGTGTGTGTGTGTGCGCGTGTGTGTGTGTGTGTGTGTGTGTGTGTGTAGGAAGTGAAGTGTGTTTCAGATGAAGGTCACAAATGATTCTCTTCTCCATCGCAACTGATCGTATCCTCTCAGATTCTATCCTCTCGTGTCCATTTCTCTCTCTAGTTTAATGGTGAGGGTCAAATTCAGGTCTCATAATTAAACTTCTAGATGCTAATGAGTATCTTCAGACGCTAACGAGTATCTTCAGACGCTAACGGGTATCTTCAGACGCTAACGGGTATCTTCAGACGCTAACGGGTATCTTCAGACGCTAACGGGTATCTTCAGATGCTAACAGGTATCTTCAGATGCTAACGAGTATCTTCAGATGCTAATGAGTATCTTCAGACGCTAACGAGTATCTTCAGACGCTAACGGGTATCTTCAGACGCTAACGGGTATCTTCAGACGCTAACGGGTATCTTCAGATGCTAACGAGTATCTTCAGACGCTAACGGGTATCTTCAGATGCTAACGGGTATCTTCAGACGCTAACGGGTATCTTCAGATGCTAACGAGTATCTTCAGACGCTAACGGGTATCTTCAGACGCTAACGGGTATCTTCAGATGCTAACAGGTATCTTCAGATGCTAACGAGTATCTTCAGACGCTAATGAGTATCTTCAGACGCTAACGAGTATCTTCAGACGCTAACGGGTATCTTCAGACGCTAACGGGTATCTTCAGACGCTAACGGGTATCTTCAGACGCTAACGGGTATCTTCAGATGCTAACAGGTATCTTCAGATGCTAACGAGTATCTTCAGATGCTAATGAGTATCTTCAGACGCTAACGAGTATCTTCAGACGCTAACGGGTATCTTCAGACGCTAACGGGTATCTTCAGACGCTAACGGGTATCTTCAGATGCTAACGAGTATCTTCAGACGCTAACGGGTATCTTCAGATGCTAACGGGTATCTTCAGACGCTAACGGGTATCTTCAGATGCTAACGAGTATCTTCAGACGCTAACGGGTATCTTCAGACGCTAACGGGTATCTTCAGATGCTAACAGGTATCTTCAGATGCTAACGAGTATCTTCAGACGCTAATGAGTATCTTCAGACGCTAACGAGTATCTTCAGACGCTAACGGGTATCTTCAGACGCTAACGGGTATCTTCAGATGCTAATGACTATCTTCAGACGCTAACGGGTATCTTCAGATGCTAACGGGTATCTTCAGACGCTAACGGGTCTTAAACTCTTTATTTTTAAACAACGTGTGTTTTAGTCTAAAAGGGACGACTAACGATCAGGTTCAAGTCCTCCACAGGCCTGTGTGGTCTTATTACCCCCCCCTCACACACACACACACACACTCACAGGCACACACACACACACACACACTCACAGGCACACACACACACACACACACACACACACACACACACACACACACACACTACAGACCACCAGCCCAGCTAATTGGAGATGTTGTATCACCTCCCTCGTGTCTCCTGCTCTTTCTTTCACATTCACACACATACACACACACACACACACACACACACACACACACTCACACACTCACACATGCAGTAACCCAGTGGGAATTGGCAGCTCGGAGCGAATTGAGAGAGAAGGCAGAAAGTCATTATTTCTCTCTAGAGTGTGTGTGTGTGTGTGTGTGTGTGTGTGTGTGTGTGTGTGTGTGTGTGTGATCCCGCCATCAGTATGCCGGTCATGCTTTGCAACAGAAAGAAGGAAATTGGAGAGAGATTGAGAAAAGGGAGGGGGGGGGCAATCCAACATGGACTTCTTTTGATTACAGATGGTAATCACCTCCTACTCTTCTTCATCACCTCCTTCTCTTCATCACCTTCTCCTCCTCTGCAGTCACCTCAACCTCCTCTTCATGGCCTCCTCCTGTTCATCACCTCCTCCTCTTCAGTCACCTCCTCTCTCCTTCTCATTTGAGGGATTTGAGGTAGAGTGTGCGTGTGTGCGTGTGTGTGTGTGTGTGTGTGTGTGCGTGTGTGCGTGTGTGCGTGTGTGTGTGTGTCTGTGTGTGTGTTTTTATTGCAGTGCTGTCGTGTTTTCTCAAGCCGGGTCACAGAGGTTGTTGCTCTTGAAGCATACAGGAGGAGTAGAGTGGGGGATGAGGTGGTGGTCTAGAGGAGTAGAGTGGGGGATGAGGTGGTGGTCTAGAGGAGGAGTAGAGTGGGGGATGAGGTGGTCTAGAGGAGTAGAGTGGGGGATGAGGTGGTGGTCTAGAGGAGGAGTAGAGTGGGGGATGAGGTGGTGGTCTAGAGGAGTAGAGTGGAGGATGAGGTGGGGGTCTAGAGGAGGAGTAGAGTGGGGGATGAGGTGGTGGTCTAGAGGACTAGAGTGGGGGATGAGGTGGTGGTCTAGAGGAGGAGTAGAGTGGGGGATGAGGTGGTCTAGAGGAGTAGAGTGGGGGATGAGGTGGTGGTCTAGAGGAGTAGAGTGGGGGATGAGGTGGTGGTCTAGAGGAGGAGTAGAGTGGGGGATGAGGTGGCGGTTTAGAGGAGGAGGAGTCACCCCCCGGTGGTCAGGAGAGAGAATGCAGTTTTAACACATTCAATTCAGTTTATTTGTATAGTCCATTTTCAAAAATTACAAATCTGCCTCACAGGGCTTTACAATCTGTACACATAGACATCCCTGACCTTTGACCTTTGACCTCACATAGGATCATAAAAAACTCCCAAACAACCCTTCAGGGGGAAACAGAGAAGACACCTTCAGGAGAGCAACAGAGGAGGATCCCTCTCCAGGATGGACAGAACAATAGATGTCATGTGACCAGAAGGAGTCATTATACACACATTAAAAGAGAGTAACAACACAATGAGTATAACAGAGTGTATGAAGAGTTAGTAGTCGGCATGGACCACGATCCAGACCTCCAGGATCCATCAGGCAGATGGAGGTAGAGAGGAGTGGGCGGGGCATCAGCAGGGCCATGGCGTAGTTGGTCCCTATGAGATGTGAAGGCAATAGATGGATACAAATTCAGGAGGAGTCGTCCCCTGGTGGTCAGGAGAGAGAATGCAGCTTTAACACATGACGCATATACTTCTATACAACCAGAGGAGTTGCCCCCTGGTGGTCAGGAGAGGGAATGCAGACGTCCCTCACGCTCGCGGTAGCATGTTCATATCTGCTCTCTGTGTTGGGGGAGAGCGAGAGGAATAATCCTGGAGGTTATTCTGGTCTCAGGTCAGTAATGAGACAGTGTGACCTGAACAAGAGGATTACCGAAGACCACATTGGACCGCCTCGGTCCAGATGTCGGTGGATCCACATCGCTGTACTGGGTCACTCACGGTCACGCATCAGGATATTACGATCAGTAACTCAATCTAGCCTTCATTATGCATCTAATCGTCTAGAATCATAATTTTTTTGTGTTATACTGCATGGTGTATCTGCGTATACTTGTGTGTGTGTTTGTGTGTGTGTGTGTGTGTGTGTGTGTGTGTCTGTATTGTATATACTTAACACGCTTGGTGGAGGAACATTTTTAAAGCTGCAGTACCAGACATCCTTCAGAGTGAAGTCAGAGCCTCTGAAGGTTCAGAGAGGACAGATTACAGGGGCAGATTACCCAGAATGCATTGTTAAAACAAGGGGCTCCTCCATTAACCTCTGACCTGAGCAGGAATAATATGCGGCAGTAGGTTGAGGAGGTGGAGCGTGTGTGTCCCCCCCCCCCCTACCCCCCTCCCCCCTCCCCCCCGACCTCAGAGCGCAGACGGTGAATGATAATCTAATGCTGGGGTGAAGGTCGTCATGACGATGCGTTCACGACAAAGTGTTGACAAGAGGTCCAGAAGAGAAAACACGGCACACACACACACACACACACAAACAGACACGTATACACACAGACACACACACACACACACACACACACAAACAGACATGTATACACACACACACACACAAACAGACACATATACACACACACACACACCTACCCACACAAACAGACACACACACACAAACAGACACATACACACACATACACACACAAACAGAAACACACACACACACACACACAGACACACACATTGTTGTGCGTTTGCAGCAGTTTATTATCAGGTAAACAAAAGCCACTGATAAGTGTGGGGAGGAGTTTAGCAGTCCCAAAGCAAGGGGGAGGAGTTTAGGAGTCCCAAAGCAAGGGGGAGGAGTTTAGGAGTCCCAAAGCAAGGGGGAGGAGTTTAGGAGTCCTAAAGCAAGGGGGAGGAGTTTAGGAGTCCCAAAGCAAGGGGGAGGAGTTTAGGAGTCCCAAAGCAAGGGGGAGGAGTTTAGGAGTCCCAAAGCAAGGGGGGAGTTTAGGAGTCCCAAAGCAAGGGGAGGTTTAGGAGTCCCAAAGCAAGGGGGAGGAGTTTAGGAGTCCCAAAGCAAGGGGGAGGAGTTTAGGAATCCCAAAGCAAGGGGGAGGAGTTTAGGAGTCCCAAAGCAAGGGGGAGGAGTTTCCTTTCGCGACTGTTCAAAGAGTTTTCATTCCCACTGTCGCTGACCTTCTTCTGCTTGTTTGTTTGTTTGTTTGTTTGTTTGTTTGTTTGTTTGTTGTTCCCAGTCCTTGGGGTCACCACGGTTGATCGGCTGACCTGTGGGTGAGGTTTAGGGGCCGGAGGCCATGGCGGGCCGACTCCTCCTCTTCCTGTTCTTCGCCGTGACGCTCGGCCAGCGTCTGAAGCCCCGCCTCCAGAGAGAACGCCGCAACATCCGGCCGAACATCATCCTCGTCATGACGGACGACCAGGACCAGGAGCTGGGTGGCTATTAGTCCAGATGAACAACTGTTATATAGTATTGTGACAGAGACTCTTGACACTCTCAATGTTATTACTCTTAATAATGCTCCTTTGCTTCTATTGTTGACATCTGAATTTAAATGATCTTTGCAGGAGGAACATAACGGACCTTTTTCTAAACCCCACTTAGCAAAATATATGGAATTCTGAGAGAATTCTACAATTTTCTTTTTATTTATTAAAAAACAAAATCTCTGGAGACACAAAAAACTAATAATTAATTCATTACATCAACAGCAACAAATATTTACAACATGCACCTTGTGGTAGTATTGGGAGTTGTTGTTGTACTGGTGTATTATGTGGTAATAGTATTTTGTTCCTGCAGGTTCGATGCAGGCGATGAATAAGACGCGCCGCATCATGGAAGAGGGCGGGACTTCCTTCTCCAACGCCTTCGTGACCACGCCCATGTGCTGTCCGTCAAGATCGAGCATGCTCACTGGGAAGTAAGGGAGACGGACAGAGAGATGGAAAGAGAGACAGGGAGAGAGAGATGGAGAGGGAGAGAGAGGGGAGAGGGAGAGAGAGAGAGGGACAGAGAGACGAAGAGAGAGACAGAGAACTATGTAGATGTATATGTATTTTATAATATATATATGTATATATATATATATATATAAAGAGAGAGATTTATTTATATATAATACATATATACATGTTTGTATTTTATAATACACATATGTATATACCCTGTATGTAGTTATATATATATATATATATATATATATATATATATATATATATATATATATATATTTATACATGTGTATATGAAAATATGCATATATATAAATATATATATATATATATATGCATATTTATATATATGTATGTATAAATAAATACACAGTATAATACTTACTACTTTGTTCAGGTACGTCCACAACCACAACACCTACACCAACAATGAGAACTGCTCCTCTCCCTCATGGCAGAAACACCACGAGCACCGGAGCTTTGGAGTCCACCTGAACAGCACCGGATACAGGACAGGTACACAGCCACAGACACACAACCACAGACACAACTACAGACACATAACCACAGACAGACACATAACCAGAGACACACACTTAAGGAGACACACAGTCAGAATCACAAAGTAGTTATGGAATCCTACATCTGTGTGTGTGTGTGTGTGTGTGTGTGTGTGTTCTCCCTCCAGCGTTCTTCGGGAAGTATCTGAACGAGTACAACGGCTCCTACGTGCCGCCCGGCTGGAGGGAGTGGCTCGGCCTGGTGAAGAACAGCCGCTTCTACAACTACACACTGAGCCGCAACGGGGTCCGGGAGAAACACGGGGCCCAGTACCCACAGGCAGGGACACACACACGCACACACACACACGCACACACACACACACACACACACGCACACGCACACGCGAAGCCCAATATCACAAACTCCCATCAGAGGTCTTTACGATCTGCACACATAGACATCCTGACCTTTGACCTCAGAACCTGCAGGAAATGATTGGAAATCATTTCCTGCAAATGTTTGTGAATACACATGGATTGAGTTCAATATGTTGAGTATATAATCCCTATAACAATAACAATCTGTGCCTCAGGACTACCTGACCGACCTCATCACCGCCGAGTCCATCCGCTACTTCCGCTCCTCCAAGCGGGTTTACCCTCACCGCCCGGTGATGATGGTGCTGAGCCACGCGGCGCCGCACGGGCCAGAGGACTCGGCGCCGCAGTACAGCACCGCCTTCCCCAACGCCTCGCAGCACATGTAGGACACACACACACACACACACACACACACACCACACACAACACACCCACACAAAAGATTTGACCACAAACATCTTTATTACCTCGACATAACCTTTAAGTGGAAATAATTATTCAAATTCAAATTTGTGGATATTCCCGCTCCTCTCTTGTTTTAAAGTGTCGTTGAATCTGCCACTTATTTTCACATTAGCTAGCTAGCTTGTGACGCCTCTGATTGTTAAAGCTGCATTCTCTCTCCTGACCACCAGGGGGATATTTATCTGGTTATATAGAAGTCTATGCTTCACGTCTTTAAGCTGCATTCTCTCTCCTCACCACCAGGGGGCGACTCCTTAAGAGGAAGGTTTGCGAGGAACTTTCGCACAAATGATCCAAAATGTTTTGACTTGTTTTCTTTGAGAACATTACTCAACTAAGTCAGATAATTCTGCGACGTCAGAATAAATTAATGTGAAAAGCTAAAAATGCGTTATACATTTTAAAATGTAAAAATAAAACATTCCTACTTATGACTCGTGTTCGGAGACGGAAGGTCGCGGATTTCATTATCCACACACACACGCACACACACACACACACACACACACACACACACACACACACACACACACACACCACACACACACACCTTTGAGCTGGTCTGCTCTCCTTCCAGTACTCCCAGTTACAACTACGCTCCAAACCAGGACAAGCACTGGATCCTGCGCTACACCGGCGCCATGAAGCCCGTCCACATGCAGTTCACCAACATGCTGCACAGGAAGAGGCTGCAGACACTGCTGTCTGTGGACGACAGCATGGAGAGGGTACACACACACACACACACACACACACACACACACGCACACACACACAGAGAGACACACACACACACACACACACACACACACACACATATATCTCACTAAATTGTATTGTCTCTTCCTCTGTCTCTCTGCCTGTCTCCCTGTCTGTCTCTCTGCCTGTCTGTCTGTCCCAGCTCTACAACATGCTGGTGGAGACCGGCGAGTTGGAGAACACGTACATCATCTACACGTCAGACCACGGTTACCACATCGGACAGTTTGGCCTCGTCAAAGGTAACAAAGTCCACGGGGAACAGGAAGCGAGCGTTCTCTGAACAGGAAGTGAACATTCTCTGAACAGGAAGTGAACCAGTTCCTTCAAAAGTATTCACAAAGTGTGTGGTGTGTGTGTGTGTGTGTGTGTGTGTCTCTCTCTGCAGGTAAATCCATGCCGTACGAGTTTGACATCAGAGTCCCCTTCTTCATTCGTGGACCACATGTGGAACAAGGCACTATGTAAACACACACACACACACACACACACACACACACACACACAAGCACTCACACACACACACACACACACACACACACACACACACAAGCACTCACACACACACGCACACAAGAGCACTCACACACACACACAAGCACTCAAACACACACACACACATTCACACACACACATGCACTCACACTCACACACACACGCAAACAGCTGTATAAGTCTGGTCGTGTTTTTCCGCCCCCTGGTGGACAGAAACGGACTAACGCAGCTAGACGGATGAAAGTGACGAGAAGCTCAACTAAATCTATGAAGCAATGTGATAATCCCACATAGCAGTGTGTGTGTGTGTGTGTGTGTCTGTGTGTGTGTGTTTATGTGTGTGTGTGTGTTCTGGGAAAGTACGGTCAGATCCGTTCCACGAGGAGATCATGAGTTCAGAGAGAGATCTGCATTTCGTTCTGCACTGCATATTTAAAACTCAAATATTAAAATATCATACATGTAAATTTACATCAGGTTAAAACAGGTAATATCATTATTATTATTATTATTAATAATAATAATAATGAGAAGAAGAAGAATAATAATGTGTGTGCGTGTGTGTGTGTGTGTTTGTGTGTGTCAGTAACCCTCACATGGTCTTGAACATCGATCTGGCTCCCACCATCCTGGACATCGCCGGCCTCGACACGCCTCCAGACATGGACGGGAAGTCCATCCTCCCTCTGCTGGAGGCCGACAAGCCAGCCAACCGGTACAGAAGCACACGTACAAATACACGCACACACACACACACACACACATATATATATGTTATATGTCAATATATATAAAGATATATCTATATATATATATATATTTATATATATATATATATATATATATATATATATATATATATATATACAGTATATGTCTATATATAAAGATATATATATATATATATATATATATATATATATTTATATATATATATAAATAAATACATAAATATAAATATATCTATTTATATATACATATACATAAATATATATATAGATATATGTATACATCTTTTTATATATATATATATATATATAAATATATATAGAGAGAGTTATATATGTATACAACTTTATATATATATATATATATATAGAGAGAGAGAGAGAGAGAGAGAGAGAGAGAGAGAGAGAGAGAGAGAGAGAGAGGGAAATCTACGCTTCATGTGTTAGAGCTGCATTCTCTCTCCTGACCACCAGGGGGCGACTCCTCTGGTTGTATAGAAGTCTAGAGATTGATCCTTTCACTTCCTGCTCCTTGGCCACTGGGCTCCCAGAGCTGAACCCAGATGGCGGTTCTGAACGCAGGGCTGTGATTGGTTGTCTTGACTGAACTCCTCTCCTTCAGGTTCCAGGTGAACAGGAAGCCAAAGGTGTGGAGGGACTCGTTCCTGGTGGAGAGAGGGTAATGAGCACCAGGAGCAGCTTGTGATGGAGGAGGTCTCTCTCTCTGCCGTGGACTCAACACTCTGTCCACAGGAAGCTGCTGCACCAGCTGCTGGAGGGGAAGGAGGTGCAGGAGGAGAACTTCCTGCCCAAATACCAACGAGTCAAAGACCTCTGCCAGAGAGCCGAGTACCAGACGCCCTGTCAGCAGCCCGCACAGGTATGAGCCTCCTGCTGCTGCTCCTCCTCCTCCTCCTCCTCCTCCTCCTCCTCCTCCTCCTCCTCCTCCTCCTCCTCCTCCTCCTCCTCCTCCAGGCCTCCTTATGTCCTCTTCCGAGAACATTCTGGAATGAAGGCAGAAAACCTGCGATAAACAGAACGAGACTTGTGCGAGTGTGTGTGTGTGTGTGTGTGTGTGTGTGTATGTGTGTGCGTGTGCGTGCGTGTGCAGAAGTGGCGCTGTGTGGAGGACGCCACGGGGAAGCTTCGGCTCTTCAAGTGCAAGTACGAAGGAGGCGGGGCTAAGGGCCTTCAGAGGGGCGTGGCCGGCCGGCAGCGTCCACTCAGCATCAAGTCTCAGCTGTACCGTCGCCACGCCGACGCCTGCAACTGCGACCTCCGGCCTCTGAACTCGAGAGCCTCCAGCATGAGGCCGTTCAACAAGAAGTCTTTTTTCTCCAAGAAGAGTGAGTCAGTTAGTGTTGTTTGTGTTGTTATCAGATTCAAGTTCTCCACATTGTAAAGAGATACACATTTAATTGGTTGTTCGTTATCAGATTTAAGCTTTTCTGCTGGACTGGTTTCCAGCAGCTCTCCCGGGTTCCTGACCCGCTGCTGACCTCTAGTGTCGGAGAGGGGAACTGCAGCTCCTCTCAGAACCCAACCCTGATCCGCACTGCCTCCTTTTTCTGTTTTACTTTCCAAGGAAAGGCCCCTGAAGGGAAGGAAAGGTCGCTCACGATGATGTGACGCTTTGTTTGTGTTTCTGTCAGAGCTTAAAGCCCCGAAGAGTTACTCCAGGAACCGGTACAGCCGCTCCGCTTCCACGGCCAACAGCTACCCCGCCGACCACGGCTCGCTGGACGGAACC